>OX371224.1:119670105-120132932 GCA_947310385.1 Nephrotoma appendiculata | reverse complement strand
ATATATTTGTCAAAAACTCTATGGCAAACTGATCGAAAAATCTGTTCTAAATCCGATTTTTACCATAATAAACGATTTACCCGACTATTGGCCCGCAGCCTTCAGCATGCAAATATTCCAAACATAATGTATCTTGGAAATTTTACCACTTACTAACAAAATACGGCTACTTCAATCAATATCTAAGACAAATATTATAGAGTATTATATAAGTATGTCCTGGAGTATAGTCAAATTATTGCTCTTCTTTAATATTTGGTATTATACAAGTATACTAAAGATTTCAGACTTTCAGGTTTGGCTCCTTAGACATTTAACATTAATAAGAAAAGTGTAATGGTAATGGTAATGTAATATTATGCGAAGGTAATAAGCTTGTAATAAGCATGTGAAGGTAATATTATGAATATTCTTAAGCTTAGACCAGATAAAGCGAATGATCGGCGAATTTTTGTGTTGTGTAAAGTTTGGCCGTTTGCAAGGTTTCACATAATGAAACTAACTTTCACATAAGTAAGTTAATCTTTGTTACGAAATTTTCATTTCGTACTATCGTGTTGATACGAATGTTTTAAAAATGTTCCGTTAGTTTATTCGTTTTTTGTTGGCCCAACAAGATTCGGTGTTTTGTGTTAAGCACGGAGCTTCAGGCACCGAAAAATTCACTCCTCCATCCTTTATAAGTTTGTCCAATGGTTTTTTTACAATCGGGGTGGTCTGTATAGTGTGAAATTATGGGTTTGGGATTACAGATATGTAAGTTGCCTATTGTTGCCATTGCTGTGTGTTTCTTATTTGTTGTTGGAAAGGGTTAGACTGGATATGTGACACATTTGTTAAAATTTATTATTGTAACGAACCCATTCATTGCGTGCACAAATTTTTTTAAATGGTTTTCGAACATCACAGTTTAATAACTATTCAATAAAATACGTCATAATAGTTATAAATAAATTAATTACTTGAAGAAACGAAATTACAAAATTTTACATTAACGTATGAAGAATTCATAAATTTTAATAAAAAAAGTTAATCTATGTTTTTGAATATTTTACTTTTAATAAAATAGTTCATAGATTTATAAAAAAGTTAATAAATTGAAAAAAAACTTTTTTAAATTTTATCAACAAACGGGAAAACTACTGAATCTATTTTAACAAACAGCCATTTATTACATTAATAAACACATTGTAAAATGATAAACAGCATTTTCTACTATTTCTTTGTGATAAAGAATTAATTCATGTATTTTATGAATTATTCTAGTAAAATATTTAATAAACGGTGTACATTAAAATATTTTTTTCAGTGCAGGACTGAACCCAAAGGTTTAGGGGCTCCGTACAAATTTTTGAGTAGTTGCGAGGGGTTGCGTTCACGCCCAAGAAAGTTTCTGATTTGGTAAAATTAGGCCTGGCTTCGGAATAAAATTAAGCCTGGCCTCTGATACTGAATTCATCACCTGATGAATTCTTAACATATACGATTACGTGTTGTCATAACTAAAGTGACGTTGAGGAAATTGATAATTCAGCTAGTAAATTAATAAATGTTGTAAAATGGTTAAAATTCGATTTCACCACATTTAATAACTTACTACACAAGAACACATTTAATGCTTTAAACGTTTGAAGCCAATCCCGGTAATCTGACAGAAAAATAATTTATTACACTCCTGGATTAGGTTACCCTGGCCTCTACTAGGTCCATGCAATAACTTTTGACACAATATTTGGTGGCGGTCTGGTATAATAAATTATTAAATGTGGCAAAACCAACTTTTATTTCGCAATTTGAAACCTTCATCTTCTAATGTTTAATATAACGTAAAAATATTTTATTACACACCTGGATAAGGTTGACTTATCCTGGATCAGACTTCTAGTGAAACATTTGGGCAAAAATCGGGTGGCAGTTTTATGTAATAAATTATTTAAGTTGGTCAAATTGATCGTTTTGTTATAAATAATCATTTGGGGTGAAATTTTTCCTTACACAAGTTATTGGGGTGGATTTGAATTACTAATTTAATATCATTAATTTATTGAAGTTTCTCGTCCAAGAAGCATCCCTATATCATAGCTATATTAACAGTTACAATTTTGGCGGTGCAATGAAGAGATTAAGGAGAGATGAGATTTAGGGTAGGTACCCAACCAACAAAATAAAACCAAAGTTTCCAAAAAACCTTTTGGTTAATTTTAGACGATTTTGATATATTGTTGTGATCGTTTCACAATAACAAAAAAAATAAAAATAAAAATCTGATGCGTTTGGATTGTTTAAAACGATTTCATTTGAAGTACCTGTTAATAAAACGATGTTTAAACCTTTCGTTCAGTTAATCTAAAACGTTTTTATCTCGTATCAGTATACATTTTTACGTTTTTCAAAAACGATTTTAAAACTGCAAAACAAACGTATTTAAAGTCGAAAATTTTACAATGAACTGCTGTTTTAAAACGTTTTAAAATGGATTTAAAAACCCCATATTATAAAACCCTTTTTGATGCCATTACTCGTGCGTAGAGCGTAAAATTTTGAGTTGAAATTATTATTTGTTTCCATGCGATCAAACGAGAAGGTGGTTAAACAAATATTCATTTCTATAATTCATAATTTTTAGAGTGTTTAACTATTAATAATAATCGATTAATTTGAATTAAAAATAGTAATTTAATTGTTGTGTACCTCAAATTTTTCTAGAGTATTTTTCAAAAAGTGTAATAGCTAGTGATTTGTGAGTAACGGTAAGTTTTGCGCGAGAGAGGGATAATTTTTAGATAAAATGTGATAACGCTACATATGAAGAAGTGTATGCAGTTTAGAATCTGCATGTGTTAGTGTGTGTATTTTGTTTTAATGTGATAGAAGAAATATGTGTATAATGCATTGAGATTATTACCCAGCAAATTTTTTGTCTTTAGTAACTCGTCTGGGAAAAAGAAAACATACGATTTTTCTGATGTGCAAAAGGGACAAACAATATTAATAACATGAATGCAACATGACTTTAGGGTAATCTTTGGTAATAATCTAACAACATGTCTTAGCATGACATACAGCGTTCCAATCGGTGGAATTTTAAAATAAATTTAACATGTCTTGTGGTTTCCTAACACCTGTTACTGGCGACATTCGTTTAAAATAAAATCATTGGTTGAGAGGGCGCCTGATTTAATGAAATCGCCATTTTGAATTTTGTGTTTCGGTGTGGTATTCGCATCATTCCATTTCACAAGGCGATTGGTGTAGTTCAATTTTCACACAGGTGATTTTTTTTGTGTAAATAAATTAAAACAAACATTAAAACAAAGATTTATTAACAATATATCTAAATACTGTGAGTAAAGTATTATTTTAGTTTTATATGTATTTTTTTGTTGGTGTTTAAGTTTATATTAAATTCGTAAATTATTGTTGCGTGTGCTTTATCTGTTTCTTCGGAATTGTGAATTTTGAGTTGTGTAGGCTTAGTTTTTCGACAAAATATTTAGAGTTAGAAATAATGAATCCATCCAGAACCCAACGGTATTGAATTATTTCTATATACACCAGACTTGTCTTTGAGGGCTCCTCGTCCCAAATACATGTAGTTGTCTTTTGACCGTCTGAGGCTTGTTACTATTACTAGATAATTCACGCTGTCATACGCTAACTCACTATTTGTTTACACACAATTATTTTAAAACGTTTTATTTATTCTTTTATTTCCAGGTTAAATATTTAACACCTTATGTACCGGTAGACGGTAAACATCATTCTACCGGTCTTAGCAAAATAATCACAATTATTTAATTACAACTAAATGTCTTATATTAATCAATTCCATTTTAATTACCAGGGGCCCTATTCTTGAGTTCCCCATCCATTTTCCACATGTGGATATCTGTCAAAATTCCCTTACAAATTCCCTTACCATTTCCACATGTAATTCCACATGTACAAAAATTCTATATTCTTGAATCATTCGGAATTTTTTTTCCACCACATTTACAATGCTTATTCACCACTCTTAAATCGAGTCTAACTTCGTAGTATAGTAAATTTATTGTTGAGAATTTTCTATGTTTGGCTTGTCAAATAGACAGAAAATTAAAATAATTTTTAAATAGTTTGTGTTTTAAGAGCGAATATTTAAGTGTTTACTAATAAAAATAATTATGGCGGGCCTTGAAGAGTTAGGCATCCTACTAGCACATTCCGCAGTTGAACAGGCTGAGGCGATGGAATTTCAACGCAGTGTACGAAATCCACAAGACTGTTTTGAACTGTCCGAAAAAAAATTTATAAAACTCTTTCGCATTAATAAAAATATGGCAGATGAATTAATAAACTATATAAGTCCATTTATGGTCGATCGCTTTAGATCGAGCGCTTTGAGCCCGGAAGAAAAAGTAAGAATAAGGCATAATACGTTTGCCATAAAAATTTTTGTGTTTCCTAATGTACAAATAATAATATTATTACATATTTTTAGATTTTAAGTTCACTGAGATTTTTTGCGGCCGGTAGTTACCAGCAAGATGTTGGCCAAAACATCAATATTTCAATGAGCCAGCCATCAGTGAGCAGAAGCATCAATGAGGTGATCGCTGCAGTTCATTCTAGTGGATTTTTCAACGAGAAAGTTCATTTACACAAAAATTTGAATGATTTGAACACGGCGCGACAGAAGTAAGACTGAATTATAATTATACTTAATTTTGTAATAATATTGTGTTCGGTTTTATAGGTATTACGAATACTATCAATTCCCTGGGGTCGTTGGATGTATAGATTGCACCCATGTAGCAATTGTGCCACCAATTAAAGAAAATACGTCAAATCCAGAATACATCTATGTAAATAGAAAAAATTATCATTCAATTAATGTTCAACTTGTAAGTTTCTGGTTAACGAGTTATGTATTTTTACAAATTAAAATTTTTTATTTTTAGATTTGTGATCCCGATTTAAAAATTATAAATGTTAATGCGAGATTTCCCGGATCAACTCACGACAGTTTTATATGGAACAGTTCCTCAGTGCTACCTGTGATGGAGACGTTACATAGGCGATATCCTGGCAATTATTATTTATTAGGCAAGTAATAATAAATATACATTATTTGAAAAGTAAACTAAAAATTATTAAATTATAATACAATAAATAGGTGATTCTGGTTACGGCTTACGACCTTGGATGCTCACACCATTTAAAGAAGCAACTGAAGGAAGCCCTGAAAGTTATTATAATGAGAGACATAAGCACACCAGAAGCATCATTGAACGAGTAAGTGGCATACTTAAAATGCGATTTAGATGCCTATTAAAACATAGAATACTACACTATATCCCGGAAACAGCGTCGAAAATAATAAACACCTGTTGCGCATTGCACAACATGTGCATTGACAATAACTTGGAACATATTTTGCCGGAAGAAAATGATGATCCACTAGAAGGCTTGAATATATATGACGCAGGCGACATTGCTTTATCAGATGGTCAGTTGGTTAACCAAACCGTTAACCCTTCATTATTAGCCGGAAGACGACTTCGACAGTCAATTGCAACAAATTTTTTTTCACAATAAATTTGTGTTAATAAAGAAACTCATTTAATTTTAAAACTAATTTATTGTTTTTTTTTTACATTATTTATTGTGCCAAATGTCCCATGATTTTTTCTGTGTTTTTCTCTATATGTTCCAGGCTTACCGCAATTCTAAGTTCTGCTTGACTACTCGTTTCCTTAGCTGCTGCAATTCTCTCCAACAACTCCAACTTCTTTTTATAATACGCTTCTTTGCTGTCAATTTTTTTTCCATATTTTTATTAATTGCTTCGGCCGTGTTTAGCGTTTGGGTCAGACGCTGTGCTGCAACATTTCGTTTACGTTCTACAATTATAAGAATATTAATAACCACAAAGGAATGTTATTTAAAACTGATTGTTCCTTACTTTTGCCGGGAGGTTCGATAGAATCGGAGATGTGCGTCGTGGATTGAGCTTGTGGTGGTATTTCAAAATTAGATGTTTGCTCTGTTTCCTCCAAATTGGCCTCAAATCCGTCTGTCAAAAATTCAATTTGAGTATCGTTAACTTGAAACAAATTTGGATATTCTTCGGTTGAATTGCTGGGACATTCTTCTGGAGGTAATTCCTAAGAAAATAATCTCTTTAATTATTAAGTAAATGATTTAGGTAATACAACTAGGTACTAACCAATTGGGCTATGCTTTCTTGAACATTTGTTTGTCCAAAAATGCAAGTATCCCCAATAATTTCGCTGATTCTCTCCTCGAAATCGTTTAAAATGATTATTTGGGGGGCCCCTCCACCAGTCGCGGAAGCTAGTATTTTATTTTTCGAAATTTTGGCTCGCACTTCATTTCTCATATCCTGCCAACACTGAAAAATATTTAATAAAAATTATTGTTTTAAATTTTTAATATTTAATACACACGCATACAAACCTTTCTCCAATTTTGCCATGATTTGTTCGAGCCTGGGATGGCATTTAGCATGCTCGCAGCTTCTTCCCAACATTTTGCTGCCGCTTTAATAGTACAACCACTATCTAATTTTTTTATTATTATAGCTTTATGATTTTCTATAAAATCAATTAAAGCAATTTTTTGTGGTTTTGAAACATAACCACTTCTTTTATTCTTAATTTTCTCCATTTTTTTAAAAATATTTTTTACTTTTATTTTAAAAAACTTTAACCAAAACTAAAACAGCCGAATTTTTCAATCAAACGTTTAAAATAACGTAAACGTCAAATAACTAGCATGGGGAATTTTTTCCACATACTTTATACCATTCGGAAAAATTCCCTTAGTAGGGAATTTTTTCCATTAGTAGGAAATTCAAGAATACATGAATTACAATTTCCGAACGTTTTTATAAATTTTGACAGATATCCACATGTGGAAAATGGATGTGGAACTCAAGAATAGGGCCCCAGATGCTTGAAAAGATAAATTCTCATCCTACGCCGATTTTGAAAAAACATTAAAAAACAAATATTTGATTCCCATAATCGTGAAAATAGACGTAACAGTCGATGACGGTTTTCAAACTAATAATGTTTATGTTTATGTATTATATAATATGTTTAATTTTTTTTATGATTGATATTTGAATTGAATTAATAATTAATAACTTAATTATTTATGTTTGAATTAGTTTATAAAATGAATTCTTTTATATATTCTAAATAATGAATATAATTAGTTAATGTTAGATTTACTTTAAATAAACAAATGAAAATTTAAAACAATATAATATTATTGTACGTTTTATTTCTCTATATTAAACCAACACAAAGACGACAATCAGACATGTTGCAAAAGACCATTGCCATATTTGTTACGGAAGACCACCACCATACATATTCCTATATAACGACAACCATCAGACGTGTCACCAAAGACCACTGCTATATTTGTTACCACAGATTACATACCCACAAGTTACTAATGACACCCATCATAAAGGTTTCCAAAGAACACCAAACAACAAGTCTTTTGAAACGAGTTGTCTCAAATACATAGAGTTGTCTTTTGACTGTCTTGAGCTTGTTATCAAGTCTTGTTGCTGAGTCGTCTTTTAATTGCCTTGCAAGACACGTTTGCTGGGTAATGATTATCAAACTGTTATTGTTAATTTTGTTTAGTTTTATTCTAAGTTAATGCATGTGTCATTATATTATATTATTGAACAATTATTGAAATTGGCTAATATTGCTTGTCCATCAATTTGAAAGTTATTTCAATAAATATTCTTTAAAAATGTTAAAAATACCGTTCAGTGAATTGTGTTCATTAACAAATTCGCGGACACTTTCCAAATGTGTAAATCGCAAATTTCAATCACATTCATTCATTCATAAAATTAATTACCTTTTTCATAAACCCACAACACTTTCGATTTAAAAACAAACTACTCGTAGTCATTTTTTTATTTTTTTTAAATCAAGTCCAGAATTCAGTAGTCAAATCTTGCGAGAATATTATGTAACGCAATTCATTATGTATTGCGTGGTAGAAACCATTGAAAATAGAAGACCAAATTATTAAGCAGTACCCCAAATTTGGAGGCATGATAAAATAATGCCACCAGAAGGATTGGATTAACATATGCAATGCACTATTTTACGGGATGACATTGGTAAGTTTTAATCATGCTAATGTAACCGAATATGTAATTAATCTTATTTTATTATCTTCTTGCGATTTATTAGCCACTTTTAAGGAAGCTTTGGAGAAGGAGAGCGAAACAATGATTGTTTCATGCAGCGAAAATGAAATATTATTTCAGATTATTTTCCATGAACCTGCTAATTTTAATGAAATTTTTATACGGAACCTTAGAAACGACCACCAATCATTATTATTTAATTTTATATTCATGTATATTTTAATTAATTAATAATTATTTTTTTTATAAGAACTACTTGAATTCCAAAGAAATTTCAAATAATTTTTTTTTAAAAACATTATATTTCTGGGTTTTAATTTTACACCATTACCTACAATAGACCAGTTTGCTCTTTATGTGTGATTCCAAAAATTTATTTCAACATAGTTTTGAAATCGTTACATAAAACTTGGTATAATTATAATAAACGATTTCAGCAAACTAACACGTTTCTAATAAACCATTTTTTTAATCGGAAAACGTTAAAATTTAAAACCGTTTTTGAAACGTTTCAATTAGTGTCTGGTTTGAAAATATACTGTTAAAGTTAGCCGAAAGTTTCCAGCCGAAAGATAATGCAGATAGTGTCTTGAATACAGCAAAAATCAGTCATGAACTTAAGAATTTACGAATTTAGGATCGGGTTATATCATTCGGGTGAAGGAGAAATTATTTCAGTTTATAGGAATTTAAAAATCGATAGGAGCGAGAGTATAAAGGGAGTTTAACTTTCGGCTGAAATAGTCTAGACACTATCTGAATTATCTTTCGGCTGGCAACTTTCGGCTAACTTTAACAAGGTTTTGAAAATTGCGTTTTTATCGTAGTACAAAACCCATTTATGAAAGCTTTATTAAAATGTTTCAGTTTGTCGAACGTTTCAATAACGTTTTAAAATAACGTGATTTTAGTACTAGAAAATCAAGAAACTGTAAAACCATATAAAAACGTTTTATGAGGGTTTTAAAATTTTTTAAAAGTTTTATTGAACCTGGACAAAATTGGGTGTCAGGAGGTTTCTAAAACGTGTTTATGCGGGATCTGCGACAAATTTGGAAACCAGATGGTTTTGAAACCAAAGTTTCAAAACCAGATTAATACTGGTTTTATACCAAAAATTGTTGCTTGGGTATCAATAGTTGACACTTAGGCCAATTTTAGCCCATTGTGATACCACGAATTCACACAACATCATAAACCCGTCCACCTATTCACCTACTCACTACAGTATACCACCTGCATATTGCAAGATCCATGTCAACCTGTATTTTGACGTGAGCGGTGGGTGGGCGCTTAATTCTGCACCGATTGTAATCAATGATGAAAAATCGATTCGCATCTATTTTCTGATGGGCTTCGAACCCAGTACTTCCCGGTCCAAGTGCGGAAGCTTTAACCACCGCACCACTTGTCCGGTCCCGATTGAGATTTAGCGCACTTAACAAATCTTAGGTAAACTATTGTAAGATTGTTATACCGGCCTTTAACCCCAGCTAGCATAAGCAAAAAATAAAAAATAAAAATTAAAATAATAAAGTATACATAATTTTTTTATTAGCTAGAGCCTAGAACCTAAGCTCAGTGATGGAGGTAATTGTGTGGTCGCGGGTGTTCTAATCTGGCTGAGAAATAAAACAACTGCGGATAATAAGACACACTAACTCTTATCCACTTACCTCATCCCATCGCCCCGTGGTCGTAAAATTGGATTTGAAGCACGTTTTTTAAACTAAGTTATGTTTTCTTTACGAGGAATAAAACCAAAAATACTCAATGTAGCTCTTAGATCGGAAATTATCGATTACATAAAAAGGAACAAATCACATTAAATGTGATCTATGTGTTGAATGATTATATGTATCACGTTTTATTATCAGATTTTCATGTTTTTCGCACCTGAATTATTTATAAAGACAATTTTCTTTTCTTCATCATATTTAATGAAATAACGATTTTGATGAATTAACAGCATGTTTTCATCATGATGCGTAAATATTTAGATTAGACATGACCTAATTTTTAGAAATGTTTTGTTTTTTTGTTATGGAGTGGGTTTCCTCACAAAAATTGAAAGATTTGTTTTTTAAATCAAACAGCAAAGATAAATAAAAGTTATTTGAATTAAAATGTTAAGTTGCGTTGCGTTATGTCGACCCATAGGAAAAGAAAGCGTGATATTGGGTTGAGGTTACTAATATCCTTTATACGTATGGTAAATGTAAATATTGTTCTTATCTTGAAAGTATATGATATGATAAAAAAATGTTTAAATTTAAGCTTTAAGGAAGAGTTTTCTCTACGACATGTTAAAATGATTGATTTGAATGCTATATCCCGCAGTTCATGTTTCAAAAAAACTTGACTTTATTATTTTTTATTAATAAGCGTAACACAAAATTAATATTAATGATCAATAAGGGGTGAATTTATGCGGTCAATATTTTTTTTAACAGATTTGCTACGTACTCGTACATATATGTTTTTAATGGTGGCCATGATACGTACTTTAATTCAAAAATGCTAAATGGCCGATTCCTGGAAACATGATTTATTATGACACCCTTGGCCAACTTGATCGACTATTCCACCTTTAATTATGTCTTACAACAAACCTCCACACGGTATTGCATCGAGTGTTTTTTCATGAGCCAGCTCTATTTCTTCCTATTTAGAAGTTCGAGAATTCGCGGGGAGGGGGAATCTCTTAATATTATAAATACATTTATATCCTAAAATATTTAAATGAATTAAACTCCCAAAAGTTTTTTAAAATTTAAATTTAGTATAAACCTAACCACATACCACAAAACATTTCAAAACAATACCAGCATAGATAATCTGTGCTTCTAGAAGTCTACATTACACAGTAATATATGATATGTACTGTGTACATGCTTTGGGATACACGTTTAGTTTATTTACAGAACAAAAAATTTAAACGTACTGTTCCTTTATATTGGTTTGCTAAAAAGTTAGTAATCGTATATGAAAAACAATTTCCTCGAATCACATATTTTTCATGATCAATGCGATAAAAGCTGTGTAAAGTAAACTAAAAATTACATATAGATTTAGACGATGGACCACACTCGACTCTCTAATTACGATAATCATCAAGAAAAAAATTTATTCCTGCAATAATTTCAGGCCTAGAACACCAATCAAATATTTTATACTAAAGAAGTTTAAATTCAAGGTAGCGAATTATTAAATAACCAAACTATATACATCTTCCACAATATTATATGATAGCTACTTTCCTAGTTTCTTGATAGGAAGCCAAAAATGTTCGTAACGAAACTTTAGCTGTATATACAAAAAACTATTAATAACAGTTTTAAAGTATTATAACCAAAACTATATATATATATATATAGGTTTGTTTCAACTAATTTTGTGCCAACTTTTAATATTTTGTTTTAAAAATAAAACTTTATCAGTTTTGGCCGGAAATTGTTTTTAAGATATAAGCTCAAACAACAATAATAATAACAAGTGACTTAGTGAAAATTTTCAAATATTTTCTGCAGAACTTTCGTGAGTTTGGTAATATAAAATTTTTCTCTGCTTGTTGTATACGAGTATGACATGAATAGTATCAAACTGCAGCGTTTTAAAAAGTTTAGTTTAGTTTGTACTATTTAGAATTTAAAAAAAAATATTTTATGTATCACTGAAACGTGAATTTGCTAACTGAATATATTTTCGTAATAATTCAATTTAGGCAATCTAAAATTCATTTACTTCTTATTACTCTAAATATATACGGTTCCGTTTTATGACATCATTCGGGCTATTTTATTTCCACATAAAGGAAGTCCATAAAAACGAAAGTTGAGCAGACAATGTCTGTTGACGCTCTATACAGCCCAGAAGGATTGTCTGAACTTGTTGAAACTATACATTTAATGTTTTTCCATAAATTGGGTTTAACGGTGATTTCTGGTTGAAATCGGTTCACTGGAAGTGGCCACCTCCATATGAGGTTTTTTTGCGAATATTTTAAGAAGTATATCATTTATAAGAAAAACGATTGATTCTTAATTGATTTTGCAAAATTACCGTGCCGGTTCATTTTTTACATAATTTGAGCGGAAAATACCCATTTAAAAAACATTGTTTATATGTTAGATTTAATTGATCGGGATGAAACTTCATACTAAAGCTCTAACCATAAATTGTGACGACTTAGGAGAGTTTGGCTGAAATTAGTTCGGTGAAAGTCACAGATTCGGAGCTTTTTCGTTTTGCTCTATGTTGTTGATATGCTTGAGGCTGGCATGACGGACACAAACGTTTTGTTATTTTGACAACAAAACCTTTTTATTTTGATCATAGACAATAAAAAATTTTATATACAGCTTAATTTTAACAAAAAATGTATCTTCTATTTTATAATTTTATTAAATATGTGGTATTTAATATATTAATTTATTTAAATATAAACGAACTAAATATGATTCGTTAACGATTTATATCTAAATATATTTTTTATCATTTTTGAAATACAAATACTTGTTTATTGATCTAGAAACTACCACTGTTTACTTGATAAATCCAAATTAAACAGTTATTGAATACAAACTAATATCAATTTCTTTCCACAAAAAAAAATGATTTACAAATCAAAAAAATTGGCCTAAGATCAAAAAATTTTTCATCGAAAGTCACTGACACGTTCTTTCCACGTAAAACAATTGTTTTATTTTTTGATCCCAATCAATATTAAAAAATCGCAACATTTCGGGAATTTTTTTTTGACGTTCCAAACACAAGAATAAAATGATAAAAAATAAAAAAAAACTAATGTTTTAATCGTACAACCGTCAATATAAAATTTAGTTATTTTGTATTTTATGTTAATATTTTTTTTAGTAGCGTATTCTTTGACACACATAAAAATAAATTTATTTTCGGTTTTTGAAAAGAACGACGTGCTATAAAAAATTCCAGAATGACGTTTGTGTCAACTTGTTTATAAACACAGTAAATTGAGTAAAAGTTGAATAGTTACCTTTGCTTAGAAAATAAGACAATAATTAGCAAAGATTTTTATATATAACTCATTTTTAGTTACTTTCTTTTCTCCAGGAATAAATGCTCGCAATTGTTTTTAATAAATCAGCTGATACAGGGTTTTTGACCAATATATCCTCAACTGTAGATACTAGTAGATTGCGGGTCCTTCCGTCGAGCTGTGGTGGAGTTGCTGCATTAAAATGTTTAAGATTTTAAACCCTTTGGTTGAGTCGAGAAACTGGTAAAAGCTGCTGATGACATTTTTCCACTTGAAGTAGAAGAAGGGGCTGGTTTATGTTGTGTCCTGATCCAGTCATACAACGATGAATTTACAGAACCAGTTACTGTTGCTATTTAAATTTAGTATTTTCGTCAGCAATTTCTCTGATTAAAACATTTTAAATAAAACCCTAAAATCATTATGCACAAATTACTCACACAAATTATAAATATATGTAATATATATGTATATATCAATTACATTTAATTACTTAGCTTCACCTTAATTATTTTTCAACACGTTGTTTCTATTAAACTGTTCAACAGATAATAAATATTACTTATTTGATTTATATTTCTCAAATGTTTCATCGTTTTCTTGATTTAAAAATTATAGTGTACATTGAAAAATCCTTTTGTATAATTAAAAGTATTCTCTCAGGATGAGACATACATATTAAACTAAGAAATATTATGTTGAAGTTTAAAAAATTACATTTTTGTGATAAGAAAAACTTTTCTCGAAGTAACATAGCAAATTGTATTGAAATTACTGAAATTTGTATCTTCATTAAAAAAAACTTAGAATGAGTAAAGATTCATTATTTCTTCAATCAAGATATCTTTTTTGAAATTCTAGAATTCATTAGTTTATCAGAAAGAGAAATATTTTTTTTATTATCAAGAAACGTTTTCTATTAAAGAAAATATTAAATTTCTCGTTTTAAGAAAATGAAAGATTAAATTAAAAGTATTTCTCTTCAAACTAAATTTTTTCTCTTATTATAAAGAATTTATAGTAACGATAAATACAAGAAAAATAATTCTCAAGATGGAATTTTAAAACTTCAGTCAAGAAATAATTCTCTTCGTAAGAAAACTATTTTTATAACTAGAAAAACTGGTATCGACATAGAAATTTGGTTTTTAAAGTAAGAACTGTATATAATATTATATCGTTTAGAGGAAAAAGACGAAAAAAATGTTTAGTCTGGACAAATTCTTGGGCATTTAAATATCGACATCAAAACAGATTTTTTTTCTGAGTACCATACAGCCCGTATTAATATTATCTAGGTAAAGACTACTTTTGTTAGTTAGATTTAGAAGCGGGTGTTTATTTTTGGAATTTTTCTTTATAATTTAAAATTATCAAATTATATTTGGCAGCAATAGCAGGTGCAGTGCTCATTTTTACTGCCATAACTTAATTTTATAAACGTAAATTATTTTAATTCATTTAATAATTTTATATAAAGTTTTATTTAGTTAAACCACAGGTCTGGCAAGACCCATTCGACTCTTGCAAATCCCACAATTCTGAAAACGAAACGATGTTCGAAAGTTCACCTTTGGATGTAAATTTTATACTATATCATAAAAAAAATTCGTTACACTATAATTAGTTACCATATCACCTTAATTTGCAAGACAAATACCGCACTAGATGAAGAACCTACAATCTGATATCCGTGGCAAATAGAAGGGAGTTGCTCAAGTGTTCGTTTATTGGTAACATCCTACTGGATGAAATCGATTCCCCAACAATAATTTTGTTAATTGTAATAAATCCAATGAGCAAAAGCTGAAGAAATTCTAGATTTCTTCTACAGTAAAAAAACACAAACCAAATTATGTTTGCAGTTGACTGGTAAACATGATGTGTACAAATTTTAACATAATAGACTACATATTTGACTTTTGCCTAAGTCTAGACAGTTTTAAACGCAAACTACGTAACAATTTTATGCGCCGAATACTAAAAAATTTAAAAAAATATAATATTTTAAAATAAAATTAGTTAAAAAATTCAATTTAGATCATTACGATTGTTGGATAATTTCATCACAAATGGACATTCCGTGTGTTAACTTTATGTTTTAAAGTTTATCTGCATTAAGCTTTTAGTTGTAAGAAAACTGGAACCACGCTAAAAATTGGTAAAAACGCTTTCGAAAAGAAATATAATTTTTATATTTGTTGTGATTATTAGGAAAATAACTTTTTAATTTTACATCGAGTATATATATTTTATTTAAATATTAATAAAATAAATGTCTGAATGTCTTTTTAAGAAAGAACAATACAAATAAAATAAACTAGATTATTCCAATTCAATGAAGTGAAAAAACATAATAATAACAATAAAAGGTACGGTGGAGTATTATTTCTATAAGAAAAGTTTTAAAATGAAATGAAGCATGATAAATCTTATGTTAAATGGCAAAACGTGTTTCCTTGCTTTCCACCTTTTTCGTATACATTTTTTGTGTTTGTATCTTTCTTAAAGAAAATAGGTTTTTGCAATATACATTTTTAAGGATAATTTTTTTTTCATATAAAAGATGGTGATATAAAATAATCTTTCACTTATTTGAAATCGTTCAGTAACATAATAACTCTTATCTTGTCTACTACATTTAATTTATGAAGGACGATTATATAATGCGGCCTTATTATTTGACATGCTATTAATAAGCCCTAATTCCAGTTTAAAGTTCTACTAATTTAGGAGAGCCGACACAATATTACGATGCACATATCCAGAAAGAAATCTGAGATGCAATGCAATGCACATTAAATCAAAAATAAAAAATAACTTTCCAAATCATAATGATAGCTGTAAATCTTTATGAAATTCTACACTTATTATTTTTCATAGATGGTCCAAGAGGTTCCAGTAAAGCGTATCTGTACAAAACACTGCTTAACATGATTCGGGGAAAATCAAACATTGTGCTTGCCGTTGCTTCTACAGGAATAGCTGTCAATCTTCTTTACGGAGGCAGAACATATCAATCCCAGTTTAAATTACCTGTGCCAATCGTAGAAGCCCCAACGTCCTCTATGCGAATGACATCTATTGACGCAAAATTAATTAGAAAGGCAAAACTAATTCTATGGGATGAAACTATAATTGTACTTGGTTTTGCTAGGAACGCTGTCGATAAGCTTTGAAAAGAAATAATGAAAAACCAGAAACCATTTGGCGGTATAACAATATTACTTGGTGAAGATTTTAGACAAAGTTTGCCTGTAATTATACATGGTAGTCAGCCTGTAATTGTTGAAGCTAGCTTAAAATTTCATCGGCTTTTGGAAAAGTTTAATGTTCTCATAGGTTTTAGAATAAAGTATGTTCAGTGGACCCACAAGACAGTAATTGGTTACTTAAATTAGGCGATGGAACTTTAACCAACAATCATGGTCGTGCCGAAGACTTAATTGGAATTCTGAGCAACCTTATTTGCAAAGGGTATATAATAACAGAAATCTTTAGTGAAACGGTGTCATGCAAAGCTGAAGGCCTTCAGAACTACCCGACAGAATTCTTAAATGATTTAGCTGCACCGCTTCATAAATTGAACTTAATAGTTTCAAGTATTCATAATTCTATTAAAAAATCTTAATGCAAAGCGAGGTCTTTGTAATGGAACTCGATTAATTGTTCAGCTGAAACTAAATTTAATAATTGCCGACGTTTTAACGGGATGTACAGAAAAGGAAACTGTCTTCATTCCCAGAATTGAACTGGCCTCGATCAACACAGACTTACCGTTTATTTTACGATGAAGACAATTTCCAATTAAATTGGCATTTGCAATGACTATATATCAACAAGTCTCAGGAACAGACATTAGAAAAAGTGCAGGTTTACCGTATCGTGTGTTTAGCCATTTTCAATTTTACGTAGCATTTTCACGAGTCCGAAAATCCATGGATGCAAAATTTAAAATTTTAGATGTCCCCTATCAGGGGAACTTATTAGTTGGATCAAATGCAGTTTTTACCAAAAATATTGTGTATAAACCATTTTGTTCTCTTTCTGTTATTGTTTACGGGCTTTTTCCCCTAGTAATGATATAATTCGCCAGATCGATAAGTTCTTGTTTTGTACTATTGTTACAAGCAAGTGTTAAATTTTTGTAGTTTGGTCGTTGCAATAATGGAAATATATTCTAAACAAAAACTGAGATATTTTTATCATAAGAATATAATATTGCATGAAGCATTTGAACCATTATTTTAAATTTTAATTTATAAAGATGCTTGTAGCATAAATTAAAAAATTCTCAAACATAATATTACATTATAAACAAATAATAAAAATTTTATTATCATTTCAGCATAAATTACTTTTATTTCCGTCCATCTCATAGAAATAATAATATTTGCATAAATCATATTCAGCTCGCCGTAAATAACGTAAGAAGCAGAAAATTTGTGTTTTATGTTTTGTAATTTCTTTCTTTCTCTTATGTCCGGCATACTACCTGGAATAAGGAAAAATGCAATTACGTTTATACAAGCTAAATGGAATCAGCAAACTCGTCTTTACTTAAATTAGTAAATTTAATATTAATTTTTATTTAATGTAAGATGCTTATTCCATGTACATGTCGCCATGTTATTTGTTGAAAATGGCCAACCTGAAAAGGGATTTTTATTTTTTTTAGTATTAAATAGGTGGCGAAACGCAAGAAAATTATTTCTTTCTTAGCAAGTATTGTTTTTTTTGTCAAATTTGTTGAAGATGGTAATCCCACAAAATTTATCTTCAAAACGTTACGTTAAGTTTATCCCAAATGTGTGTATAGATAGGAGATAGTCTTTCTTTTGACCAAAAAGTTACAGATTCGTTTAATATAATGGAGTTGTACGGCTCAAAAACCATTCCGTGGCACTCCTCGCAGCAACAATATTTATACACCGCGCCGCTTAACTACGAGGAATATATCGTTTTGTTTGATGGAGCTATTTCGCCACCTTTACCCATTATATTCGCGAATCTCGATATTATTTATCGATTATCAATAAATATCGAGAATTACACGGGGAAAGAAGCAAGAAACGAAAAAAATGACAGCCGAGTTTTAGAAGTTCATGAGACACAGAAATAAATATAGTGCAATAATATTGTGCAATAATTAATAATAAAAGCCGCTATCCTCACTATAGTGCCTAATCAAATAATGGCAGAAAAGGATCTATAGGGATTGCACCCCCACCTTTTAAATCATCACCACATTAATATAAATTAAAATAACAATAATAATGCCATCAAATTACGATATGTGTAATATCAAATGGAATATATTTTATTCATTCTACGATAATTTCAACTGCGATAGAATCATAACCATTTTGAATTACTGTCGACAACACGTAAACATTAAATTACCCGTACATATTATCTACATACCTATATCAATATATTATGTGTATTCATTGGGGGATGTATGTATACATAGAACGGGATGATGCCAATATATATTTATTTGTTGTAATCAGATTGTAAAACGTATTAATATTCAAACCAACAAAAACTTAGTGAGAAATAATTGAATTTAAGGGTGGATTAAAATTACATGTGTAATTATAATTTAAAACGTACTCGAATACATTATAACTTAAATTTATGTTTATTAATCGATTTGCATTTAATAACTTTTAAATGTTTTACTTCTAAAATATATACTGCTAATGAACAGGAATATTATATTTAAAATAATAGAAGTAAAACTATTAAAAATTAGACCAGTGTCCCTTTAGACGTAATTACCTAGAGAGTGAGCGCCAGTTAATTAAAGTTACCAATTAAATTATACCTGACTTTTTGGCAGGGCACTAATTTTATGTAATAATTATAAAACATGCACCTCATTAATTCAACATTTTATCGGAATATTGGTTTTGGGCATGCACATAAATTACAAAATTAATGATCGAATTTCATATATAAATGATAATTAATTGAAAGCACCTCCATACAGTATAATTATTGATTTTTTTGTTTTTTTTTTGATTTGGTCGAATTGCACAAAAAATTATTATTATTTTAATCAGCAACAATATTATTTTAAATATAATTATTGGCCATTGTTTTCAACAATATATGCATAAATTATTAGTGGAGTATTATGAGATGTTACAAAATTTTTAATTGCATTCGTTATTATATTTAATTATTAATTTTTATATCATTTGTTTAACCTTTGATAATTAAAATTTAATAATAATAGTTTTCGGGAAACTGAAATTTTAAATATTATTTTAATAATTTGTACACGTTTGAACATAGGTATTATATTTAAAAACGAAATAAAAACATAATAACAGTAGTTAGAGGATAGATGGGTCGTTTAAGACTTTTAATTTTACCGTGTGATTCTAATATTAAGAAACCATTAACAGAATATAGTTAAGAGATATTTTGATACAAATTATTTTTTAAGAGTATCTGTTAATTTGGATTCGGTTTTTACGTGTGGGCAACTGCAGCAGGGAAACTTTCGAATTTCAAAATTAAACTTGGCATACCGATTAAACCCAATTTGCGCTAATTAGTACTAACGGGAAAAAATTAGTGCTAGTCCAGGAGCCGAAAAAACGGGTAAAGAAAATTTAAATTTCGCCTGAAAGACGCAAAAAATAAAACCCAATTTCTAGGAAAAAAAACCAGAAATAATTTAAGAATAATTTTAAAACTTCACAAAAGTGGCTCTACCGAAGAAATTTGTGCTTATCATAGAAATATGATTTTCATAAATTTTCATTCATAAATTGAGGAAAAACCAACTAGCCCCTGAAAGATACTATATTGAACAAACAAAATACAGATGTATACCTGGTTACATGTTCCTATCTACCTTCCATAATTCTGGATTAGCACAAATTCAGCCACTATATTTTTCGGATGGCAATGAACATAAATGATTGGAATATACAATCAAAAGTGCCAAGTTCATTGCTTTGTAAAACATTTTTTGTCAGAAAATTGTTCATTCGACGGTCTTTGTTTTTCAACGGAATTGGGCCAATTCTGCCTGACAGGAATATGCTATCTTAAATGCTTATTCTTTGATTTTATACTAAGTTATTTCATTTTTTAATTTGTTGTTCAACAAAAATATTATTGAACTGTATACATCTGTATTATGTTTGTTCAATATAGTATCTTTTAGGGGCTATATTGTTTTTCCTCAATTTATGAATGCAAATTTATGAAAATCATATTTCTATGATAAGCACGAATTTCTTCGGTAGAGCCACTTTTGTGAAGTTTTAAAATTAGGCTTAAATTATTTCTGGTTTTTTTTCTAGAAATTGGGTTTTATTTTTTGCGTCTTTCAGGCGAAATTTAAATTTTCTTTTCCCGTTTTTTCGGCTCCTGGACTAGCACTAATTTTTTTCCGTGAGCATTAATTAGCACAAATTGGGCTTAATCGGTATGCCAAGTTTCATTTTGAAATTCGAAAGTTTCCTTGCTGCAGTTACCCACACTGTTTTTACTACTCTTAAAATTTTTCTAATTTTAATCTCTATGCATCTATATAGCCAAACTGTATTTAGTGTTCCATTGCTCCAGCTTCTATTATTAAAAGCCACGACTTTAAACGGTCAGTATTTATCTGAATTCTTGATAACCGTAAACATAATTTTTAGTTTATCTAATCATAAGTTTATAAATTTTGTGCAAACAAAGTCAACAATCAAAATATCCTATGATGCAACAACCACCGTGAATTATTTAGCAGAAAGATACTATTCAGTATCACTGATGTTTTATTGCCCGCAATGAATTGTATATATTTAATATTGATCTATTGGCGTTTAATTGATAACCGTTTAAAAATTTCACATTACGATAGTGCTCCTCCAATTTTAAAATGATAAATGTCGGTGGTTACTATGAATTCCTTCCCGTTCAAAATCTGGATATTTTCAAATATGTGGCGTCATAAATTTTACTGTTTTTATATATTTATTTTTATGCCTAACAAATTTTCTCATAAACGTATAAGCTATAAATTTGTTTTGGCAAAAGTTCCATAATAGAGACATTATTTTTTATGATGGCCATTCCAAGCCTAATTTTAATGAATCGTTCATTTCCTGGTGTGATTCAGATTCTAAATCACCTAATTCGAGGCTGGTCTGCTTCTTCTCTCTTCCAACTACTTGTCAACCTGGTTACGTCCGTCAAGCTAATTTCTGCTGGAATTTCAATATTTATTTTTAGCTTAGTTTTATACAAAACAAGATTGTTGGTTTTATTATTTCTAATTTTTAAATATTGGCAGACAGATATAGTTACTTTGGAATCAGCTTTGCTTATGTCTGAGATTATTCCCCATTGCCCACTATAAATCGACACTCTGTTATAATGCATATGCAATTGTTTAATATTATGCTCAAAATTTTGTCCATTTTGTTAAAAAACAACGAAAATGCGATGAAAATTTTGATGTTGGTTCGGATCCTGATGATGTGGCCAATGAAGCAAATTCGAACAAAAAATTTGAAACTCAAAAACTTTGTTAGCATGTACGAGAGCGAAGATTTGCACAAAGTAACTATTTATTTTACTTGGACATTTGATTCGATTGCTCAAATTTTATATATAAAGGGAATTGATTCGGTGAGTTAACGAAATGTGTTTAGTGTATTCAAGCACAATTAATTCTTTTAATTTATTTGTAATTATAGTATTTATAATACTCTCAATGCCATCAATTCGTATACAATTCGGAGTTTAATTTTTTAAAATATTTTAAAATAAAAGTTTCTGGATCAGTAACCGTGGACGCCTTTTTACCAATGTCGGTGAATTAATGGAGTAGTTATTGCCGAAAATAATGAAAATTTAATTTAAGTGCACTACATTAGTTGACAAGGAAGGAGTTCTTTTATTTAACCGTCGTTTTAAGAAATTTCAATAAAATGCATTTAAACAATTTTCAAAGCAGAATTTTCGTTTCAAATGCAAGTTGCCCAACGTAGAATAGTTGAAAATTTAAAATTGCGGTCGTCGATATGCGTTCAGCCACTTGATAATAAAAGATCATAGTCAAGTATATAAAATTGAATTAAAATCAATTCAAAACGAGTTGTTACGACGTGGTCAAAATTACAGGTTTAAAGGTGTAATTCATTATGAATGTGCTTTAAAACACTACACAAGCGACATAAAGAGGATATTAGGAGTCTTGTGAAAATTTTCTTTTATTTACTTAACAGTAGGAGAATACATGATCACCACACTAAAAATGTAAAATGTAAAATTTTTCAATGAAGTTTCGTGCAACAACTGTTGCAGTTATTGCTTGTTATTCATATGACCGAACCCTGGGACCGACCATTTAATAGGTATATACCAAGACCATCATATACAATTTTGTTTATAATCAGACTTTTGAAATTCAATCAGATATTTCTATTAGTAGTAATTAGTAGTAATGGAATTACAATGATATAATGTTCTTTTAAGGAAAACCAATATACCACAAATAATTACTCACTCATTCTGTATTCATTTTTTGAATCGATTCACTGCATTTTTTTATTTTTTATTTCAAAAATTTCAATAATATCAAAATAATCCCGAATAATTGATTAAAAATAACATTTTAAATTTTTTTCCAAAATCATAAACCTTAAACGATTTTTAACGATTCCGGCAAATTATTATTCATTGATGGTCGGTGAACCTTATTGACTTCTTACGAAATTCAGTATTGATTGTATCACAAGAAATATTTTGCCAAAATGAATGAAACTTCGTCACTAAACTCAAAACTTGAAAGGACAGAGGACACACAAATTGCTTTGCACTTTGATATAATTTTTCATCCCAATCGATTAATTTAAAAATATTTTACCAAAACTAAAAATGTCTTGGATCACGGCTACATGATTTTGAAATGTATACACTAGTACCTAATTCAAAGTTTAATTAGAAGAAGATCGTTCTGTGGCAAATACTCGAACGCTAGTCTTGTAGGATTGATTTTAAATGGCAATTTCGAATATCTTTACTTATGTTTAGTATAATATGTCGTTCTAGTAATTATTGAAATTTACTTACTTAATATTCAAAATTCCTTGAGCTTACTTATAAAATATAGTATAATCATAATGCCTAAGCGCATTATGGTGTTTCACTGCGCATTTTTTAATCCATATTTAACCTCGCATTTTTTTGAATTTTGTACTTCTATTTATGCAATTTTGTGACATTCTACAAGTGTTTTTAATAGTTTTTTGCTTGTACAGTCAAATTAATAAAATGTACTGTTTTGATTGCCCATTCATGTCTATTCTTAAAAATTGTAAAAACTTTTCCCCAAATTAGCTGTAACTGTCTTTGTGTTGCATATAAATCTATTTAGCTACTCACGTTTCTGTCGATATTGTCGATAACAACAAACGGCCTCAACCTAAACTGTGGAACCAATAAATGTTGGTCTACAGCCTGCATATTATGGGATTTAAAAATGAAATTGTACGTCTAAATGCAAAAGTCTCACGAATGTACTTCTAGTTTGGTTTAATATAAAACAAATAGCAATTAAAACACTTTGATACACTGAATGTTTGCTAAATTCCATTGTACAAATTGTATCTAATATTTTGTATTGATTTTTTAAAATCGCAAAGTTTTCTTTGTCTGTTTTCCATTATTTTTCAAAATTGCTTCAAGGGAAAATCAATTTATTTTCTCTGTTTTATTTTCGGTATTCACCTTAATTCAATTTAGATTGGAGAATATAGAATATATTATGTTTGTTCTATTTATTTTTTACAACGGTTACATAATATGTACATGCAGTTTATTTTGTTTTATTAGATTAGGTTTTCGTTAACGTCACGCCGAAAGAAGGAAATTGAATTTGTACTGTGGAAATGCATTTTAAAGTAACGTGTTTGAAATCACAAAGCATAACGTTTCCCTATGTAAAAAGATATCATCAAGAAGAATAATTGGTTTAGAAGGTCGAAAGAGAATAAACCAATCGTTTCGTAATTATTTTGGTCAGTAGAATGATTTTGTAGATAAAAAAAATGTCAAATATACAGTGACTCAAAAAAGTTTACATACACCTATCATTCATCATAATTTTTATTGATAGTTTAAATAATACTCAATATTAGTTACCGAAATTTTTACAGTTTATTATTCTATCAATTATATAAATAAGACAATAAAAAAAATTCATCATATTTAATAAAAAAAATAAAAAAATTAAAAACAAATGATAATCATCACAAAATCATATCAAAAAAGTTTACATACACTACACACATGTATTGTATGAATCCATTAGTAAGTTAAATTTTTACAGTTAATTAAACTATTAATATTTCGTTTGATTGCCTCTTGCCTTTATAACAGCAGCTAATCGGTTTTTCATGCTAAATACTAAGTTTGATGTCTCCTGAGGAGTAATTTTCATCCACTCAATCAACAAGGCATCTTTCAAAGTTTGTGAAGAAGTTATTCTGTGTTTTCTTATTCGACGTTCCAATAAATCCCATAAGTTTTCTATGGGATTACAGTCTGGTGACTGTGGAGGTGAGTTCAGTTGCTTCGGAACATTGAATATTAACCATTCTTTAACGATCTTGGCTGTATGTTTCGGATCGTTATCCTGTTGAAACATAAACATCTTTCTATCAAGGCCCATTTTATCAACGCTGTCCATCAAATTTGCCTTCAAAATATTTAAATAGCCATTCTTGTCCATCGTATGTTCAATAAATGTTAAATTTCCTACTCCTGCAGCACTCATACATCCCCATACCATCACATTGCCTCCACCGTGTTTTACAGTTGGTATAATGTTTTCTTTATTGAACTCTGTGTTGGCTCTTCTCCATACTTTGGAGTGTCCATCACTACCAAAGATATTATATTTGCTCTCATCCGAGAAGACTATATTACACCAAAAATCATTTGCCTTGTTAACATGTTCTTTTGCAAATTTGAATCGTTTCAT
This sequence comes from Nephrotoma appendiculata, assembly GCA_947310385.1. NCBI lineage: Eukaryota > Metazoa > Arthropoda > Insecta > Diptera > Tipulidae > Nephrotoma > Nephrotoma appendiculata. Next base: position 120,107,726 of record OX371224.1, on the reverse strand, counting down.
TTGATTTTGTTTCGTTATAAAAGGTTTTCTTCGAGGTGATCGACCATGGAAACCAGCTTTGTTGAGAATGTTGCGAACCGTTTGGGGATTGCAATCCTTACCAAATGAATCTTGAACTCTTTTAACGATAGTTGGAGCAGAAATTTTGGGTTCTTTTCGCACAGTATTTACAATATCTTTTTGTTCTCGGTTTGTAAATATCCTAGGGCGACCGCTTCGATGCTTTTTATCCAATGTTCCGGTATTTCCGTAGCTTCTAATTATTGTTTGAACACTTGAATGGCTTCTTCCTATGATTGCTCCAATTTCTCTAAGAGTTTTTTTCTCCATAAATAGTTTTAAAATGAGTTTCCGCTCTTGTAATGTAATTTCTACACCTTTTCCCATATTTCTGAAATAATTACTTCTACAGAATTTGAAAAATCTTAAATATCTCAATAATACTTTATTATCATATGCTTTTAACCAAAATCCTTAAAATTATCCCTCAATTTTATTCAAACTAACAACACCTGCACTAACAACACTACAACACAATTTAAACTGTATGTAAACTTTTTTGATTAAAATTTACTATTCTTTTTTCGTTTTATTCTGGGAATTCCCTATTTTTACAGAGAAAAGTGAATGTTTGTTATAGAACATTATTGCCAATACTTCAAACAAACAAAAATTAGTTTATTTTTAATACCAGTAAAACTTACATCAAATGGAAAGGGTCTGAACTAAAATGTTTTAAGTGTATGTAAACTTTTTTGAGTCACTGTATATGTAAGGTATCGTAATTTAACGATATATACGGCACAGTCCATTTGCTGCAAAAATTCGTTTGCAATCAAATAGGGCAAATTCCACATTTTTCAAACTAGTTTTAGACATTTATAAATTCCACATTCAATGAAAATATTATTGTTATATCGTTGAATATCTATACAATTCCCGTATTTCTCAAAAAAACAATTTAACCGGTTGCCGCAAATGACTACTATTATAGCCGTCGGATTTTGGCTACAGCCGTCCCGCATATTTTAATTAATAAAAAATTTAACATCATTCGTACGAAGTACACTAATGCTTTTATTTGATAATTATTTAGTAATATACATCAAAGAAAAAAAGATGTAACATTCCATATAACATATCATTTGTTTTTAATTGTTTTGATTTTTCATGTTTATCAATTCGATATATTTCCGTTCACAGAAATGACGGCTATAGCCGTCATTTGCTCTGGTAAGAGAAAAAATGTTTTGCGCGATCAGCAAATGACAGCTTTGACCGTCGAGAGTTTTCATGGAAAACCTGTGAGAAAATGTAATAATTTTCACTTCCAAACATATAAATGACGTTCAATTTCATATGGCAGTCATAAACAATTGAAAAAATGTTTGTTCTGAGCACAGTCATCAATTTAAAAGTGCGTGGCAACGGTTTCAAGGTATTGCTATTTAATTAATTTAAATTAGAGTAAGACCCAAGTCTAACTAGTTTCGAATTTCTCGATTATTTTATCGAAACTTATAATTTGCTTTTAAATTTTCTTTAGTTTGAAAATGGAATTTGACGTGGTAATTCGAGACTAATTGAAATTAAAATGTTTTCTGCATGTATTTGTATAAAATAAGAATGTGTCAAAAATTTATAATACAAAATATTATTACAAAATTTTGACGTAGCCTCATTTCTAACAAAATCATAAAAATTTAGAATGCTGGCTTCATTCAGTATTTCACAATACAAGATTTATGTATATAAAAATTTATCACACTAAAAACATTTTCCATTAAAATATTTACATTTAAATTTGTTGGCGAACTTGTTGACTGTATTCCCTTCCTGCGTGCAATAATGCTGTTATTAATGTTTAACAACTGTAGTAAATTCAAGCATTTGAGCAAAGAATAAAAAATATGCATTTTCTAACATGATTTTAATTATGTTATCTAAGCTTGCTTAATCAACACCAATATATACAACACCAATATATACTTCGTGCATGTAATAAGCCACGATTAAATTCCTTCGACAAAAGAAGCGCGAACATATGAGATTATGCATCGAAAACATCAGCTTCCAAGCGGAAGTAGGAAACTCAAGGGACTGTTTTGCCAACGCCAGGAATCTCACTAAAGACTTCCATCCAAGAAGTACAGCCATCAAAGACGGGAATGGAGAGCTGAGAACAAACGTGGCTGATGTTCTCTCAGTATGGCAAACCTACTTTCAAAATCTGCTAAATCGGAATGACGAAGTTACCCCCATTAGAGCAATAGCTCCGCCAGGTGAAGAGTTCTTTGTCGAATATCCCACAGTAGAGGAAGTAGACGCAGCTCAGTGTTGTGCCTGTTTTTTACGTTACGTAATATACTCGGTTTTTTACATGTAAAATACGTATTTTACACATAACAATTTTTTACAAAATGTAAAATACAAAAACTATTCGTAACTAATTCAAAATTACTTATAGTTCATAAGCTCAATTCTTACGTATCTATAAAGGAAATTGGATATAGGTATGATGTAAAATGAGAATTGAACTTTAAATAATTGAATTAAATTGAATTTGTTTATAATTCTTCTAATTTATTAATTATAATTAAAAGTAAAATATTTGTACAAAAATATAAATATAAACAATTTTTGTAACAGATTACATTAAAATGATAGCATTAATATTGAATGAGTTCGATGATTAATCGTTTTACACTTCAATCCCATAGTGTTGTGGATTTTGTTTTTCTATTCTAAAAAATAAGTTAGTAGCTGAGAAACAAACCATATTTTCTTTGAAAAAAAAATTATTATTTTATGTTTTTCTAAAAATATTTTACTTTTAATTATAATTAATAAATTGGAAATAATATAAATAAATTCAAAAATTTTAAATCCATTTCGCATTTTATATCAATATCCAATTTTTTTTCATATACGTAAGAATTGATGTTTTTGAATTAGTTACGAATATTTTACGCAGTGTTCCTCGCAGTAATCGCATTTGCGAAGTGTATATTTGGATAACGACTTTTGTAGTTATGCTTATGTCGTATTTTTTATTAATTTAACTTAGCATCTTTTATTAATATAGTTTTTATCGAATAAAATTAAATGTATTAATATGGTACAAATTTACGTTTCGTATATTAAGGTTTGCGACTTTACTAAGGTTTTTAAATACGCGTTTGATTTTATACAATATTAAACGTTTTATACAGTAATTTAAGTATATTACCATTTTTTACGTAAAAAATGTATAAAACAGTTTTTTACATACAATTGCACAACACTAGCTGTTAGTCGATTGAAAAACGGCAAGGCACCTGGTCTCGATGGAATCCCCGCAGAACTAATTAAATTCGGAGGCGCTACTCTTGCAACAAGTTTATACGATCTCGTCGTTTGTATTTGGGACCAAGAAGAGTTGCCGGAGAATTGGAAGACCGCGCTCATATGTCCGTTGCATAAAAAAGGCGACCGTCTTAAATGTGAAAACTTTCGTGGCATAGCTCTATTGAACACTGCTTACAAAGTGTTGGCTAATGTTGTACTTGCCAGACTCATCCCTTTCGCCGAAAACATCATTGGCGACTATCAGTGTGGTTTTCGTCCCAACCGATCGACCACTGACCAGTGTTTCACCATGAGGATGATCTTGGAAAAATGTTGGGAGTACAACATAACCATACATCAGCTATATATAGACTTCAGACAGGCGTATGACAGTATAAACCGCGACAACCTATGGGCCGCGCTCATTTGCCTGGGAATCCCAGAGAAACTCGTTTCTCTGTGTAAATTAACAACATCCGGATCTGTATGTAGAATCGTAATCGAAGGATCTGTGTCAGACCCCTTTGAAATAACATCTGGTGTTCGACAGGGTGATGCACTCGCGCCTTTGCTGTTCAATCTGGCGCTTGAGTACGTAGTGAGGAAAAGCAACATCGAAACCTCGCGCTGTATATTTAGTAAGTCAGGCCAAATTCTTGGATATGCAGATGATATCGTGCTTCTTGGCCGAAGACCTAGCGATATCAAAGACAGTTTCATACCGCTCGATCGCTGCGCAAGAAGACTTGGTTTGGAGGTGAACAGCAGTAAAACCAAATATTTAGTAACACCTAGGAACATCTCTACGGCAAATCTCGGAATTGGCGACCACAAATTTGATAGCGTCGAAAACTTTAAATACCTCGGGTCAGTTATAACATCGTCGAATGATATGCAGGCAGAAATAAAAGCCCGAATCGCTGCCGGACAACGAGTTTTCTACGCCAAATCAAAATTATTGCGATCAAAACATCTATCGCAGTCATGCAAGCTCGCACTTTATAAAGCACTTATAAGACCTGTGCTGGCTTTCGGAAGCGAGAGCTGGACCATGACCACTAACGATTGTAGATTATTATCTACCTTCGAAAGGAGGGTTGCCCGTTCAATCTTTGGTCCAATTAAAGTTGCGAACAACGAATATCGGATTCGTATGAATCACGAAATAAAGCAACTCCTCGGAGGCAGCGATATTATCGGATTCATCAAATCCAATCGAGTGAGATGGCTCGGCCACGTTACAAGGTCTCCCCAACAACGGATGATAAATAAAGTGTTCCACCAACAACCAGCCGGAGTACGTCGTAGAGGAAGACCCCGACTACGCTGGCGCGACGACATCGAACAAGATCTACGAACATTAGGATGTCGAAACTGGAGGACGAAAGCGGTGGATCGAGATGGATGGAGGGCCTTAGTGCAGGCGGCGAAATCCCTTCATGGGATGTGAAGGCCAGAGAGAGAGAAATGTAATAATAGCTAATATTATCCTGCATTAAAAAATTGAATATAATTATATTGATTATGGAATGAAAAAGGCCAAAGAGATGAATTCATAAAATTATTTTAAAAACTGTTCAAAAAAACATAATCGTCTGGCAAGTAATTATTTAAAATTATTTAGCTAGGTGAACACTAGTATTCACTACGCGCATGCAATAACTAATTATTTCACGAAACTATTTTTATAAGAGTTATAGACTTAGTATTTTAAAACCCAAGCGAAGAAATTGAATTTGGTTTTTACTTCAAAATTTACTTGTTTGTAATAAGAAAAGTATTAACTTCTTGCATGTAAAATTTTTATGATTATTTTATTTGTGAAAAAATTCGAATCATTTTATAAATTTTAGCAAAATTTATTAAAACTGAAGTTATTTATTTTGTTTCTGGTTATTAAAAAATATATTTCAAAACTAACAAGAACATTCACTTCGTGCATATAATTGTAATTAATTTCACTAAATATTAAGTATATAAATTACAATCGAAAGTCAGTATACCAAAATATAATATATGACATTTTTATGTAAAAACTAAATGACATATTCTAATTATAATTTTAAAAATATTGTTTATATCAAAAACAATTTACACTTGCTGCATGAAAAAAATTAATTATGAATATATCAGTATACAAAAATTGTAATATTTTAAGACATTCATCGAATCTAAAATAAACTATCTCGCTTTTGGCTATTTTCGATAAATTTGCTATAAATATTTGATATATAAAATAAAAACAGCATGCTATCATGTTACAAAAAAGGTTCCGTACTTTAATATCCATTCGATTTAGTATTTAGATTTCAACCTTACGTTTTTTTGTTTGTAACAAGAAGAAAAATATATTTTTATCGAAATTGTAACATACTCAAGCATTTAAGAAAAACTTTTATAAAACGGATCTGCTTCTCATGCTTCAGGCTATTATAAAAAATTTTGCTAGACAAACATATATATTTAATTCAAGTTCATTTAACATTAATTAATTTTATAGTCTGTGACAAAAAAAAATTTTATTTCCTGCATGCAAAATTTTGCTATAATTGTATTTTTTTAAAAATTTTAGTAAATTGAAACGTTTTAGAAAAACAGACAGAAATTTTTGTATTGTCATGTTTATTTTTACTAGTCCCTTCGTGCATGAAAGAACAAATGGTTTTACTAATGTAAAATTTTTAAATTACGGACAAATTTTAGCATACCACAAAATTGATGCAGTTGAATTTTAAAACCAAATATTTTGAAATACAAAATCATAAATAAAACATAACCTGGCAAGCAGGGGCGAAGTGTCCATAGAAGCTACGGAAGCACTGCATCCCTTGCAAAAATCACTATCGTTAAATTAAAATTCAAATTTGATTTATTTTATGTATAACACGTTTGATTAAAAATATTTTTTTTCTTAATAATATGCACTATTATGCCTTACAGGTATGCTAATAGAGAGATCTAGTTTAATGCAATTAACTTTAAAAATATTTTGTATATTTCTTTCCTACTTTGATTTCTCATTATAATTTATACACATCATCCACATCCAACCAAAATAAAAACAAATACGAATACTCTCGTTGATTTATAGCATGCGTCTTGCATCCAACGCAACAAAACAGAATAACAAAAAATATTCTCTCTGATGGAAGCTGCTTTTAGTTTAGCTTTACCTTGTTTCCCTTCAGCGTAATATTACTAACAAAATTAATTAGCGATGTGTATGTGTTATATTTATTCATAGATTTGTTTATACTCTCACTTGTTACTCTCAGAATACGCTGCAACTAAAGCAGCTTATTAAGAAAATACTGAAATGAATTATTTGTTTTCAATTTTGCACAAATTAACTTCTCATGTTCTCGTGAAGCGACAAGTGATCGGTTTATAGAAAAATTTATTAAAAAAGGTAATAAAGGTGTGATTAGGGATAAATTTGAGAGTTTTTTGAAAAAACTAAAGCTGTCGTAGAATTGAATTTTAAGGAGTAACAATTTAAAAATCTCCAAGAATTTTATGGCAAACGATTCGATTTTCCAAAATTGAGAACTGAATTAATTGTTGTGTATAGCGATGAGGACTTTTTGGACAAATCAATATTAGAGATGTTAGAATTTCTAAAGATACTGATTTAATAAGTTCATTCAATGAAGTATCACCCTTATTTCGACTATTCTTAACGATTCCACCTACAAGAGTATCATCGGAAAGAAGTTTTTTTGCTTTACGTAGAATTAAAAGTTATTTAAGAAGTACTATTGGAGATGAACGGCTTTCTCATGTTTCATTAATTTCTATTGAAAATAAACTATTGTCTCAGATTAAAATGTCACCAGATTTCTATACATTAATTAGTAATGAAAATTTTTGTTTTTAAAAAGAATCGTCGAATTGAATAATATTTTAAATAAATCTTGTAAATAAAACATTTTTATGTTGTCAATAAAAATCAGGATTAATTTAATTTTACTAGTTATTGTGTATTTAAGGTCTAATTTTTTATATTTTGATGAAAATATAAAAATATGAGATTATTTCATCAATTTGTCTGATAATTTGGCTCAACAATACTTTTTATTCTAAATTCCAAGAAAGTTAAAACTCCATTTTATTAACGCAGCTCCCTCTACTTTGCAGTTCACGAGTCGCCTATGCTGGCACGCAATTTAATGAAATTTTAAATATGTCAAATATAAAATAATATAACCAAATTGCTTTCGTAGTTTAATTGCCATTCGATGAATTTTGTATTATGATTTTAACTTTAAGATTTGTCTAAGAAATATATTTTTAAAACTTTTATATAAACATAATTACTTAACTTGATTGAGACTATTATACATATTTTTGAAAAATTAACATAAATATTTAATTCAAACATACCACAGAAAAGCATAAACTCATTTCGTATTAAAACCTAATCGATTAATTTTATATTATTTCCTTTGACATAAAAAGTTTTTACTTCTTGCATGTAAAATGTTGATATATTTATACCCTGTTGAAAGATGTTAATTTATACAAATATTTTACAAAAGACTAATAGAAAATGTCTCTTCTTTACTTGTTAAATGTTATTTTAATTAATTCAGCTAAATAAACATTAATAGTCTCTTCGTGCATGTAATTGCAGAGTTGTTTGTAATAAGAAACGTATTCACTTCCTGAATGTAAATTTTCTATTATTTTTAATTTGTCTTGATTTTAGTTAATCTCTTTAAAATTACTAAATAATATACAATATTCACTTCGTGCTAGTAAAACTGAATAATATAACAATATATTAAATGTTTCGAATATAAAATACATTCAGCATTCCATAATTTAACAAGAATGTGTTCGTACTTTAAGGTCGATTCGAAAATTTTATATTTTGATTCTAAACTTAGATTCGTAACTTAAAATTTTTTGTTTGTAACACGAAGAAAAATACATTTTTACTAAAATTGTAATAACTATATTCAAGAATTAAAACATAACATTTATACAAACATAACTATATCTTGATTTAGGTTATTATACATAATTTAGCTACATAAACATAAATATTCAATTCAAGGATACCACAAAAACATTAATGCATTACGTCTTATAACTTAATCGATTATTCTTGTGTTCTTTTCTTTGATATACAAAGTATTTACTTCCTGCATGTAAAAGTTTGATCCAATTATATTGGTTTAAAAATGTGTAGTTTATTCAATCATTTTAGAAAAAAAATCAAATAAAAAAGGCTTTTTTTGGTCTTGTTTAATATTATTTCAATTAATTTGGCTAAATAAACATCAATAGTCACTTCGTGCATGTACTAAAAATTATTTTGAATAACGTTAAATATTTGAGTTACATACTACGATTATTACACCACAAAATAGATGTAATTGAATTTAAAGGGCATATCGATGAATTTTCAAATTCGTCTAAAAGCATAATTATCTGGAAACTAAGCTACATGGACACCAGTACTCACTTCGTGCTTGTATTAATTACTTTCTTAATAAATTATTTAACACAAAATTAATATACTTTATTATCAGCATACCAATAGATGTATTTGTATTTTAAAACCAAAGCAAAAAATTTTAAATTTTTTATACTTCAAAAGTCTGTAAAAAGAAAAGTATTCACTTCCTGCATGTAAAATTTTTGTTATGAATCAATTGGTGTTAAATTTGAATAATTATATGTATTTCAGCAAAACCTATAAAAATTGAATTTATTTTACTTGCCTTGTGGCTATTATAAATTATGTTGCTAAGTAAACAATAACTTTCACTTTAATTAATTAACCGAAATAATAAATATTTTAATCTGAAACAAATTTCGGTATAATTCATTATAACATATAAATATTGTATATTAAAACATTATAAATTTTGTATTTTAATTATAAGTCTAAAAACAGTTGTCTGTAGCTAAACATATTTCAATTCCTGCATGTTAAATTTAAAAATGAATATATTAGTTTAAAAATTGTAATACCTTGAAAGATTTAATCAAAACATTTATAAAAATCATAATAACTTATCATGTTTTTGATTATTTTCCTTAAATTTTCCAAATAATCATCAATATTCACTGGGTGTCTGTAAACATTACTAACATAACAAAATATTAAATATTTCAAATGTAAAGCACATTCACAATGCCATTATATAATATATATTATATATAAAAGGTATTCGTACTTTGAGTTTCACTGAATGAATTTTGTATTTTGATATACATTTTTATTAAAATTATGATATACTCAAGCATTTAAACAAAACTTTTATAACAACATAATTTTTTAACTTAGTTTAGGCTAATAAACCTAATTTTGATAAATAAACAAAATATTTAAATCAGCATACGATAAAATGACATAAATTTTATATTATTTTCTGTAATAAAAAATTAATTTACTGCATAAAAAAATAGTTACTAAACGAAACTATTAATTAAAGAATTACATACTTAATTTAACATATTAATGTTTTGAAACCGAAGCAAAGAATTTTGAACTTTGATTTTACTAAAAAAAAATTTACTAATCAAGAAAAGTATTCACTTCCTGCATGTAATTTTTTGTTGCTTTTATATTTGTTTGAAATTTGAATATTTTTATACATTTAAGCAAAACATTTTAAAATTGAGTTTATTTATCTTACTGTACTTATTATAAATTATTATGCCAAATAAACAACAACATTCACTTTGTGCTTGTAAAATTTTTTTGATAAAAATATATTAAGTATTTCATATATAAAATAAAATCAGCATGCTATCGTATAACAAAAAAGCGTTCTTACTTTAATTTGCAATCTTTTGATTTAAACCTTACGATTTGTGTTGTTTTTAACAAGAAGAGGAATATAACATTTTCATTGACATTGTTGTATATTCAAGCATGTAAGCAATAAGCATAACTGCATTTCTTATTAAAATCTAGACGACTAATTTTGTATTATTTCCTTTGACATAAAAAGTAATTTCTTCTTGCATGTAGAACGAAAACATTAGAAAAACCGAAAGAAAATGTTGCTTCTTGTCATATTTATTTTACATGTAGTGAGACGATTGCAGAGAACGAAACAAATTGATTTAATAGATTAAGGACACCAGAGCAAAGACTACTTCAGTAAATAACCTATAAATGAAGCTGGCCAATGGGCCTCTTCTCATTCACAAGTGACTAAAATAAGAAAGAAAAATTACTAGATGAATTGTATTCAGTTGTAATAATTTAAATAAAAAAAAATAAAAATGTTTATTTTACGTAATATACATTTTGCCAAAAAGCATCAGAAATAACTTCGTGCATTTAAGAATAAATCGTTTTATTAATGTAAAATATTTAAATTACGGACTACCTTTAGCACATCACAAAATAGATGCAGATGAATTGAAACCAAACATATGAATTTACAAAATCATAAATAAAACATTAATACCTGGTAAGTAGTTATTTAAATTGATTTAGCTAAATAAACACCAATACTCACTTCGTGCATGTAATCGCTTATTTAGCAAAACGTTTATTATAAGAATAACAAACTTCATTCGTCATACCAAAATATAATGTAGATGTATTTGTATTTTAAAAAACAACAGAAGTATTTTAAATTTTGATTTTACTTTAAAATTTATTTGTAACAAGAAAAGTATTCACGTTCTGCATGTAAAATTTTTGTTGTTTTCAAATTTGTTTAAAATTTAAATAGTTTTATGCATTCAAGCAAATTTTATAAAAATTGAGTTTATTTTTCTTGCTTGTGATTATTATAAATTATTTTGCTAAATAAACAGCGACATTCAATTCGTGCATATAACTAATTAATTTCACAAAATATTAAATAAATAAATAACAAACAAAATTTAGTATACCTCAATATAACATATCATTTGTATATTAAAACATAAACAATACATTTTGTATTTTAATTATAAGTTTAAAAACAATTGTCCGTATCAAAAAAAAAAAGTTTTTCATTTCCTGCATGTAAAAATTTAAATATGAATATATTTGTTTAAAAATTGTAATATTTTGAAACATTAATTAAAAACTTCCATGAAAATTAAAATAACTTATCTTGTTATTAGTTATTATCGTTAAATTTTCTAAATAAACAACAAGATGCACTTCGTGCTTGTAAAAATTACTAATTTAATAAAATATGAAATATTTCATATATAAAATACATTCAACATGCATGCCATCATGCAACAAAAATGCCTTTGTACTTTAATTATTTTGATTAGAATCTTAAAATTTTTTTGTTTGTGACAAGAAGAGAAATATAATGTTTTTATTAAAATTGTAATATGAATATTCAAGCAAGTAAGGCTAACGTTTATAAAAACATAATTACTTATCTTGCTTGAGGCTTTTATACAAAATGTTGCTAGTTAAACATAAATATTTAATTCATGCATACCTCGGAAATGCATAATTGAATTGCGTATTAAATCGCGTAGTGACAAAAAAAAATTTACTTCCTGCATGTAAAATTTTGATATATTTATATTGGTTTTCAAAATTTTAATAAAAAGAAACATTTTAGTAAAAACAGGCGGAAAATGTTTCTTCTTGTCATGTCGGTTTTAGTTTAATTAATTTTGGTAAATAAACATAAGTACTCTCTTCGTGCATGCAATAATAAGTTATTAAACAAAAAATTTAATATGAGAATAACAGACTTCATTAAGCATACCAAAATATAATATAGATGTATTTGTATTTTTAAATCCAAACGAAAATTTTTTTATTGTGATTTTATTTTCAAATTTACTTGTCTATAACAAGAAAAGTATTCACTTTCTGCATGTAATTTTTTTTATTATTAAATTTGTTTCAAATTTTAAAAATTTTATGCATGTCATCGTAACTTATAAAATTTAGTTTATTTATCTTGCTTGTGGTTATTATAAATTATTATTCTAAATAAACAACAATATTCATTTTGCTCATGTAATAGTAATTAATTTAACAATATATTTAATATTTTAATTTGAAAGAAAATTCAGTCTATCACAATATAACAATAAAGTATTTTAATTATAAATTTAAAAACAGTGTTGTCTGTAAACAAAAAGTTTACACTTCATGCAATTAAAAATTTAATTATTAATATAGAAATTTAAAAATTGTAATCAAAATAACTAATAAATCTAAAATAACTTAACTTTGCTTTAAGTTATTTTTGTTAAATTTGCTAAATAAACAACAATATTCAATTCGTTTTTGAAAAAATTACTTATTTAACAAAATATTAAGTATTTCATATATGTAAATAAATAAATTTAGCTTGCATATTACAAAAACGATTTCGTACAAAAAATCTCCATCTGATGGTTTAGTTTTTTGATTTTAAGAAAGAGAAATATATTTTAATTCAAATTGGAATGTATTCAAGCATTTAATCAAAAGATTTATAAAAACATAATTCCTTATCTTGATTGAGATTTTTTTTTTAAACATAAATATTAAATCAAATATACCACAAAAAACATAAATGCATTACGTATTAACACATAATCGATTAAGTTTGTATTATTTTCTGTAACAAAAGAAGTGTTTACTTCATGTATGTAAAATTTTGATGTTATAATATGGGTTTAAAGATTAAAATATTTAAATTATTTAAAACAGATAGGAAATGTTCCTTGTCTTGTTTGTTGTTAATTTAATTAGTTTTGCTAAATAAACACCACTAGTTACTTCGTGCATGTAAGAATAAATTGTTTTACTAAATGTAAAATATTGAAATAGCAGACTACCTTTCGCACGCGATAAAACAAATCAGTTGAATTTTAAGAAGAAACATTGATTTTACTTTCAAATATACTTGTCTGTTACAAGAAAAGTGTCCACTTCCTGCTTGTAAAATATTTGTTATGAATAAATTTGTTTAAAATTTGAATAATTTTATGAATTTTAGCAAAACCTATAAAAATTGAGTTTATTTATCCTGCTTGTCGTTAGTATAAATTAAATTGCTAAATAAACAACAAAAGTCACTTCGTGCATGTAATAGTAATTAATTTAACGTAATATTGAATATTTAAATAACAAGCAAAATTCGGTATATTAAAACATGAATAATACATTTCGTATTTTAATTATAAGTTTTAAAACAATAGTTTGTAGCAAAAACTTTTCACTTCCTGTATGTAAACTATTTAGCTATGAATATATCAGTTTAAAAATTGTAATATCTTGAAACATTCAAAAAATTTATAAAAATCATATAAACTTATCATGTTTTTAGTTATTTTCGTTAAATTTGCTAAGTAAACAACAATATTCACTTCCTGCTTGTAAAAATTAATAATTTAACAAAAATTTTAATATTTTAAATATAAAATATATTCACCATTCAATATTATAACCAAAATGCGTTCGTACTTTAATTTCCATTCGATGAATTTTCTATGTTGATTGCCACCTCAAGATTTTTTTTAAGTAATATATTTTCAAAACTTCTACAAAAAACAAAACTACCTATCTTGAGGGTATTATATATAATTTTGTTAGATAAACATAAATATTTAATTCAGGCATACCACAAAAAGCATAAATGCATTTCGTATTAAAACCTAATCGATTAATTTTGTTTTATTTCCTTTGACATACAAGGTTTTTGCTTCCTTTATATTTTAGAAAGAAACCTTTAATTGATTTTGCTAAATAATCATCTTCGTGCATGTCATAATAAATTATTTTGAATAACGTTAAATATTTGAATTACATACTATGTTTAGGACACTACTTTATCGATTAATTTACAAAATCATTTAAAACAAAATTATCTAATACTCACTTCTTTCATAAGAAAAACATACTTCATTCAGCATACCAAAATATAACATGATGTATTTTTATTTTAAAACCGAAGCGAAGAATTTTGAATTTTGATTTGACTTTAAAATTAATAGAAGAAAAGTATTTACTTTCTGCACGAAAAGTTTTTGTTATTCTTCAATTTATTTAAAATTTCAAATAGTTTATGCATATAAAACTTATACAAATTTGGTTTATTATTATTGATTTTGGTTATTATAAATTATTTTTTATGAACAACAACATTCACTTCCCGCATTTAATAGTAATTAATTTAATAAAATATTAAATGTTAAAATGATTAATTTTGTATTTAATTATAACTTTAAAAAAACTATATACAGTAAAAAATGTTTCACTTCCTGCATGTAAAAATTAAATTACGAATATGTCAGTTTAAAAATTGTAATATCTATCAAATCATTTATAAAAATTGTAATAACTTATCTTGCTTTTCAATATTTTCGAAACATTTGCTCAAAAAACCACAATTTTCACTTCGTGCATGTAAATATCTTTAATTTAATACAATATTTAATATTTGGGATATAAAACATGCTCAGCAAGCCATAATATAACAAAAATGCAAGCGCATTTTGAGTTTCTCTGAATGAATTTTTTATTTTGTTGCAAATAGCAGATAAATATTTTATAGCGAAATGTACCAACTAAACTTTTTCGTGAGACGCAATAATCTATTATATTTTATTCAATAAAAATTGTTAAAGAAAAACAATTTTAAATAGAAAATTTGGAATTTGAGTGCTGTATTTACTTTAGATAAACTATGATATTTTTTACATGTATCACATCTAAACTGTCTATCATGTGTGTCAACAAATTTTTTAATCTATATAAAAATGTTTCTGTAACTTTGATTCTCGTCGAGGACCATTTAATAGAACCAACTATTATGTAACACGAACTTTTCCAAACAAAAAAAAATAATATTATACTTTAGCAGAATGTACTTGTTGTATATCCAACAAAAAAATTTGCTTTTGTAATAATAAAAATGAAAATAAAAACTTTCTAAAGTAAAAACATATTCGGTGATGGAAAAGTTGTTTTTATGGTAATTTCTTTGTGTGAAACTTTGAAAACATATTTTTCTTTGTTATTATTTTTTTGTAAAATCAATTTTCAAATCAAAATCACCTAACTTCAAAGTTTTATTGGTTAAATTTTTTGTAATTTGTGCTTTTTCTGTTTATTTCTGTATTTATGGTATGATTTCTAAATTTGTTATAAAGAGAATGAACTTTCTCTTTCAAGCAGGTGCTTCAAGGGTAAGTATTAAAAATGCAAATATGTACACTCAAAAAAAGTATTGCACATTTTGTAACAAACTTTATTTTAGTTATCGATTTAAATAATGCGATTAACAACGTAACACAACAACGTTGTTTTAACAATTCAAAAGATTTCTTGCTAGTAAGTTCAGTTGTTCCCGCAGAACATTATGTAGTAATCCAAATATATTTTGTAAGCAAATAGATAGTACTAGAAAATGAAAATTATAATCCATTAACATTTTCAAATACTCTCCAACATATGACGTTGCTTTTTAATGGATCAAAACGATTAATTTTGTAAACGTTTGCTTTGTACGTATTCAATAAACTATTTCAGTACTGCTATAATTTCACTAGAGCCTTCCATTCTAGAAGTACAATTATCAAAGATTGAACTGTTAAAATACATCTAGATGAACTAAGTTCAGAATAGAATTAAAATTGTTAATTTTTTATTGCAGGGC
Source organism: Nephrotoma appendiculata (assembly GCA_947310385.1). Taxonomy (NCBI): domain Eukaryota; kingdom Metazoa; phylum Arthropoda; class Insecta; order Diptera; family Tipulidae; genus Nephrotoma; species Nephrotoma appendiculata. The sequence continues at coordinate 120,091,818 of OX371224.1, read as the reverse complement.
TGCATGCAGGATTTTTTTTTTTCGAAATGCTACTATTTTCCGAGGTTCTTAACGAATTGCATAACATCGTAGATTGAGCGGTAGCGAAACTATAAATATTTTATTTACCGAGACGCAAATCAAGCATTTTGCTAATTCTATGGCATATTCTATTTAACAGAGTGGCACGAGAAACAATTATTGAGCCAAATCCAACAAACACGCGCAAACTTATCTTAATATAAGTATTTAATAATATTAACATTTAATATTTTATCTAATTCGAGTTATTGATTCTGAACTTATAGAACAAAAAATTTCAATTTACAAACGGGAATGAAACCGCTTGTGGTTGTTTCAATATAAAAATCATCGATAAAATCAAGTGTCGGTCGAGGCGTTATATAGGATGTAGAAAATGGTTAAAGTTGTTCACTACTTAGAGGTAAATTGGAACACAATACATTTCCGTAAATTCAACGGATAAATCTTGGACAACCTTCCCTCTCGCTTTCTAGCTCTGACATCTCATGAAGAGATTTGCCACCTGCACTATGGTCCTCCATCCGTCTCGACATCCTAATATGCGTTTGCTCGACGTCATAACACCAGCGCAACGGCTGGTTGCTGATGGCACACTTTATCAATCATCCGTTGTTGTAGATACATTGCAACGTGGCCGAGCCATATTACTCGATTGGATTTGATGAAACCAATGATCGCTACAGTCACTTACAATCTATCTACATTAACGTTTTTGATCAACCCTTATTTCTAGTTTCTACAAATGGCGTTGACAAATCCAACATTTTTTCGATTATTATGTTTTCGAAAAGAAATGCTCATAATTGGTGACAACTGAAATACGAGGGTTGTCTTTTATATTTCGGGATTGGACAACCCTAGTTTTGCAATCGGGCAACTGACAGCTCTATCGTAAAGTTTGACATTTTTGAGATTATACGTACTCAGAACGTTTTGACATTCGAACGCTATTTATGCTGTTTACAGTACTCAATAACTCAACATCTCGGCGAAAAAATGGAATTAAATCGTGAGTATTTTCGTGCGATTATTTTTTACAACTTTCGACGTAGATTAAGGCAGCAAGAGTGCATGGATGAACTTAATTCAATTTTTGGCGATGAAGCTCCATCAAGGACCAGTGTTTATCGATGGTATGGTGAATTCAATCGAGGTCGTAGTTCACTCCAAGACGAATTTCGTTAAGGTCGTCCAGAATCAGTTGTTGTTCCTGAAACCACAAGTGGCTCTTCGATTTTCCATCTGTCTCTGAGTTAAATAATGTGGCACCCGTTTTCTCTCCTATTGAATTTTGCCCATAGCATATAAACGTTTGGAAATACCTTGACGAGTCGTGTTTAATGCCGCGCAAGTTGATCTTGAGTTTGTGTATCATCTTCATCCAATAACGCTTGCAGCTAAGTGTGTTCAATTGTTTTTGGTCTTAAGGGGCGCTTTTTGCCTTCAAAGTCAACAAAGCCACTTCTGAAGCGATTAAACAAATCTTCACAGGTAGTTTTGGATGGTGCATATTCGCCATAGGCCTCCTCGAATGATGTTTGTTTGGCATAGAAATCAACATTTTCGTTCTTAGAAACAATATTAAAACAAAACATATAGGTCACTATAGGTAGGCTGCTTGGAGGTGGCGTCACACCAATACCCCTAAGTTTGGAATAATGTGTAAGTTCTTAGCCCACCAAGCAATAGGATTTTCTTTGTGATAGAGATGTTGGGGCATTTAATATAACTTTCTCGTTAAAATAAAAATATTTTTTTCGGGTCTAATATGCTGTTTACATAAAAAAACATCGTGCTAACTTTACACTGCTAAAATTACATTATTCAAGACCCAAACCAGTAGTGCTGTCTCAGTGCTTTGCGTGCTCTACTTTTCGGGCCAGCCATTAACCACTCAAATAATCCGACAATACTGAGTCGATTTAAACCGATTCAGCGATTCCAGTTAAAGTAGTATTGAAACAAGATAGAAGAGTACCAATAAAACTAATAGAAATTTATGTTTGAAAATTGAATCGATAAATTACTTTTTCTATCTACTGGAACATCAAAGATATACATTGTACGAGTAAGTCCACAAGCTTTTTCCTCAAGTAAAATAAAAAGATTTGCAATTTTTATGTGGGTTCTTAAGTAAATATCTATCTCGTAATTTTTTATTTATATGGAGAAATGGAAAGTTTTGATTGAAAATAAAATTGAATAAACCAAGAAAACAAATAAACCAACAAGATGTGTAGTGATTTTTATTTGCCTTATGTTGCACAAGTTCTTATTTAGCTTTCTTGAATTATAAATAAAAACATTTTTTCCAACTTTTTTTACAGAATCATCAACGTACGAATTTACTTATAGTTGCATATCAATATATCCAATGTTGATACAGATTGTTCTCTTTATAACATTAGAATTTTTTATGGTTTATTCAATGTGGGTTTTAAAATATTATTTTTATAAACCTCAGCATTTACTATTTACGTTTGATTTGTAATATTATAGTTAAAAGTTAATTAATAGTTTACTTACTTTATGGTGGTAAATTGACATGGTCTTTGAAATTATCATTGTTTGCATTAGTCCAAAGTATATTTGTTAATGTCAGTATATAGTTTTGATTGACTAATTTTCAATGTTTGGCGCACTACTATACTTCGAAATGAAATTTGCTTTATAGAATTATTATGACAATACTACAAAGAAACCCGCTTTTATAGTGCAGAACTGTACTGCCCCTTGTAAAATGAACCTACATATCGTTACGTTATAGTTTTGGTTGACAATGTTTTAACGTAAGTGAAAAATGAGTCCTTTACAAGGCAAAAGGCAACAAATAAGTAAAAAAACGAAAACCATAATTATCCTCGGTATAAAAAATTGTATTTCGTGAAAAATAAAAAAACTTGGTTCAACCAATTAGAGCTCGTCAAGCATTTTTTTAGAGCGCAAAGGAGTATTTAGTTGCTCGAGAAGTGCTAGGCAGTCAACATCTACGCCAAAGCATCAAAATCCTTGGCGCCCGACTTGCATAAAATAATAATTTTGCTTCTAATTGCAAAAAATCGATTAATAATTGTATTAATTCAATTCTGTTTTGCTTAATTTCAAAAATTAATGAAAACAGCTATTGAATATTGATACGAGACGAAAACGTAATTTCTAGTCTCCAGAGCAGTTTGGAGGAAACTGAAAAACTGGTAGTCTTTTCAAAGCTCTGTGTCAAAATGATAGTTAAAACTATGGGGAAATTAAAAAAAAAAAAAAGAAGAACAAGCGAAAGCACCAACACAACGACCGCCATCAATATATTGAAGAGAAACCTTGTCTCAACAACTAGATGGCCGGACTTCAAAATGAAACAGACGAGGAGTTTTTCATTGCTCCAATTAAACAAGGAAAGTGTGAAAAAAGATTTCAAGCCAAGAACAACGAAACATAATGTAAAATTGTTGCTATCTCAGAAGCAAATAATAAATAAATTAACAAATACGCAGACTCAATAGCTGCAGAGGATCTGGCTGCAAAGGCTTCCGAATAAGAAGATTAATTGTGAGAAAGAAGAAAGTTCAAAATTTAGCTGGAACTGCTTCAGGTTCACAAGAACAAAATAACACATGAAATTTGCAACATGAGGTACCTGTTGTATAAAATAGTAGTAGTGGAAGAGCGACAACAAACGTAAATCAGGTTTACCAAGAACTATTGGCTATTCTCGAAACTAAATTGCACACTGCAGTTGCATGTATAAAACTAGCAAGTATAGTTTAAATAAAACCAAATGTGTTAAAGTAAAGAATTGTAGTAGTTGTGGAGAAAATCATACCGGTAATTTCAGTGGATGCATAGAGTAAAGAGTTAAAGCAAAAAATGACACCAGTTCAATGAAATGTGAACGAACAACCAAATACATAATTATACCGAAAATGAGAAAATAATTTCTGAAACCATTAACTCAGTGCGGGCACGTAGCAGAGATATATAATGCTATAATATCATCACTATCGACGTGAAGCACGCGTTGCTTGAGTTGTAGTACAACTTTGGACGACCGCATTGAAACATCATCAAAGAAAATTTTAAAATGCAAGGAAACATCGAGATCGTTTCCATCGGCAGGCTAGCTGTAGTGTGATCTTCAAAAAACTCTGGGACTTGGCTAGGATTCAGTGAACTTATCAAAAATTAATCTGAAAAATGATTTTGATAATATAATGCGAAATAAAAATGTATGCAAATTATGGAAACAAATATGGGTCTATTGCTGCGACCAAACGGAAACCCTTGTGGTGGATCAGCTATTATTATTAGAAACATAGTAAGATACCATGCACTGGAAATATATTGCGAGCAGCATATAGAAGGAACTGGCCACTGATTAGAAAAATGATCTAGTAAATGAATCATATCTGCAGTCTTAAATTAGCTCTAAACCACATCTAATGAGGCGCAAATGCAAGCAGCTGCGAAAATGTATGCAAAGAAAAAAACTAAATAAAGTATCTGGCGGCAGACTATCTTCTTTGCCAACCAATTCACGAACAATTTGCGATTTAATCGTCTTCTGAGGTGTAAACTATCTTCTGATCCCTCGCCGGTTTGAATAACATAGAGCACGCGAGTCTTACATTTGGTATCAAATCAATCCCACTTATTGAACTAAAATACACTTAGAGAACAAATGCACACTGCGCAGGCGATGGTATTTTGCATAGATCATCAGGAAGAACTTAAATATAAATTAAATAACGCTAACCAAAACCTAAAGGTAGTTTTAACATTATGATGACGAGATCAAAAACTATCCAATACTACTAACATACAGCGACAGAAGAAACAAATTACTCACGGCCTACGCAATAATGATCTTCGATTCGCCTCCCATTAGAAGCTGGGTATAAGGAGCTATGCAGGTAAAAGAAATATTTTCGCTAAAATTTTGTTAAGATATTTACTCCGAACGAGAATAATGGACACTCAGAATTGCTGCATGAAGTAGCCGCATCAATAGAATTTCAACTTTTTGAATGGTACACACAGAATTGTGGGACTCAGCCTGTGCTTTCATTATCATAAAATTATAACGTATACAATCAAAAAATATTTAACTAAAATAGAACAACATCTCAACACATTAGCTCGGGAATCATAATGGAGGCCATAGATGAAAGATCCTTTATTCATATAAAAACGAACCAAATAATGCATATTAATATTACGAACCATCATAGGTTAGGTCTTAAGGGATTATGTTTATTTAGCTTGTTAAATTTGAAAACATCTTGTTACTTTCCCAAGGATGGGCAATTTTCAAGAACAAATACAAAAACAGTTAGAATAATTTACATTTTTTTTACTATGCGTTGTCTTATAGCCGAGGGTAAATGAGTAATGTTTACAAAAATGCTTGTTCCTGACTTTGGTGATGATACGGAATTATCAGATTTTGTAATCGTAACAAGGTTAGTTAGCATTTCAATTGGTGCTTCTTAGCTGTTTAATTTGCTCTGTTGGTTGTGGTGTTGATGATTTTGGGGCTTCCATTTTCGTTTGTCGTGGTAGCGCTGACAGCTTCGTCGTCGGTCTCTTAACCCTCATCCTACTAACAAATGACTTTTAGACACATTTACGACAGCTCGTATGCCAGACTACTTCGATAATTTTCAGAATTTTATCGATATTTTCGACAATGGGCCTTTCAGTGTGTAGTGCATCTTTGATATCGAAATTATCGAGATTATTGAAGTCACTTTTCAGTAGGTTATGTAAGTAAAACTGGTTAGTGTGAGGAGGGTTAAAGAGAGTTTCGCTGGGTCTACGAACAGTTGCCACTCGAACCTCATTAACGCTTTCACAATTAACACCCTGGGCACTCCACTTAATTCTTTAATAATTCAAAAAAATCATCCTATAACAATGAGTGTCGAGTGTGTGATTTAGTATTTTCGACTTGCGATGGTGTTTGAAATTTGTAGAAAAAGTTTCAAGATATGTTTAGCCAAATTCATTTAGTTGTTTGATAATTCAAAAAATCAACAAAACAATTAGTACGAAGCGTGAAATTTAATGTTTTTAACTAGAAAACACTAAGTTCCACACTTGGCACTCATTGTTCCGATAATTTTTGAATTATTAAAGATTTGAATGAATTTGGCCAAAGATGCATCCACGTGTAGGGCCATACCGCCAAAAAACAAAATGCAAATTTTTTTGCAATTTTTTCCACAAATTTCAGACACCTTCCCAAGTTGAAAACAATAAATTTCACATTTGGTACTCATCGTTTCGATGATTTCTTGAATTATTAAAGATTTAAGTGAATTTGGCCAAACACGCTTCCAAGTGTAGCGCCATACCACAGGGCCATATTAGCAAATATTTTCATATTCTTTCTACTAATTTTAGACATCATCCCAAGTTGAGAACATTAAATTCCACACTCATTACTTATGGTTCCGAAGATTTTCTGAATTAAATTACTACAAATTTTTTTGTTTATGTAAAAAGTATATAAACTTATTTTTGTAGTACCGTGATTTTCAATATTTATTTCTTATTTTAAATAATTTTAACTAAACCACGTGTTTTGAATTCCAAGCTTTTTTTTTGCAGCTAAACTTTTTGATAATTCGTTAATTTACACAGTTTTGAGTCTATAATCATTCCGTTAAAATGTATAGCTACACTTTTTATTAACGTTAAATACTTCACACCAATAGAAGCGATTAAGAGACCACCTATTAAATAGTGCCTTGGACTTAAAGTTAATAATGCTAACGGTCTCGAACTCAAGCACGCTTCTGTCTGCGATACTATTGTTGTTAATTCTACATAGGTGAGATTTTAGATTCCAAGCATTATTTTTAAGTGATTTTTTGCTGATTATGCTGTTACTTCCTAAAGGACTTCAAAATTTGATTCTTCTGGCGGTATAACATGCCACGTCGTCCCAATATTTGCAAATTTTGTTTTGATGGTTACATTTGCTTCCTTCAGCGCAAATGAAATGAAATGAATTTGGTGCCGTTTTTACTAAAGTCACTTGTACATTGTCCTCGATTTTCTATGTCTTTTAAATGCTGCAATGAATAGTCCTATAGTTAAATTTGGTGTTACCTCGATATGCACTGCTGGTTAAATACGATTACGACAAAACAAATGTCAGCAGTTAATTAACGCGCAAACATTAGTCCAACCTACACGTTAGTGCGTGCTACTACAAATTTCTTTTTCCAAAAAATGTCATCCTAATTTAAGTTCAAGTGGCACAATTGTGTAGCATAGTTTTAAGACATCGGAAAAATCAAGGAAATTAGTGAACATTTAACTAATTTTGATATATGATTCACAATTAACTTAAAAACCGGAAAATCAATCAAGTTGTAAAAACAATTTATTTTAAATATGGAAAATGACACCTACACAATTGTGTGTCTAAAATACGGATGCACAAATTTTTCTAAATTAAATAAAAAAAATACTTTTATTTCACTTTTCATTCAAATACCACACTTATATCACATAAGTTTAAAAAAATAAAATATACCTAAATCGCAAACTTAACTTTTAATATTCTGATTTTACTTGCTTATAAAAAATTGTTTGAAACAATTTTTTGGGGGGATGAGCACAAAATCACGTTACATTTTTGGGATCGACAACGTGTTCGATATTTGCAATTTTCAAATCTATAATTTCTGGCGGTCCCAAGAGATTAAAATATCGGCGAGTATTCGTATCTGTCGTATCTCTTTGCGATACAAGGCAAATTAGAACACATTCTAGATGGACCTAGCTATAAACTCATATCTTCATCACTACTGCTTCAGCATTTGAAATTAATGCACCAGAGCTATTTCAAATTTAAATTGCAATAAATCTATATGACGCGTTTTCGGTACGTTGCAAGCTAAACAATTTTGGCGGTACTCTATTCACCCATTTACAATGGCTAAATCTATTAACTTACTAATAATTTTCAAGGTTCATTTTTAATTTTTAATAAAGATACGATGTAGTACTCTAGCATCTAATCAGCGACGTCAATTCCACCCATGTGTTTATTATATTGCGATATGATACTCGGACACCTAACGGATTGGCGGATTAGCGGATTAGCGCCATTTAATCCATCACACAATTGTGTGGGTTAAACTTATAGTTATCATAAAAATTAAAACAAAACCGTTAATTTATATTACTATCACTGAGAGAAAAAACGAACTTTATATTTAAAAATGAAATTTTTAATTTTAATATTTTCCAATTTTAGTAAGTAAAAATAAAACATATTACGAGTAAAACCGATCATATTTCTATTTAAGTATAACCTTATAAATTTATAATCAGCACATTTTTAATTGTGTATTTCAAACACCTAATATTAAAATTGTATCAATATCAATTTAACATTAAAACTTGGCGTTTTAAAAATCCATTAGGTAAAATTTTTAACCAAATAAAAATGAAAAACAACAAACATTTAAATAGCTCTGAAGATGCTGCTGAAAATGCGGTTTATAAATTGTATAAGATGAATACATAAATTATGAATTTAATATGTTGCAATTGCAACACTTTTGAATTGAAATTTTCTCAATTTGAAATCATCAACGGACGTTTTAAAATATAAAACGTTTATACTGTGTAAATTTAAAACCGAAATTGTCGTTTTGTTCTTAAAATGTACCCTTTAAATATAAAATATTACATTATAAATTTAACTTTATTTGTATGCATTAACAGGATCAGTCATGATCTGATCATTCAGTTTAAAATTTTCAATGGTGTTACATCGAATCGATATAAATTTGGAAAAATACAACGCTAATCAGTAAAAAATAACGGAAATTATTTGCCAGTTTTAATTGTGTGTAAATTTCAATTATTAAGTTTAATTATAGTGTATAATATATGAAGTGAGTGAATATAAAATATGAATGTGTACTAAAAACTATAAGTGTATCAGATTGTTATAAAATATAAATTAAGTAACGGCATTTTATTGCTATTTTTTTTGTGTATATTGCAATTAATCTTAAAAAGACTGTTATTATAATAATACATAGTTATTGCGTATAAAATAAGTGTACTAGAAACTATAAGTGCATTACTGTAAAATATGAAATAAGTAATGGATTTTATTTTGCCCTTTTTTATTTGTGTGTAAATTTCAATTAGTCTTAAATAATTAGGTTAGTATAGTTAGTTACTAAAAACTAAGTAAATTAAAAAGTGTATGTAATATACACCGGAATCTTGATAATAAATAAAACATATTCATCCTAAATATGTGGTTTCCCGAAATATGTACATATCTTCGTCTCATTTGGTTACGGCTTCTGATGCGGTTTATAAATTATACATGTTATATACATAAATTATAAATTTAATATGTTGCAATTGCATCATATTTGAATTGAAATTTTCTGAATTTGAAATCATTAACGGACGTTTTAAAATATAAAACGTTCATACTGTGTAAATTTAAAACCGAAATTGTCGTTTTGTTCTTAAAATGTACTCTTTAAATATAAATATAACATTATAAAATTAACTTTATTTGTAAGCCGTTTACATTAACAGAGGCACACGATGTCTTACAATCACATTTTTCGGCATTTTATTGCTATTTTTGTTTGAGTATATTGCAATTAATCTTAAAAAGAAGTTATTATAATACATATTACATAGTGATTCATAGTGAGTGTACAATTCGATATATCCCTTTTACAACTAAAAAAAAAAATGGCTGAATTTTAGTCCAACCAAATGTGTGAGTAAAAACCATAGTATGTAATGGCGTTGTTGATAAAAAATTTCGCTTGATTTGAAGTAAAACCAATACAATTGTGTGTTAAGCTGTGTTTTTTTTCGGACGTAAATAAGCTAAAAAGGAATTCACAAATGTGTAAGTTGGTTCAAAAAACATACAAAACTAAATTTTTGCCATGATACTTTTACCCGACCCGCACAATTGTGCTAGTAAATCACAAAAGGGATATCAACTCACTGTGAAAGAAAAATAACTCATATACATATACTTGATCTCTTTAGGATTCTCTTTTGTATATACGTATATTAAAATTGAGAGATGAATACTTTTATATGTATACATATCAAGTTGTTATATGTTTGTTTAGCTATTTTTCTCTATTTTTCAGAAAGGAAACATCCCAAAATATTAGTTGGTACCATGTACACAATTTACTTTTTCTCGCAAAACAAATTATATGTATATAAGTAAATAAACCATACGAATACCAAACCAACTATTTGGTTATTCCATTTGAGTTGAGCATCGAATGTATTAGTTGATGCTCTTAACCAGGTTCTTTTCAAAGTACTCAATTGATAGTTCGAACTTTTTGAGTATCATGTTAAAAGTATTCGGTTCGACTCAGTTTGAAGATCACTATAGTCTTAAATTACATATTTGGGAAATCACATATTAATAGCTTATTATTATTACTGTGTATAATATAGTTAGTAAATTTAAAGTAAATAACGAGATTTTTTTCGTTTTTGCTATGTGAAATTTACTGTTATTCTCACAACTAATAGTATATTATTATAGTAAATTAATTTTAGTAAGTTAAGTTTTAAGTAAGACAGTACATACCACTTATAAAATCATGTCAGGATTAAAATTGGTTGATGGAATTTTATACGACAAATTTGGGCAAACCGTTGAATTTGTTCACTGTGATCCTACAGATTTATCTTTAATTTCAATCAAAGCTACAAGTGAACATGAATTAGTGTATGGGGCGGTAGCATTAACTGAAGCCAACTCCGAAGTAGATAAAGAAGATGATGATGATGACGAAACAAAATTGAAAAACTTACTACGAGAATTTAATTTAGAACTTTTATTACCAGATCTAAAAAGTAAATTAATAAAATTTCCATTAATTATTGTGCAGTTAAATTCAATTAATAAATTTGATTTTTCCAGCTTTTGGCATCACGTATAGAAGTTTACAATTCATTTCAAAAGATGAAATATACGGAGCTATAAAACCATTCGGACTAAGAGCTGAGTTCCGAGAGAAACTTCTTATTTGGAAGAAAAAGACGGTAATTTGTTATATATATAATTTTTGCAATTAACAATAATTCTTTTCTTTATTAGTTTGGTGTTGACAACACAACTATATCAAATAATTCAAAGGTAGACGAGGGGCTCATAAAAACTACAAATATAACTACAGATACCCCGCATCCACATCGCGTTCAAGCGTCATAGCCGCTTAATCTCGCGGTCCTTGTTCTCAACTGGTATAAAATCAACGTAACTATCAGGATTAACATATTATATTATTTTTACATTTTATCTTTAAATAAAGGATGTCGAGCGTCTTCTGAATGAAACATCGAAAGGAAGATCAATAATCAATGCATTTAAAACCAATGGTTGCATATCCAACATTAATCGGGACGATATTAAATCAATTTTGATAGAAGACGTAATATGCAGCGATACATATTTAAGACCATGTGATTTTTCCCCGATAATAAACCAAATTTGCAATATTTTTCCAACTGAAATAGAAGCAAAGGTAATATAAAATCAACATAATACCATACAAAATATATGAAATTTCCTCTTTTATTTAGGAATATTACTATATCCCCCGAGAAAGTAAAGCAAATCCCAAAGGAAAATTATATTCAAAATATATAAACGCGCGCCACAAGCGCCGAAAAATAACTGCTGAGACCAGTGTAGAGTCCACCGAAAATACTCTAGAGCTACAAATTGAGGTTATCGAAATCGAGGTTGATGAGACCATAGGAAAAGCGTTAAAGTTATTCTTAGCGAAAGATAGTTCCGATTGGGAGGAAATATGCGATAAATGGCAGAAAACCTACAGTTTGCGGCAGCGAGAGCTAAAAAGTTTAACAAATGTTGAATTTTTAAAAGAATGGCCGAAATTTGCAGATTCTCGCGCTCCTAAATTGGTATGTTTTGCTTGTTTATAATCGTAAATAAAAGTTGTCCTTCCAAAATATATTAAAACAATCGTACGTATTTTTTACAGATCAATATCGATTTCAAAATTTTATATCCTGATAAACATCTATCTTTGTATTCAAAATGGGAATTTTTTAAGACAAAAATACAATCGTATTACGAAATACACATACATAATAATTGTTGCAAGCACTTATTTTCCTTAGCAAAATCAACAACAAATTAAGGTAAGTTTTTATTTAAATAATAATTAAAAAATTTAAAAATTATAAGTTTAGTATACTATAAAATAACGTTGGATCATCTTTCTACAGATGCTGAAGACTATTTATTAACCATATTACTTAACTCAGTAATATTATCAACTGCTCGCTTCAAAGATAGAAATGGAAAAAATAAACGGAAGGTTACCATTAGCGATGCCCAGGAAAGTTTTGTTATGCGGCTTACATGCATTAACGACTACCAATACAAAATAAACGAATTAATACAGAAATATTATTCAATCGGCACCACCATTCAACCTTTTCTAATTGTAGAAAGTGAACCTGAAACAGAAATTAAAGGGTTTTACATATATTTTGATAAAATCCTTTATAAATTTGAGTCATTTATTGAAAGTTTGAAAATATGCTTTCAGTTATATCAGGTATTATCTCTAGAGTATCCTCAAGCTTGTCGTGGTTCTTGGGTGTTCATTCAAAAATTGTTTTTCGGTATTAATACTCCACATGACCTAAAATCACCAGCCATAACATCACTTCTTCATCATTTTGAAAATACAATTTCTAATTAACAAAAAAATGTTTTTGTGTTTCAAATGCTCAGGGACTTTTACTAGTACAATATGTTTAAGGAATCATTTAAAAAATGACCATCAAATTAAAGGAAGAATAATTTCACTTCAGTGTAAACAAGATAATTGCAATCAGCTATTTGATAATTATACAGGTTTCTGTAATCACTTAAATAGATTTCATAAAACCGTTTTTATTGTTTTTTTTTTTTTATTTTTTTTTTTTTATTTTTTATTTTTTTTTATTTTATTTTATTTATTACATATCTATTTACAAGCACAAGCCAAAGCTTTTATACTATGAAAAAGAAAAATCACAAAAGAAGAAAAAAAACATAATAATAATTATAAGAAAGAAAAAAAATTAACAATAGTTTCATCTGAACAAAATAATCCTATAAGCAACAATTCTATTCCAATACAGCTTTTGGCCGGTACTAGCGGTCAAAATACACTGCAAACTGCAGTTATCATAAACCCAATTATTAATACATTAACTAATAATTCTTACAAAGTAGTAGACAATTTAAAAAAAAAAAGTATTATGTTTATCTTTAAGTCTCTACTCTCAAAATAGGATGCCTCGAATTGAAGTACTTGAACTTCAAAAACTAATATCTGAGTTACTTTCAACTATATCAGTTTCTATACAATGTATATTAAATAACCATGACTTAGAAAAAGAAAATAAAAATTTAAAATGTATACTAGATTTTTGTAAAAACCCATTTCAAGATATACCCTCAGAATACCGACTAATTAAACTACTAAAGAAAATGAATTTGTATGAAGATCCAAAATCGTTCATTATCAGAAATATGGTAACTGAAAAAATTACTCAAGGTAATCCAACTTTAACACCTAAAACATCTACCATTTATATTATGCCATTGCGCTTCAAATTTAAAGCTATTTTTGAAATTCCAAATCTTCTACACGAAACTCTTAAGAATACTAAGAATTTTTTGACAGAACCAATTTTGCAAAAATATATATCTACACATTTGTGTTGATTGAACTTTCGCTAACGTTAAATTTATTATTTGTCTGAACTCGAAAGGGATACATATAAATATGGAAAGGTAACAAATGGTGAAATGGTATACTTACTGCCTTGAGATCGGTACCTATGTTTCGAATCGACCATCATAGGACTGACTATGGTAAAAATGAACCTGTATCTAGGATGCTTTACGAGGCTAACCAATACTCCCACTTCATTGATTTTAATATGACGAAACGCACTTTAAAACAACTTTTTTATTTGACTTGACTGGTTTGGCCTTTAATATTTTATAACTTTTATAACATTTTGTTTTGTTACATTTTATTTTGTTTTATTTATCAAATTTTATGAAATTTTATCAGTTGACTGCTATATTTTTCAATTTTAATCTGCTTGTACTAAGCAGACTCAACCTCTGTTCTCCTTCCGTCCGCGACGGGTATCGTTTTGCTTAGCTGCTCACCTAGTTTGCCTCTCAGATTTGATTTTAATACTAATACAGATTTTCTCGCTTGCTCTTTTCTTTAATTTCACAGGTTAAGCAGTTCGATATCCATGTTTATAATCACTGGAATTATACTCAAAAAAATAATAATAATACAGATGGAGACTCCCCGCGCGCGGTTGGGAGGGGTAATAGGTCGTTGGGAATTATTATTATTATTATTATTATTATTTATGGTTGAACATACCATTGGCACCCTATAATCCAAAAACTTTTTCGAATGTAGTTGGAGTGAGCTGAGCTTCCCCGTGCATAGTTCTTTCGTAGGCTGGTAGTTAATATTGCTGGCTGCTTTTCTCAATTACAAACAGTAGGATAATTTAGAAGTCTGATTTTTTACTTGACACGCAATTTTTATCTACAAATGAATTTCGCGGGAGTATTTTACTTTTTTATCGAATTGTATTTTTGTATCTAACGTCATTCTCATAAACTCCGGACCGGGCTAACTTCACAACAAACGATGTATTTAGAATTAATTTTAACAAACTCTGGGCTCGGCTAACTTCACACAGAAACAACAAGTGGGTAATTAATTGGTTAGTGTTGCCTAATGAATTTTTCTTATTTATTCCGCGGATAAAATCGTTGGATGACTTAATATACGTGGAATTGCCTTTTTTGTTAAAAACGGAAGACCAATCTACCAAACTTCGAAAATGTTTTGTTTGTAGCAACTTTGATTGTATGAGTAGCAGTTTTTTTTTTGTCTTCAGTCAAGAAACACGATATTACTAGGCATATAGTAGGTATATAGTATAAGAATTTGGTCGGTATATACATAGAGGGAGAGCTGAAGCTTTTGATGGAATTTCATCATTCGATCGCCATGTTGCCATACACTTTCTTATGCTGAATAACTAATATTATTAATTCCTCAAATGAGACTCCCAATTATCAAAAATAATTACAACCTGATTCGGGTAGTTCATCCCAAAATCATATCTTCATTGTTGAAGAAGTTTAGGAAAAAATAAAATAAACTTAATAATTATAACGGAAAAATCATCATATGTGTTAAGTTAATCTGCTGCCTTGCCATTCTGTAGCAGACAACAGAGTTTTTGTTGTGCTTCTGATGAAATTTTATCAGAAATGTCAATTATTATATTCCATTGTGAATCGAAATGAAAACCTTATTGTTATAATGAAATCTTGTTAACAAACATAATGACAATAATGCTGCATTGACTTTGAACTATAAAAGCAACAATCAAACATTTTTATTGTTAGAGGTTTTAGATAATAATGATTTAGAAATAAACATTGTCATAATTTGTTGAAGAAATTGTTTTCTTTTTTTATGTAAAAATAATAAACGATTGGTAACAATTTGCTTTTATATAATCATGAACAGTTCTTCATTAAATTTTATAGTTTTCGAAGCGCAACATAAAATAAAATGGTTCGTTAAACACTTCTAAATTTAAAGTATCAAAGAAATAAAAAATTAATCATCCATTTAGAAAAATCTCAAAGAATACTAATTTATTACCGGTCCTGATTGCACTAATCACTGAACAAAAGAAAAATAGAGCGAACAGTTTAATCTGCAATTTATTATAACAATCTAACAACAACAACAAGTTCGTACAACCAACAATATCCCATTAATTTTATGTACTCGTACCTCTATATACATACATAGTTTTACTTGGTTTTAATTTCAATTTGCACAAATTTTTTAGCACTGCTACAACTGCAAATTAGCAAATTTTTTTTTTTTTCGTTCAAACGATATACAGCAAAACTCAAGAGTAAAACAATTCTAGAATTTTTTAGTAGTTTCTACTTAACGAGTTCTGCTTTATTTTTAACAAACTTTTTCCTCGTTTTGTATTATGTTTTTATAAATTTCAGGTTTGGTCAGCTAAGTTTTAATTAGTTTTGATCAACTTAAACAGAAAGAAAAATATTTGTATATACATATACACATACACTGTTCTAGTCAATTTTAGTAATTATTTCTTTTTTTATTCAATTTCATTTTTTGTAACATTTTTGTGTTGGATAGAATTTCACTGCCGTGTGAAAGGTAAATCCGGATAAATCTGTAAGGCATCAAAAATCGTATCCACATAAGTTGCTGTTATTTCATTATGATAAATTAAGATTTTGTAAGTGAAAGAGTTGGTTATAAAAGATTTTAGTCCTTGTATGTCGTGACACCATATTCATCATCAGCAATATTTTCAGAAATATTAGTAAGCTGGGATTAGTCTATCAAGAACCAGTAACTTCATCCTGCATTTAAGGCATTCAAGCAATTGTTAAGCAATTGTTGCATGAATGTCCATACTAGCTTGCTTGTCTCGGAATATTTTAGATTGAACACAAAACATAATTTAATGATTAGATCTAAAGCTCTTATAAAAGTATGTACGGCATACTTTACCCCATCCAAATATATATAAAACTGTGTGGTATCCCGACACTTACTCGAAAAAAATATTCTACAAAAACATTTACTCGAAAATTATTTGCTCTAAAAACATTCACCGAAGAAAATTTTCTCGCAAATGCATAAAACTACATTTGATCGAAAAGCATTTACTCGAAAAGCATTTACTAGGATGCAGCGTTCGCTCATAAAATTCGTATGATTTTATCGGTTGCAATTGTGCCGCCAGCCGATGTTATTATGCTTTCCAATCTTCACACAGAAAAATGTTCACGTAATGTAAAAGAAAAAGTACGTGAGTTCCCTATGGTTTTTAGTCAATAGGATGGACACGTTAAAATAACGTGAATTATCACGTAAGTTTTCTAAATAATATTTCAATGTGATTTCACGTATTATTTACGTGAAATCGAGTAAAATTTAAAATGTGTTTTCTCGTGTTTTTACAAGAAATCACATTAATTTATTATTAGAAATCTAATGATTTTAACGTGCCTTCTTGTTAATTTTCAATATTTTCATCGTGTTAAATTAATGGGGTATCACGTAAAATTAAGAAGACGTCTTTTTGTTTTTTGGGAGTTTGAAGGGTTTTAAATTTTAGTTGATAATTGAACTTTAAGATTTAAGCTGTAACTTTGGAAAACTAAATAATACATGATAATTTGTTAAGATCATTTAATTTATATTTATTTATTAAATTATATTTCAAATGAATTCATTATATATGTATTCGTTTATACAAAGAAATATAAATACATTCTTGCTAAATTAATATAAAATAATTGTATGAGTTTTGTATTTAGTTTTAATTCTATTTTATTTAAATTTATAAATTGAAGGAATTCCATGGACATTTTTTATATGACATTCTATTATTTATGGACTTAACAATTGATTCACTCATAAAGCAAACTAAATTAGTGTTGGCCCTTTTAAGATTTAATTTTGCGTTTTTAATATATTAATTAAATTAATAACTTCGGGAAAACGTTCCGATTCTAATTCAAAAAAATAATTTTCTAGAAATGACCATACTTGTTTGGTTAGGTCTGAATATTTTAATTGAAATACGTAACTAATTTTGATTACCAGATCAAGACACTTCTTGAAAGAGCCTAATTTATATTTTAATCCATCTAAATATACATAAAAATGGTTTAATTTTGACAACTCTGGACCTACTACAACAATTCTTGGTTGAATTTTTGATTTTTTTAGTTTGTTTTCTTCTTGCATTTTCTCTAATTTTTCATGCATTATATTAAATGATGTTACATGTAAAACAAAATCTTCTTCAGCTTCCAAAATTGTAGGTTTATGTCTCTTATTTAACCTTTTGGGATGAAGAATTGCGTTCAATAACAGAGACACAATACAATCTTTAGAATCTGAAAAATTAAATTGAAATTTATATTTAAAAATCTATATATTTCTACAAGAAGGAATTATTAAATATACTTACTCGAATCAATCCCGTCCATTTTAATAGTTTTATATAAGTTACGACTGGCTTTATCTTAAATTTCTGTCTCAAGGACCGGCACAACTTTGGTAATAAAATCATCGAACGATCTTAACAGGTTGTTAATCTTGTCGGGAAACATGAATTCAAAGTCGATGTCGATCTTTAAAACAAAAAGCACAATAAATAAAAGGGTAACTACTGTATTAAATATATTTTTTATAAAGTAACTTAGAACCTACTAGTTGGTAGCCATTTTCATCATTGAATCTAGGCCATTCATTCAACAATTCGCCTAATGATAAATTTTGAAGATTTTGAAGTTGATTCATTCGTAAAGCCGCTGTCTGATGCCAGTTTTGTGTAACTAGATCCCATGGGGTCATATTACTGAAAAGCCACAATTTTAGCATTTCCATTTCATCTGTAAAAGAAATACATAATTAGAAAATTATAGCACAGTTTGTGATATTGTCGTGTTTTAAATTGCTTTTACCAAGCGAAATATTTAATCCAATTTTAATGTAAAGAATTTATTTCGAGAAGAATAATTTTGGGTATGCTGTATAACCAAAATCCTTGCTAGCAGATCGAGTATCTACCCCATTATGTATACGTGAAAATTTTGGATCCTACCTTTGCATTGTCTAAGAAACTACGTTTATAATTTAGTACAATAAATCGCGTCTATAATTTATAAAATTTAGATTTTTTATGAATAGTTACATACAGCACTATCGAATAACAAAAAACCATCCTTAATGGATTTTACAATTGTTAACAAAAAATTGGATAAATAAAATTGTCATGGATTTGTCATGATAATCGCTTTAATACAAACAAATGAAGTTCGCGCATTTGCAATTCAATTAATTTAGGAATGAATAAAATAAAACCATAAAACAATATAAGCGTACAAAATTAATAATTAAATAAATAAAATAAAAATACCTGTAATTAATAAATTTTGCGTGGGCTCGCTAATTTGCTTACTGGGACATTCGGATTCATTCACTAATGCAACATTGCTCCATTTAGATGGCAATTTTCCTGTGGGATTTTTTTTCCCCGGCTTGCGAGGCAAGAAATAAGTTCCCTGCAATGGATGACATTCATAATAATAAACAGAAATTAACTTTCAAAGTTTACTCACCGATTTTTCATTTGGAAACCGTTCCTCAATAGCATTTGCCCATTGTTGCATTTCCAAATAAGTCATTTTTCGAGATTTGGATTTATAAAAATCTACCAAACATTGCGTCAAATCTTTTTGGTTCGTAGAATTTAATTTGTCGAAATTATCGTAACTTATTAAAACTTGTTGACCCTTTATAGTGGCTTGCAATACTGATGTCACAGTATCGCTGTTCGGACATAGTGTTACTGAAGTCTCGGTTGTATTCCACGTGGTTTTTGATGAACTAGTTTTGCTTGAGCAAATCTCATTTGAAATTTTTTCTAACCACTCAAGGACCTTTGTAGTAGTAGCATTGGACATCGACACTGTAGCATCATATGTAGTGTTTACTCCCTATAATAATATAATATTTTATATTATATTGTGTAAATAGACGTAAACATAATATTTTATATATAATATTAGACGTAAACATAACTTACTCTACTCTCCTTCCATTTAAATAATCTCTTTTTGAGTAGGGAGCGCTCCCCAAAAAATGTAAAATCAAGTTTCACAAATATTTCGTCAATATCTGAGTGGTTCAATGCTTCCAAATGGGCTAGCGTATTATATCCGTATGCCTTCAAAAGTTCGCAAGTTGCTACGCTCAATCCCCATGAATTTAATAAATTTTGCGTTTTATCCAATTCCACATTATCAAATATTAATGGCGGAATCACTATACACGACAATATTTTAAGTTTACCACTTTCATCTACAGATACTGTGCCATTATTAAATGCACCATTAGCACCCTTAACCACTTCATCGTTATTAAGCACATTACAATCCACAAGCACTTCACCGTTATCAACCTGAATATCGTCCAATTTCGCATCATCGTTATCAGCCGAATTATTATCCATTATTACAATTTATAACCTTACTAATATAATAGATTTTTTTTACACTGCAATTTATAATTAACTTTGCACACTATATAATAGTAGTTTCACTTCATATGCTCGTACTTTTAACAGAGGTTTGATAATATTCAAATAATTACAAATATCACGCTTCGAACTAAAAATATTTACTTAGTAGCCTTTTACATCTAAACGCACAATCAGAATGTAGTTTATATTTTCTATAAAAATTAGTATAAATTTCTTACATGTTTAAACACGATTTCATAAATTTACGTGAAATCCCATCAAAATAATGGCAACTCACATAAATCTCATGTAATGTACCGTTAAGAATTTAAAGTGAATTTTCATATTGATTTTAGATGATACCACATGGAAAAAGAATAAGGAATCGTTTTATTCGATGGTTTTTTACGTGAAAACACAAAATATTGATTTACGTGGCGATCCTATTAAAAATACGTGAATATTTTTTCTGTGTGTTTAACTGAAAACAATCTTATCCCAGAAGAAGCTAATGAAATATTGGATTATTTTGAGGATAATTATATCGGCAGATTTGATGTGTGGTCTAAAAATGAAACTGGTGGGCGCAATCCCAGGTATTGTATTGCATCGTGGAATGTTTATACTGCAACACTAGAAGATTCCGCTCGAACAAATAACTGCGTTGAAGGTTGGCATAATGGATTTTCCCAGTTAGTTGGTTGTGAACATCCATCTGTTGATTTTTTTTTGAAAAACTTCAACTAGAACAATCGAAAAATGAAATAGTTCTCGAGCAAATTCTTGCTGGAACTCCAATGCCTCCAAAACACAAAAAATATCGAGATTTAAACCAAAGAATCAAAAATGTTGCTGAAAAATATTCAATTATGGAAATCACCGATTATTTAACTGCAATTGCATACAATACTGTATTATAAGTAACCAAAAAAAATAAAATATTTAATAAAAAATGTAAAAAAAGTAAAATTGCTCGAACAACAATTACTCGACCGTCATTTTCTGGTAAAATTAATAACCGAAAAATTCTTCAAAAAATCGCGCGAATTATAATTTTACCAGAAAATGACGGTCGAGTAATTGTTGTTCGAGCAAATGTTTTTCGAGAAAATGTTTTTCGAGAAAATGTTTTCCGAGAAAATGTTTTTCGAGAAAATGTCATGGAATCGAAACTTATAAAAGTTGTGAAAACGAAAGTAAGTTAGATTTGAAAATAGGTAATGAGCATAATCAATTAAAAAATTAATTTTAATTTATTTCATTTAAGTTTCTAAATGTTGCATCGCAGCATTATTAT
The DNA here is from genome assembly GCA_947310385.1 of Nephrotoma appendiculata. Lineage (NCBI taxonomy): Eukaryota > Metazoa > Arthropoda > Insecta > Diptera > Tipulidae > Nephrotoma > Nephrotoma appendiculata. The sequence goes on along the minus strand of OX371224.1, from coordinate 120,070,298 downwards.
TAAACTCATAATTGCAACTACCGAGGATCTGCAAGAAAATCAAACCAACTGTGTCGGATGCAGAAGAAGATTTTTTGATACATGTATTATGCATAAACAATGTGCTAGTGTATATCGACAACCTGAAAAGTGAATGGATCAAACACAATCTGAAAATACAACCAAAAATTATTGCTGTGGGTCCATCAATAGACAAATTAGAGCAGTTGAATGTTCTTCTGCATCCGAAGAAGTTGGTTTGATCTTCTTGCTGATCCTCGGTGGTTGCAATAATGAGTTTAATAATAATGCTGCGATGCAACATTTAGAAACTTAAATGAAATAAATTAAAATTAATTTTTTAATTGATTATGCTCATTACCTATTTTCAAAACTATTTTATTTTCGTTTTCACAACTTTTATAAGTTTCATATAATTTTGAATTTAATTTTTCTTTTTTAGTTTCATAGAACTTTTTTATTTTTGATGAAAAATCATTGTAATTCCGAATTAAATGATTTCCTTTGTCCTTGTAAATAAATTCAAAATCGATGTCAATCTATATAACACAAACTACAAAAAATGGATTTAATTATTGAGGTCATTAATAGCCGCAACTCTTGACAAAGTGGTTATGATCAAATCAAAATTATACTGAACGCAACACAAAAAAATAATATTTTGTTTAAATCAAAATTTGGATTCGATCATATTTCAAAAAATGCAGCTATAATCAGAAATAAATATTTCTTACTAAATGATAGCCTCCGCTACTATTAAACAGTGGCCACTCTTTTAAGATTGCGTCTAAAGAAAATGTATTTTTTATTTGGTTGCATCTATAATTGGCTGATTTTGTCCACCTGGACAAAATTTCGCTCATCTGTTCGAAATTATTTTGCAGCCAAAGCTTAATTTCCTCCAAATTGTCTAATAATTATACAAAATATATATTAAAATTCAAAAATCAATTTTAGCAATAGCAATAACATATTTACCGGAATCGATATCAATTTCAAAACATGGGGGATACGGAACAGGTTCAACATTATTTGGAACTGTTTCTTTGGACATCTTTCTTAAACAAAATATCCTAGTTTGATACATGTCGTATAACTTTCCAGAAGGATTTTGTTTTAGGTTTCTGTCTTGAAATATAATACGTTTCCTGAAATTATGGTAATTGATTTGGTCGAATAACCGATTTTAACATAATAATATTTATTGAAACTATAATTTGAAACAATTTTAAAATTATATTTACCGATTTTTCTATGGAAAAAGCTTAACTATTTCTGCGGCATAAATTGACAAATCTCTTAACGACAGATTTTGTTGATTTGAAATAAAATATTCGGTTATCGCATGGCAAATGTCTTTCTGGTGAGGGTTGTTTAATCTTTAAAATTAGGCATAAAAGTGAATCACTAATTCCTTGCCACGCCAAGTATTATTTAAAATGTTTCCTAGATCTGCAATAATGTATTAACTGAATGGCTGGGCGAAGATTTGGTAATGGCTTCAGTCCATTTAAGAATAAAGGAGTCGGTTGATAGTTTATCTAACGTAGTTGTTTCACTATTACATAAACATGGACTATTCGGCATCGAAATTCCCTGTAAAATATTATATCTATATATATATATATATATATATATATATATATATATATATATATATATATATATATATATATATATATATATATATATATATATATATATATATATATATATATATATATATATATATATATATATATATATATATATATATATATATATATATATATATATATATATATATATATATATATATATATATATATATATATATATATATATATATATATATATATATATATAAAAATGAATTCCTGTTTGTTTGTTTGTTTGTTCAGAATGGGCGTCCCAGCCGCTCAACCGATCGCCATGAAATTTTTACCATGTACAAGTTGCATATCCAGAACCAACCTTACGATATTTTGGAAGGGGCTGGACCTCGGAGAAAAAAAGAGACAAAAATAAAATGAGTTTATTGGGCTGGTTGTATGAAATTACTGACATGTTCGAATACGAGGGGCCCAGCCCTGGATCAAAAATTAATTTTTACATGTATAGATACAAATATTTGATTATTCCAAAATGACTTATCAGCCGCTCAACAGATCGCCATGAAATATTTACCATGTATAAGTTGCATATCCAAAACCAACCTTACGATATTTTGAAAGGGGCTGGACCCCGGGGTCTAGGGGCCATGGTACACATTTTTTCAAAAATTTAAATTTTTTACGAGAATGAGTTTTGGAAAAAGGTTATATGAAATAAAAGACATGTTCGAATTCGGGGGGTCTACCCCTGGATCAAAAATTCGTTTTTACATGTAAAGATACAATTATTTGATTGTTCTGAAATAAAGCCTTAGCCGCTTTGCCGATCGCCACGAAATTTGTACCATGTTTATGTTGCATGTTCAGGACTTCGGGGTCTAGGGGCTGTGGTACAAATTTTTTCTCAAATTTCAATTTTTTAAGATTTTTTGACGGGAATGACTAAAGATAGGGGTTATATGAAATTAGTGACATGCTCCAATCCGGAAGTCTGCCCTGGGATCAAGAATTCATTTTTACATGTATAGACACAATTATTTAAATGTTCCGAAATAGCGTATTAGCCGCAAATTTAGACATCAAAAAGATATCTAGCGTGCGATTGTTATACACAAATCATACCTCTAATATAATTGATTTAATTACTCAAATTAATTTTATTAATTTAAATTTAAGACAATCTTCCATCACTTTAACTGAAGACAAATCTCTGAATACTTATATTATCCATACTAATAATCCATTTTTACTGGTTTGACATGTACTGTTTAGTGATATCCTATTTATCATATCCTGTTTCGAAATGTACCATAGTCAGCGAGTTCTAATTTCCACGTAACTTCAGAAATAATTAACATTCTATTTTAACCCACTATTGCAACCGGCGGCTTTTAATGAAAATAGTAGTTTCATACTAAACGACAATACTTTATTACTTTATTTAGTTTATTACTTAAATAATCAATGATTGTTTCATAAAATCAATTCTAGGAAAGGTACTAAAAAATATTGTACGTATAAACTGATTTACTTTGAAAAGTACTAGCGTTTTATATTTGAAAATAGTATCTTCTACAAGAAACATCCTTGGATTCAAATTATTACCCCCCGATTCTAACGTACAGTCACAGACGTATTTTCAGTCTTAGTAAAAACTCTTGTCTTAGCGAAGACTATAAACTTTCAATTCTTATTCTGCACTTAGTCTTATGTGTCAGTAGTCTTAAAAAATTGTCTTCGTTAATATCAGCAAAATAGGTGGTCTTAGGAGTCATAGTTTTGACATTAAAAAGAAACAATAATTATTTATATATTTCGAATTGAACTGTCACGTTTCGTTCATAAATTTGAAACAATATGGTGTAAATTTGGTTTGGCAGCTTTGCAAAAGTGTTTGGAGAGTTTATAATAAATATTATTTAAGACTACTGCCTTCAGAATTTTAATGAAGACTTTAGTCTGAAAAAAAAGTCTTTACAATAAAGTTTTAGCTAAGCTGGTCTTAGTAGTTTTATCAACAGAATCGGGGGGTTGGGCTCACTTTTGGAAGCGAGAGCTGGGCTAAGTAGCGATATCATTAGATTCATCAAATCCAATCGAGTTAGACGGCTGGCCCACATTACAAAGGTCCCCACAACAACGGATGATCAATAAAGTGTTTCACCAACAACCGGAATGCATCTTTCGTAACAGAGAGAGCGAGAGAGAGAGAAGAGAGATAGAGAGAGAAAAAACAGAGGGAGTGGGAGAGAGTGAGAGAGATAAAGAGAAAGAGAGAGTAAGACAACTTTGAGGCCTTGCAATTGGTAAATTATCTGTACTCACTATATATTGTACTACGATATACTTTATTGGAGAGTTGCAGTTCGGTGGCGCTGTTAAGATGAAAATTTTATTAACAAAGCACTACAGCCATTATTGATATTGTAAAGCATTGGTGATGGTGTCTCAACAATATTTTTGTGAAACACTGATTTGTCGTTTGTGCGGAAGAGACAAAATTAACAAGTTACAGCAGAAAGTTATGCAAGCACACTTTAATTTGGTGAAAAGATCATGTTAAATGTAGTGGATCTACGACAATGCTCATCTAGTATGCTACATAAAATGCGATTTGCATTGTTACGGTTAATCTTTGTATTCATAAAACAGACACACTTTTGAGAAGCGTTGTTTAATAGAGAATGTAATATGTGTTGATCAAATTTATGGTACTAGTGGTTGATACAAATTCGGGCTAAGACACATGATTGTGCTAGCAAATTTCCACCGGGCTCCATTAAAATTCCAGAGAATTTAATTTTTGATAACAATTTAGTGACAAAAACTTAAGGAAAAACAATTTCCCAAATAACATCCCTTCTTGGTCGAGAAACGTAAAAATTTGTATGTCCAAAAAACTATGATGTACAGAGAATCAACGATAAAATTATTGGCTTGCTTCCCAGACAAAGTCGAGTGTGTCTAAGTACAGATGAATTCGAAACAAAATATGAAAGAGAGTGTTTTAATTTTGTATTGAATCAACCCAGCTGGTTGCATCAAAAAATCGTAAAGCTGAGCAACAGAACACGATTAGGTGCGAAACTCATGACACATAACGTGATTGAGGAAGAGATGTGACTGGATCTCCTGAGAGTAACATCGTTGTAATTTTAATTATTGATGTTTCTAGTTCCGGCCTAGAGCTACCTTTTAAACATAAAGGACGACAATCTCATATATTAAGGCAGCATTTGCTATGACCATTGTTAGAACAGCACAAATCACATAATTTAAATTAATCGAAGTCTTATTTTTCCTATCCCCAATTTTTTTTACTTAGAGCAAGGCCCAAGTACTTTTCCCATACCTATACCTTAACACATATACAAAATTGTCAATTCCATGAAATCTAAAGCGTAAAATATAACATTTATTTACGACATTTTGCACTTGAACTTAGTCTGTTCATCTTTTATACGGGAAATTTACTGACTATTTAAAGGACTATAGCAGCAACATTTGCAAAAGACACGAATATGTGAAATCTATACTGGTAGATGGAAAACTTATATCGGAAGCAACAACCTAATTTCAAAATGCAGGTAACACAGTGAGTAACTGCGGGCTAAATAATGGTGCCTTTAGTATCTCAGGGGCTGTAACTAAGAGTCAAATTAAGGTTCGAAATAAATACCAGGAGATTTCCTAATATAATTCGAACCTAATACAATTAACTATACAGATGTCCTGAATTTGTTCTATATCACCGAATGTTGTAGTCTGATATTGCTTTAATAATTTAATTTATTGAACTCCATAGTTCTACACAATATACTCTTAATTAAGAGCTTCAAATCCGGTGTTGCTCAAATATAAAACAATTCAATAATGATATTCTTAAAACACAAACAGCAGCGCATACGTTTTATGGGGTGCTAGCAAAAACCAAAAATTTAATTGAAAAATACAACTGCTGATAACAACAACTGGATACGGAAAATTATTTTTAAATCACATTCTTTTAAAATGTTTATTACCATTTGTATTATGTTGTAGTGTATATGTACAATCTCATAGCTCTAAGGGATATAAAATTGTATATCCATGAGTATATGTAGCTAGATTGTGTATTTGCCCGAAGAAAAATAAATATGTTACATCTCTATACTCTGTACAAGATTAAAGATTTTTTGAGCCAACATTAAACTTTGAACTTTGTACTTTAAAGTACCTATTTAAAAAAAAGTCTTAATAATGTACAAAAGATCATAGCAATAATATGCTTCTTGTGTAAAATTTATTTGGAAACGAAGTCCAAATTTGGTGCAAGTTTTCTATATTAAAAACCATCACATAATTGAATTAGGGATTAATTTGAATTTTGCAACTAAGTTTGTGCAAATTGTAGCTTGAATCGAGTTTAACACTGGTCTAATATTGCAGTGGCTATATGCAAATAAAACATAGTTTTGAGTAATAAATATTTCTCATAAAATGAAAATGCGAAACTCAAATATAATCAAACACAGTGGCATACATACTTCAAGGAGAACAGCCTTGCTGGATTATGGTACTACTTATTAAATTGACATATTGATACAAATAATTAAATTAAAAGATTCAATAAGATGCTATAACGAAACTACAACTAAAAAGGATGTATAGTCAAAAGCCCAGCACCAATATATTTGTTTATGCAATTATTTGTAGAGAGGAGCTCTGAAGTTATCAAAATATTCGGATAGCCATTTTAGGTTGGACCTCTCACAAGATGATGTGGTATAACCCAATGATCTCAGGAAACCCAGCAAGGCAACTATTTTTGATCTACCTGATAACCTATGTGAACAGCAAACAATAAAAAAGAACAGATTTTATATACCGGCAGCTAGGGAGCACTCCTAAATCTTGCATTAGAAAATCTCGTTTAACAAAATCGTGCAAATCCCAGTAAAATTATTGATTATATGCGATATACTTTACATCAAATTCAAAAATAACATTTACAGAAACTTAAAAATAGTATACTAATTCAGCTACACCTCCATCTCTAATTTAACCATCAACTTACTTAGGAATAAATGTAAAATAAAAGCAATCCTGAAGATTTGAAACGCGTTAGCCTTTGGTTACCACCCAAGGCCAATCCAGTTTCAAATTATTTTCATTATCTGAAACGTATCCCTTAGGGCATTGATTCCCGCAGCTCAGCTTCATTTAAGAGAACGTCGTGGGTGATAAGGTGATCAGATAAGCACAATAAAAAAATGTTAGGATAGGGAAGTTGGGTGGGAAAATTATGTTATTCACTTTATAAACTTTACGTTTTTTTTAATGCTGTTGAATTTTTTTACAGCTTTTTTAATTTTATTTAAATATAACTTGAGAAAGAATTACACTTTTTATGATATATGATAATACTAATTCACAGTTTTCAGTATAGATAAGGTTTAAGCAGAATGCTAAATACGCAGAACGTATTTATATATATTGTAGAATAAATTTCAATTACGTATTATATTGCATAAGACAAAAGCTAGGTGGTTTCCGGCAATCAAGGTTAAAATACTAAAGATGATGAAACCTTTATATTGTCCAGTTGTTTAGAGTTATTACTGGTACATAATTGTGACCAAAACCCTATGAAGTGTAATTAGAAGCCATAGGTAATAAACCCATTTCTCCTATGTGTCTACCATCTGATGCTCTATTGACATTAAAGTATAATTCCCAAGTCGTTATAGGCATAACAGAAAATTATATCTCATTTCACAAACCTGATTAAATTCAAATTGCTGGGATTAAAATTGACTATTATGTGAATCACAGTAAATTTGTTGTTTTTGTCAAAATAAGTTGTTGTTGTCAAATTAAACATGGCCGATAATAACACGAAATTTACATAATGACAACAAGAAAATTATATCTCATTTCATAAATCTGATTAACTTCAAATTGTTTGGATTAAAATTGACCATTAGTGAATCACAGAAAATTTGTTGTATTTGTCAAAATAAGTTGTTGTTGTCAGCTTAAACATGGCCGATAATATCACGAAATTTATATAAAGATGACTAGAAAATTATATCTCATTTCACAAATATGATTAAATTCAAATTGTTTGGATTAAAATTGACCATTAGTGAATCACAGTAAATTTGTTGTATTTGTCAAAATAAGTTGTTGTTGTCAGATTAAACATGGCCGATAATATCACGAAATTTCTATAAAGAGGACAAGAGAATTATATCTCATTACAAAAAACTGATTAAATTCAAATTGTTTGGATTAAAATTGACCATTAGGGAATAAAGTAAATTTGTTGTTTTTGTCAAAATATGTTGTTGTTGTCAAATTAAACATGGCCGATAATTACACGAAATGTACATAACGACAATTGGAAAATTAGATCTCATTTCACAAATATGAATAAATTCAAATTGTTAGGATTAAAATTGACCATTAGTGAATCACAGTAAATTTGTTGTATTTGTCAAAATAAGTTGTTGCTGTCAGATTAAACATGGCCGATAATATCACGAAATTTCAATGAAAAGGACAAGAGAATTATATCTCATTACACAAAACTGATTAAATTCAAATTGTTTGGATTAAAATTGACCATTAGGGAATAAAGTAAATTTGTTGTATTTGTCAAAATATGTTGTTGTTGTCAAATTAAACATGGCCGATAATAACACGAAATTTACATAACGACAACAAGAAAATTATATCTCATTTCATAAATCTGATTAATTTCAAATTGTTTGGATTAAAATTGACCATTAGTGAATCACAGTAAATTTGTTGTATTTGTCAAAATAAGTTGTTGTTGTCAGATTAAACATGGCCGATAATATCACGAAATTTCTATAAAGAGGACAAGAGAATTATATCTCATTACAAAAAACTGATTAAATTCAAATTGTTTGGATTAAAATTGACCATTAGGGAATAAAGTAAATTTGTTGTATTTGTCAAAATATGTTGTTGTTGTCAAATTAAACATGGCCGATAATAACATGAAATTTACATAACGACAACAAGAAAATTATATCTCATTTCATAAATCTGATTAATTTCAAATTGTTTGGATTAAAATTGACCATTAGTGAATCACAGTAAATTTGTTGTATTTGTCAAAATAAGTTGTTGCTGTCAGATTAAACATGGCCGATAATATCACGAAATTTCAATGAAAAGGACAAGAGAATTATATCTCATTACACAAAACTGATTAAATTCAAATTGTTTGGATTAAAATTGACCATTAGGGAATAAAGTAAATTTGTTGTATTTGTCAAAATATGTTGTTGTTGTCAAATTAAACATGGCCGATAATAACACGAAATTTACATAACGACAACAAGAAAATTATATCTCATTTCATAAATCTGATTAATTTCAAATTGTTTGGATTAAAATTGACCATTAGTGAATCACAGTAAATTTGTTGTATTTGTCAAAATAAATTGTTGTTGTTATATACAACATGGCCGATAATATCACAAAATTTACATAACGACAACTACAAAATTTAATCTCATTTCACAAAACTGATTAAATTCGAATAGCTGGGATTAAAATTGACTATTATGTGAATCATAGTAAATTTGTTGTTTTTGTCAAAATAAGTTGTTGTTGTCAAATTAAATATGGCCGATAATAACATGAAATTTACATAACGACAACTGGAAATTATATCTCATTTCACAAATATGATTAAATTCAAATTGTTTGGATTAAAATTGACCATTAGTGAATCACAGTACATTTGTTGTATTTGTCAAAATAAGTTGTTGTTGTCAGATTAAACATGGCCGATAATATCACGAAATTTATATAAAGATGACAAGAGAATTATATCTCATTTCACAAAACTGATTAAATTCAAATTGTTTGGATTAAAATTGACCATTAGGGAATCAAGTAAATGTGTTGTTTTTGTCAAAATATGTTGTTGTTGTCAAATTAAACATGGCCGATAATAACACGAAATTTACATAACGACAACAAGAAAATTATATCTCATTTCATAAATCTGATTAAATTCAAATTGTTTGGATTAAAATTGACCATTAGCGAATCACAGTAAATTTGTTGTATTTGTCAAAATAAGTTGTTGTTGTCAAATTAAACATGGCCGATAATAACACGAAATTTACATAACGACAACAAGAAAATTATATCTCATTTCATAAATCTGATTAACTTCAAATTGTTTGGATTAAAATTGACCATTAGTGAATCACAGTAAGTTTGTTGTATTTGTCAAAATAAGTTGTTGTTGTCAGATTAAACATGGCCGATAATATCACGAAATTTACATAAAGAAGACTCGAAAATTATATCTCATTTCACAAAACTGATTAAATTTGATTTGCTGGGATTAAAATTGACTAGTATGTGAATCACAATAAATTTGTTGTTTTTGTCAAAATAAGTTGTTGTTGTCAAATTAAACATGGCCGATAATATCACGAAATTTACATAACGACAACAAGAAAATTATATCTCATTTCATAAATCTGATTAAATTCAAATTGTTTGGATTAAAATTGACCATTAGTGAATCACAGTAAATTTGTTGTTTTTGTCAAAATAAGTTGTTGTTGTCAGATACAACATGGCCGATAATATCACGAAATTTACATAAAGAAGACTCGAAAATTATATCTCATTTCACAAAACTGATTAAATTCGAATTGCTGGGATTAAAATTGACTAGTATGTGAATCACAGTAAATTTGTTTTATTTGTCAAAATAAGTTGTTGTTGTCAAATTAAACATGGCCGATAATATCACGAAATTTACATAACGACAACAAGAAAATTATATCTCATTTCATAAATCTGATTAAAATCAAATTGTTTGGATTAAAATTGACCATTAGTGAATCACAGTAAATTTGTTGTATTTGTCAAAATAAGTTGTTGTTGTCAGATTAAACATGGCCGATAATTACACAAAATTTACATAACGACAACTAGAAAATTAAATCTCATTTCACAAACCTGTTTAACTTCAGTTGGCTGGAATTTAAATTGACTATTATGTGAACTACAGTAAATTTGTTGTATTCGTCAAAATGAGTTGTTGTTGTTGTTGTCAAATTATACATGGCCGATAATAACACGGATTTGACAAACGAGAACTAGAAAATTATATCTCATTTCACAAACCTGATTAACTTCAAATTGTTTGGATTAAAATTGACCATTAGTGAATCACAGTAAATTTGTTGTATTTGTCAAAATAAGTTGTTGTTGTCAGATTAAACATGGCCGATAATATCACGAAATTTATATAAAGAGGACAAGAGAATTATATCTCATTTCACAAAACTGATTAAATTCAAATTGTTTGGATTAAAATTGACCATTAGGGAATCAAGTAAATGTGATGTTTTTGTCAAAATATGTTGTTGTTGTCAAATTAAACATGGCCGATAATTACACGAAATTTACATAACGACAACAAGAAAATTATATCTCATTTCATAAATCTGATTAACTTCAAATTGTTTGGATTAAAATTGACCATTAGTGAACTACAGTAAATTTGTTGTATTTGTCAAAATAAGTTGTTGTTGTCAGATTAAACATGGCCGATAATATCACGAAATTTACATAAAGAAGACTCGAAAATTATATATCATTTCACAAAACTGAATAAATTCGAATTGCTGGGATTAAAATTGACTAGTATGTGAATCACAGTAAATTTGTTGTATTTGTCAAAATAAGTTGTTGTTGTCAAATAAAACATGGCCGATAATAACACGAAGTTTACGTAATGTGTACTAGAAATAAGTTTTTGTTGTCAAATTAAATATTAAAATTGACCATTATGCGAATCACAGTAAATTTGTTGTATTTGTCAAAAAGAGTTGTTATTGTTGACAACATATACATGTTCGATAATAACACGAAATTTACGGAATGTAAATTGCCACTGAACAGTTTTTTTTATTTGGCGTAAAATTAACTATAAGTGCCTGTACACTTTGAAATCATTTAGCTTTGGTCCAAAACATTTTTAGTATTGGTGAAAAAAAATTAGAGACAGTTCATTTTCGGGACTTCACAAATATATGTAATATATTTGAACGAAATGAATCAAAAATTGGGCTATTTTATGAAATAGAATGCTGGGTTAACTTCATATACACCAATGTGGGATACTAACAAGTTTAAAGAAAATCTGTCAAAAATTTTAAATTTTGAAAACTTTAAACTTAGAAAAATCATATAACTCGACATCTAATAGAGTTATTTGGTATTCGGATGGTATGCATGCTCAGAATGTAGAATAAAATCGATTGGTTTTTTAGTGATCTGCGATTTGTGATTTTATTCTTACTTTTTTCTCACTCGAAAAATGAGAAAGGGATGATTCTGACAGTTTAACGCAATAGCGACACATCTTTGATAGTAAAAACCGAGTATAGAACAAGGTCGGGCTAATTTTATGTTTAACTTGGATTCACATTCGAGCATCATTCCTTGAATAAAGTTATTCATATTTTTCTATCAATGATATTCTATTACGGTCGTAACAATGTTGTGATAAATAATTTACTTTAAACAAACTTTTATTTATTATTGACAAGCTGACATAACTGTTCGTCGAACCGCACTCACTATACTGGGTTATGTTGTTCAACAAGTTTCTAAAGGTCCTTATATGCTAATCGAGTAAATGACGATGAACTCTCTTACACTTAAATTTGAACGTGAAAAGTATTGGGTATAAATAAATATCCGGAATTTTTATCACAAATTGGGCATTTATTGTGAAAAAATGATAAGTAATGTTTTAATTCAAAGTTGCCCATCGCTATGGCCAAACTTTTTTCCCATCTTGCTGGCATCAAACGAATACCTCGTTGGCAGCGCGATTCATCTTTTGAGGCTATTCAGGAATCAACCACCGTTTCAATTTCTGACGAATAAGGCCGGTAGACCCTTTTGTTGATGCCTGGCAAACAGCAGAGTGTTCTCTTTGTAAAACTTTAACTAGTTTTTTTATAAACTTAAATGATTTTCTTACATTCTCACCAACTTTGATCCAACTCAGATAAAAATTGTATTGTTTCAACAAAAGTTGATATTGAATTAATTTAAAGATGACATTGATTTTCATTCAATGAAACAATATATTGTTTAATCTATCAAATGATTTGAATATTTTTGATAATATAAACCATTCAATTAATGGAAATAATATTTTCTGGGGGAGTATATTTTGCTGCATATAGTTTCCCAATACTATAATTTCAGCATTTTGCAACTTGCAACTTGACTCTAGCTTCCACACTCTTTTAGGCATAAATCATTAAAGAAAGTAATTAGGCGCGGTCATATAGTGGAAATAAAATTTAAAAAAAATTTAATTTCATTAAATGAGATATCAAGAGAGAGGAACTTTGTTGCTTAAAAAAAATAACTGGTGCTTAAAATTCAGTAAGGGAGAATTCAATTTAACTTACTCTTATGTATTTGCAATTATCCTTTTTCGATATTAAATTTCTCTAATATTTTAATACTCCGTTATCCGCGTCTGCATTTATTGACATTAATACGATTTTTGCATTAGAGAACCTTCAAAAATTTGGGTAAATGGACCATTCTTCCAAATTTCGATTGTATTGTTTTCTGTAAACCTTCTTCACTCGAGTCCGCCTTTATTAATTACAGACTTCTCGGATCCAAACTCTCGGATAAATCACAAACGAAATGTTTTATTATAGAAAAACTGATTATCCAATATGTATCAAAATAATAGTCACTGATAGAATGTTCTTCAACAAAAAATACCACGCCTGTAAACATAAAATCACATTTGCATATAACATGTAGACAGTCGAAATTCAAAAGCTTAAAACTTACCAAAAATAGTAGACATTTTTTCATGCTTGGTATTCTATTGTTCAATATAAATATCATAGCTTTTATTTTTTGTTGTTGCGTTGACTATTCGAATGATTATAAATTTTCACAATTCGTTTTCTATTTTGCAAAACATTTTTTTTAAATTTATTAACACAAAAAAATATTCTCGTACAAATAGAATCGAGCGCATAAATTAGTTATCCCAATGTTTTCCTTTGTGTTTTTCATTTGGTTAAAAAAAGGGGTTGGTCGATTTCACAGTAAATCGATTGTAGGTTTTAATAGTTTGGAAAAATTTATAACGATGATTGTGCTTTGTTCAAAGCCAAATCGGGAAAAGGATTAATTACGACTTGTTCGTAAATTATCGTTATTGGCATTATGTGATTGGATTTCTTCCAAAATCCCGGAAATCAAAATCTCGAAAACTATTATCACTGATTTCAAGAAATTGTTTGTAAAAAAGAATGAACACTAATTATAAAAATCAATTTTCTAATGTTTTTGGGACAACTATATAAATTGTTAAATATCTTCTATTTTTTCGAGCAATCGAACAGGCAAAATTTAATTTATTTTTCTGGTAAACTTTTTTTAAATCGTAGTTTATAATATCTTGATTTCAAATCTCCCAGTTTTCAAAATCTTGATTTTTCCCGAAAAACTGGTTAAAAAATCCTGGTTTGTGTGAAATTATGTAAAAATGGTAAAAAATCGTAAACATTTCAAAAACTTCTTATATCAGGAAGCAAAAATCACGATATTGCTCTCTTGCGGATTATTAAATAAATTTTTTTTTTAACATTTAAAATATAATGTCCGTCTTAAAAATGTCCGTCAATTAATTATAATAGTGTCAAGTAAACCAACAAAATTAAAAATTATTCAGAATTTTATGACCCCTTTTGACTCTAGCAAAATGTTTTAAAAGTTATCCAAACATTCGAAATTGGATCTATTCGTAAAAAGTTTTATTTTTGAAGAGTTGCAACGTATTTTGAACGGTTTATAAAACCCGATTTGTCAAAAATTGTGTATGTCGGACCCAAGATTGGTGGTCTCAAACCATCAGGAGAACCGGGCTTATAACCGTGATTGTTTATTTAGGTCTTTTAGGATATCATAATCCCTAAACACCTATTCTATACACAAAAGAACCCAAATCATAAACAAAAATTGCAAACATAAATTGCAGCAGCGTAGGCCCTGTGTACCAATGGTAATGGAGGAGGACTTTGGCAGGAAAAGAGTCTTCCGCCTATGGGCAGAATTACTTACGTTGCTCCTGTTCTCTCCTCGTTTAGTTGGTTCTTTTGAGATCACTTGATGAAGGCCAAATGTGGTTTACCTGGTAGTTTGGTCATCTGACTTCTTTTACCACGATGTGTTTCACAGCAGAATGTTACTTGTCTGACATATTCATCTCAACTGTTTGGTGATGGATAATTGCTTTGTCTTCAGTTACGGTTTGGTTGGTAAAGCCTCGAGTTGAACTACGTTGGTGGAATCTCATATACGATTATGACATGTTTATAACACTCACCCTTTATAGCTTCGTGAAGTAATGGTCCCTCTATCTGGTTCAGAAACCATGGCAGGTGGTGGTTCATAATTAAAACTTAGAGAAACGAAACTGTTCCTTTTTTTGGTGAGCGTAAGCATGTGAAGTTATCCCAGTTTTTCATCTTAGGATTTTTTTTATTATTATTTACACGAAACTATTATATTCCATCCCAGTTTTTTCATTTTATACCTCTATAAGACTAGTTCAATTATTATAAACGCAACAACAAAATATCCCATCCCACTTTTTTCGTTTATTTGTTGTACATGTGAAACAAATACTTGGAAATAATTATTGTGTTTTGGCAATAGTAATTCTATATATTTTAAGTTCGAAATAATAATACGACATACCGTAAGTTCAAAATTTTAAGGGTAACTTATAATATATATATATATATATATATATATCCCAATTGCAGCCTATGTTATGATTGGCACAATCTTCCAGCTTCGATATGGCCCCATGTAAATTTATATGAAAATCGTTTATAATTTCCTAATTCTTAGAGGCCGGAAATAGCGAACGATGTTTTGAGATTGTGCGCAATTAAGTTATTGCTGACCAAGTGGCCAGCACCAGCTGCAAGTTCAAATTTGAGGAAATGGTAAAGTTCCAAAATGATAAGTTTAATAAAAGTTTGTATCTCTTAAGAACTTCGTAGGCGCGAAATGGTTCTTTTTTCTTTGAGTCGGTAACGATAAGAGCAAACTATGATGAGCTCCCCAGTACCAACCATAGTTTAGGATTGGCAAATCTTTCACCTTCGATATGGCTCCATATAAATTTTGTTACAGGATGGCTACTGCCATCCTGCAGATATCACTAAGCGCATGCAGGTCGTGGGGTTTGAGGCATGCATGACTCCTGGCTTACACCGTGATGATACAGAAATTTGAAATTAAAATAAAACGCAAATAATAAAAATATACCCGGATGTTCCGCCGAAATTCGTCGGACGGAACCTGAGGAACGAGCAACACCATAATTATAAAAGAAGAGAGGTGCCTTAGTGCGCGCATCCATTCGAATTCAAACGGGGCATAGCCCTGGTTTCGAAATTGGATGCGGGCACCAAGGGACCGCAAACCCTAGGCCGACACAAAGGGAAATCTCCGCTCCCACCATACAATCCCCGAAAAATTAATAATTCATTTTACAAAATAAAATAATCCACTACAAAAATAAAATGATCGCCGAAAGGAAAAGAGAAGCGAAAAGAAACGAGACGCGAGACGCGAAACCAATGTGCATCGAGCGTGCACCCGCTGTGCTGCGCTCGATTACAAAAAAATCAAAATTTAAATTTAAAAATAAAACTGTAAAAAAAGAAAGTATAAAATAAAATGAACCAAAAAAAAAATATCAAAAAATCGTCCCTTAATTAAAATAGAAATAATAATGTTGCGGCCTTGCGCGGCCGTCATGCCACAAGGGATTCCTGTCTCCCAGACCATTGCGGCCTTGGTGCCGTTGTTGTTGCGGGGCCTCTCCCCGATACCAATATAAACACAAAAGGCCGGCTGCCACCTGTGTGGTTGCGACCTTGTGCGGTCGGGCGTTCTGGTAACCGTAGAAATTAATCAATCAATGCTGTTCTGGTAACCGTAGAAATAAATTACTCAATGGCGGTCTGGTAACCGTTGAAATAAATTAGTCAATGATGCACGCCTGCCCCTTCTATATAATGTGGGCCTTTTACACCTTCGTAGCAATTATGCCACTTATATACACTAAAGATTTCCAAAATTAAATCTTTAATTTCACTCCCGACAGTTTATGCACACCAATTGGGGAACGTAATGCCCTGTAGCTCGTTTTGCACAAGAAAAATCAATCGAATTGTAAAAGTTATACACAACTTCAAAACCACCGGAAAATCAATTCTATACTTAAGGGTAAGTTCACATAAAACTCAAAAATTCTTTTTTTTTTTAGCTAAACTTTAATTTTAAACGAGTAAACAAAACTAGATTTGACTAGACCTGACTGTCCACCAAAAACCAAAAACGGAACTCTGTTTTGTCAGAAGCAAAACTCGAAATCAAATGCAATGAATGTCCCACCACACTTATCTCCATTTACATAAAAACAAAATGGATTTCAAAATCACAAAAAATATTTTTATATTTTTATTTATTTTATTTTTTATTTTTTGTTTTAATAATAATAAACTACAAGAGTTTATCCGGTAAATTTACACAAAAAAAAATCAGCAATATATTTAATTTTATTACTTTTCAGAACATATTTTAAATTTTGCAATAAGAAAAATCACGGATTAAATCAAAAAAATGTTTTCTTGTAATCACCAATGACTCGACTTTATTTTTCAAAATCACAACTCGAATGCCAAAAAAAAAATCTCTCACGCCGCAACAACGACACGCAAAAAATTCTGGAAGGATTGTCTCTCTTCTCTGTCTCTCGTTTACATCAATTCGCATTGATGTAAACGAGAGGCATATAAGAAAAACATTCTTCTAGAACGTTTTACTTTACACACGCTCGATGCGCATTGGTCTCGCTCTCTCGTCATTCTTCTCCTCACCCCTGCGCCACCACACGATGAAGTACAAAACAAAACGTCGCGAGTGCGTTCAGCGCACAATTAACAAACAACTCCGAAAGCGAAGACACCAACCGAGCGGAATATAAAAAATATAGCAGCAAAGACAACGATCGAGGGAAATATAAAAATATTGCAGTAAAGATACCGAGCAATAGGAAATACAAACAAACACAGAATGGTGGTTGCGCCCACACAGTCGTAACAATTTATATGAAAATCGTCATATGAAATTCCCTAACCCTTCCTTGGTGGGAAATAGCGTATGATGTTTTGAGATCGTACGTAATTAGATAATTGCTGATCAAGTGGCCAGCACCAGCCTTATATTCAAATTTGAGGAAATGGCTAAGTTCCAAAATCTTAGGTTAAATAAAATAAAAATAGGTATCTCTTAAGAATTTCCTAGGCCGGAAATGGTTCTGTTTATGCTATTTGCCGTAGGCACTTGGCGAAACACACTTATACTTAATAAGCACATTTTTATTAATCACTTGTTTTTTGTTTCGCAGAATAGATATTCTGCGAAACAAAAAACAAGTGATTAATAAAAATGTGTTTATTAAGTATTAAGTGCGGAAATGGTTCTTTACATTTTGAGTTGGTATTGATAAGGGGAATGTTAGGATTGCACAATCATCCACTTTCGATATGGCCCCATATAAATTTAAATGAAAATTGTCCATATAACTTCCTAAACCTTCCTGGGTTGGAAACAGAGAATGATGTTTTGAGTTGGTATATGCACTCAAAATGGCCAGCACATGCACCACATACAAATTTTTATTAAACCTAACCTACAATTTTGGAACTCGAAATATCATCCGCCATTTCCGGGAAGATTGTGCCAATCCCAACATTCGGCTGGCACTTGGGGCTCATCATAGTTTGTCCGTATCATTACCTACTAAAAACAAAAGGAACCATTTCGGGCCTAAGAAGTTTTTAAGAGACACAAATTTTTATTGAACTTAACCTAAGATATAGAGGTATAAAATGAGGTATAAAATGAAAAACAAATGGGACGAAATATAATAGTTTCGTGTAAATAATAATAAAAAAAAATCCTGGGATGAAAACCTTGGATAACTTCACATCCTTGGTGATCGTATAAAGTATGTTTAGTAACTTCTTTTGACATGATACCCCTTTTTCCTTTCCTACCCTGTATGACATTATCTTTATACGATTTTCATTCTAACACTATAAACCCACTAATTTAGATTAAATGTTTATTCTAAACTAAAAAGAAGTTTTCTATTACATTTATAACATTTAAATTTGAATATTTTGAAATTCTTAACTTAATTAACCAATATCTATTATTGCTGATGGCGCTACTTCAATTCCACTTTGCTAAATTTTCATGAATGGGGTTGAGCTAACCTCAACTTCCCTAATTCACAAATCACGTTTTCTATGGCGGCGCCTAGAATTTTGATATAAAGTTTTATGTGACACTTTGTAACCGGACGTAGTTTTTGCATAATCCCATAACGACTTAGTTAAGTACTCTCAACGTTTGTGATACTGCAGGGGTGTTAACGTTACTTGTTTTAATGCTCATAAAATTAACCCTGCTTCTGTGGAAATAAATAATGTATTTATTCAGCATTCAAATACTGTTGAAACACACTCATTGTGAATTTTACATATTTTAGCTGAAAATGATTTCTCATCTTTTCTCTCTCATTCTGAAACGTGTTGTTGTACTACTAACATCGTATGGCGTAGTGTTGTATAAATAAAAATATAATAAGAAAAGTTTATCTTAAATCATCGTGTTTAATTTATTATTATTATACTGTATTTTCTACTGAATTCTACAGGTTATGGGCCCAGTAACCGAATAATAATAGTATTTTAATTGGATGTTACATTTATTGTGAGATATTATTTATTTTCTCTCATCGAAAGAAAGTCAATTCTACGCGAGGTATTTGTATTATCGAATACACAAAATGGCATCAGTAGAGACAAAATATCCTATTGATAGACTGAATAATGGAAATTATTTTGTGTGGAAGTTTAAATTGAGAATGTTGATGGTGAAAGAAGGAACCTGGTTTTGCATTGATTCAGCGGCGCCCACAGCTACAGAAGCGACCAAATTAGAAGAATGGAATAAAAAAGATCAACAGGGTTTAGCAACAATCGGATTGAGTGTAAATGATGACCAGCTGATACATATTCGTAATGCTAAAACGTCAAAAGAAGCATGGACCGCGTTGCAAGAGTATCATGAGAAAAATACGGCAAATAGTAAGGTGCGCCTGATGAAAACAATTATGCGGCTTCGTTTGGAAGAAGGTGGCGACATGGAGGCACACCTGAGCAGAATCAATGAATTATTTCAACAGATGGTCGATTTAAATACTGATGTGAAACCAGAGGATTGGAAAAGTGCAACGATGTTGGGAAGCCTTCCTGAAAGTTATGATACATTGGTAACCGCACTGGAATCTCGTAAAGAAAGTGAACTGACAGCAGCAGTTGTGCAATCGAAGTTAATCGATGAATATAAACGTCGAAAGGACAGAGGCGAGATGGATGACGGGAATGGCTCCGCATTGAAAGTAATGCACAAAAGTATAAATAAATCAAGCCAATTAAAGAAAAAGGACATAGTATGTTATCTTTGAGGCAAAAAAGGTCATTATGCAAAGAAATGTAAGACACAAAGAGGCGATAAAGGAAAGAAAGCTACTGACGAAAAGAAAGTAAACTTGGCAACTGAACGTGATGAAGGTGACATATATGGTGAATTTGCATTCATGACAAGTAATGTTAAAAGTGGATGGTTTGTTGATTCAGGAGCAACGTCTCACATTACATCGAATAAAGCGTTGTTTAAAATCTGGATACAAATTATCGTGATGAAGTTTCCGTAGCGAATGGTCTAGTTGCTGATGTTAAAGGTAAAGGCACCGTTCAAATTGAGGTTATGAACAAATTCGATGAACATAATGTTGTGGTATTAAACGATGTATTTTGGGCACCTTCAATCAAGAAAGATTTAATATCAGTGAATAAATTAAATGAAAAAGGTTGTGATGTATTATTTTCAAAGGACAAACGATGTCAAATCAGTTTTAATGGAAAACAAGTGGCAGTTGGTTTATCACGAGGGGGATTATGCCGTTTAAAAGAAACAAATAAAGCTCTGATTGCCGGCCCAGACAATAAAATTGATGAAAATATTGTGTCTGGTCATTCAGGTTGCATTCATAAATGGCATCAAATTTTGGGTCACCGTGACAGTGAAGTTGTTAAAACGTTGTCAAAACTTGGATACCTCAAGGATGTGAAAATTATACCATGCAGAGATGAATGTAAGAATTGTGACGACAAATGCAGAGTTTTTTAACAAGGAAAAATGACGCGAATTAAATTCCCAGAAAATGCCCAACGTGGAGAAAGTTTGCTTGATTTGATTCATTCGGATGTGTATGGCCCAATGAAAACAGCATCAGCGTCAGGTAAAAGATACATTTTGACATTAATTGATGATTTCTCGCGATATACAGTAATATGTTTGCTTGAAAAGAAATCTGAAGTATTGCACAAATTTAAAGAATATGTCGAAATGACTAAAACAATGTTTGGCAAGAAACCCAAATACATACGATCAGATCGAGGTGGTGAATACGTTAACAAAGAATTTCATGCATATTTAAAACAAGAGGGTATTCAACAACAATGAACAGCTCCGTATACCCCTCAGCAAAATGGTGTAGCTGAACGCAAAAATAGGACGCTAGTGGAAATGGCTCGATGTATGCTTATCGATGCTGGAATGCCACACGTATTTTGGGCTGAGGCAGTTGTTGCTGCGAATTATATTCAGAATAGATTACCAGGATGATCGATTTTAACCACGCCGTTTGAAGGTTGGTTTGGTTGTAAACCGAAGCTCGATCATATGAGAGTTTTTGGTGCAGAATGCTATGTATGGATTTCGCCACAGAAACGGCATAAGCTTGAAAATAAATCCGTGCATATGCATTATTTGTTGGTTATGATACTAAATCGAAAGCTTACAGATGCTATGACACAAAAACAGGAAAAATATTGATTAGCAGAGATGTTCAATTTTTACACAAAAGGACAAAACTGGAAACTAAAATCGTTACTCCAGCACAAAAGAATGATAAGTTGAATAAATCAAATGATTCAATTTGCAATGACGATCACACTGTAATTGTGAGATATGGTATGGATTCTGAACAATCTGAGTTAAAGTCGATTGAGGTTACACATGATGCTGATGACAGTTTTGCGGACACGGATAAGACATTGCAGCCAAACGCAGTTTCATTTCCTAACAGTGATGCTTATTTTAGTGATGAAGAGACTTTAATGGACACATCGACTGTTGATAATGAAGAGAATACACATGGTAAAAATGATGTACAAAGATCCGGACGCACAAACAAAGGTACATGGACATCAACTAAATTTCCAGATGAAATTTTTTCAGTTAAACAAGCAACAGAAGAACCATTGACATACAATGAGGCAGTTAGCGGTGTGAACAAAGATGAATGGGTTAAAACGATGGAAGAAGAAATGATTTCACTACGCGATAATAATACATGGGAACTGGTGAATTTGCCCACTAATAGAAAACCTATTGGTTCCAAATGGGTATATAAAATAAAAAGAAATGAAAAAGGTGAACCACAACGATTTAAGGCACGTTTAGTCACACAAGGCTTTACTCAAAAATATGGATTTGATTACGATGAGATTTTTGCTCCAGTCGCACGACAAACGACATTTAGAATTTTGTTGACAGTTGCTGCAAGGAAAGGTATTAAAGTTATTCATTATGATGCAAAAACTGCATTTTTACATGGTGAATTAAAGGAAGAAATATACATGAAGGAGCCACCATGTTTTATGGATAATGGAAAAGAACATCAAGTTTGTTTTCTTAAACGTAGTCTTTACGGTTTAAAACAATCAGCACGCGGGTTTGGAACCAGTCAGTGCATAATGTGTTTTTAAATTCTGGCTTCATACAAAGCAAAAATGATCAATGCCTATACATTCGAAAACAAGGTGAGGACATTTGTTATGTGGTTATTTATGTCGATGATTTGCTTGTGGCGAGCGCAAATGAAAACATGATGAAACAATGTGAACAGGTTTTAAGATCCGAATTTAAATTGGAAAATTTAGGAGAAGTAAGAACATATCCCGGCATACAAGTAGACAAAAACAAAAATGGAATGTTTACTATCAAGCAGTCCGTTTATATAAATAAAGTGCTGAAAGAATTCGGAATGCAAAATTCGAAGATTTCTGAAATACCACTGAGTGTTAATTACAGAAAAGGTGGTGAATCAGAATTATTGCGTGACAACAACGATTATTGTAAGCTGATTGGAAGCCTGTTGTACATATCAACAAATGCTAGACCCGATATTGCTGCCAGTGTTGCCATATTATCACAACACGTTTCCGCACCTACAAAAGAAGATTGGAACGAGGCAAAACGAATTTTAAAGTATTTGAAAGGAACAGTCTCGTTAAAGTTAAATTTAAATGTTCGTGGTGATGAAGATAAATTGATTGGTTATTCAGATGCCAATTTTGCTGAATGCCGATCAACACGTAAATCTAATGGCGGATTTACGTTCAGTACATTTGGTGC
The DNA here is from genome assembly GCA_947310385.1 of Nephrotoma appendiculata. Classification (NCBI taxonomy): domain Eukaryota; kingdom Metazoa; phylum Arthropoda; class Insecta; order Diptera; family Tipulidae; genus Nephrotoma; species Nephrotoma appendiculata. The sequence continues at coordinate 120,047,034 of OX371224.1, read as the reverse complement.
TACAATTAGTTGGCGATGCAAGAAACAAGACATTATTGCACTATCGCAAAATGGTTAAAACGTTTATTGAATGATTTTGGTGTTAAAATTAATGAGCCCATTATACTCTATGAAGACAATCAGAGTTGTCTCAAATTTGCTAATGAGGAGAAATTCTCAAATCGATCGAAGCATATTGACATCAAAACGCATTCAGTTAATGAGAGTATTGATGCAGGTATAGTTGAATGTGTCTACTGCCCGACAGACAAAATGGTAGCCGATATGATGACAAAACCATTACCAAAACAGAAGATCCAGAAATTTAGAGAGGCTGCCGGCTTATTTGAATGAGGAGAAGTGTGGAAATAAATAATGTATTTATTCATCATTCAAATACTGTTGAAACACACTCATTGTGAATTTTACATGTTTTAGCTGAAAATGATTTCTCATCTTTTCTCTCTCATTCTGAAACGTGTTGTTGTACTACTAACTTCGTATGGCGTAGTGTTGTATAAATAAAAATATAATAACAAAAGTTACTCTTAAATCATCGTGTTTAATTTATTATTATTATACTGTATTTTCTACTGAATTCTACAGCTTCTAAGTAGATTTAGATTTATTGAATTTTTGCAAAATTACTTGACGGTCCTTGGTTGAAGAAAGTAAACCCACTTTAATTGCACTTGACCTCTATTCTAACATTGGAATGTTTGATGGTAAACATCTAAGTTTTTTTATTATTATAGTTCTAGATTTAACGGATTCATGTAGCAATGGTATGTCATTGATGAAGTAATCTTGAGTGAATCAGAAAGAAAGGTCGTTTATAGTTTAATTATATTAGCCGGTCGACTTATAAACTGACTTCGATCGATTTGATGGTATAACCTATAATTGTACTTTATATTTACCTCCGATTATTATTTTTTTATCTCTAACTTTACCTTTCATTTTATCTTTAAAGTATCCCAACAAAACAATTTTGCAAAATTCCCCTTCAAATTTAGGTCTGGTCTTATTGTTAGAAGTGCGTGATGTATAACATTGTTTCCTTGCAGATGAAAATTTTTTGTGTGTGTAGCTTTAGTTGATGAATAACTACATATTTTAAATTGAGTTACTCGACCATTTCTTTTGACTAACGGTGATTCAACGGCTATCCCCGCCTTCACATAGACGGTGGTTCATTAAATCTCTCCGCCCTCAAATGCTCGCACTCACATTGGTTTCGATATAATTTTTGAACGATCCATGCAAATATTTTACGAGTTCGTTCAAGTAATTACCAGTAATTTCGGCTATGTGGAATCGTCTCTAGATCTATAGCCTTAGGTTCATCTGAAATGATCTTCAAACAATTTGAGCGTCTTGCAGCTCCTTGTAACTTATCGGTTATTTTTATAAACTTTACTAATTCCCACAAATCCTTTCAGACAAGATCATCTCATCGGTTATCTCCTGTAAAGGATGTATAGATCGGAGACGTTCCAGTGAATGTATGAAACAAGTTTGTTGGCAAAATTTGGTTTGAGTGATCTGCTAACAGCTTGATCTACAACCAGATCATTCCACTTAGGGGTCAACGTCTGCTTTATGATAGGACACGACAGGAATATTTCGACATTCACATTCCGTTAAGATCTGGCCGTTGTCTAGATCCATATTAATTTTTTTTTTTTCACAAAAGTACTTAACCTATATCATAAAAAATAATGTAAAAAAACTAAAAAACTAAAACTAAATTAAGAAAACATTAATTTGAAAAATTTAAATAAAATAAAAACAACCACAAATAACACGCCCTTCTCATGAGACATCAATTCCACCTATGTCTGTCAAAATAAGGATACGAATATGGGATAAACAATTAAAAATTGAATTTTGATAGTTCTATTTGCTCATCTTTAATCTCGAAGTAGCAGCTCGAAAAAATGATACTCACTGTTATGGTAGATCCGAAAACAAAACCAATAAATACCAAAAATTCCTCTCCTATTTTCACAAGTGGCAGTCTTATTCTAATTTCATAGAGGAGCTCTCCTGTAAGAGTGATAAGTATTTGGCCATGTAAATATATACTGAAGACACCACTTTTCATTTCTAAAGCGAGAAATTAAATCCACAGTATTTTTGATCAAAACTGTCTTGTATAATCATAAATCATTATTCGTATAATTAAACTTGAGAAAACCAATATGATCAACGCTTATTGACAATTTAATTTTGAAATTTATATAGTTCGGTAAATTCTTTGTTTAACTTATTAACATCGTTGGAAATACTGAAAAACTTCTAAATAAACTGCCACTTGAAAAAAGCTCTTAAAGAAACTGCCACTGTGTTTCGAACATAGGTTTCCACCAAATTTCTCATCGGTCTCCCAATTTGTAAAAAAAAAAGTTTAGTATTAAATTTTATTTCAATTAATTAGGCAGATTGGGCAGTAAGGATTCCTAATTTTTGGTTAAATACCATATTTTTGTATGGAAACTTATAATGTCCAGCAAAATTTAGTCCGATTTTGGACATCTCCCAATTTATGGAAAAAGCTTTAGTAATAAGTTTCACCACGAACAGTCAATCAATAATTTATCATCAAAATCTGTCATTTAAAAAACTGATCTTGTTGCAAATTCATCTCACAATCTTTTAGTTCATAGTCGTTTATTTATGAGAAAAACTTTTAAAAATATTTGTAAAAATTTAAAAGTTTATATGGTAGCTGTTACTTTCCGGACACGTGTTACGGGATGATGCCAACCCGCATGTTTCATCTAAACTCGCAGAGGTCTCTATAAAAGTGATTTTGCCTACTAGATCTCAGCGTTTTGGCCTACCCCGTGTAACAGAATAATAATAAAAACAAACAAAAAAAAAATTTGAAACTGAATTGAAATGACAAAAAATATACGTTGGCCGAAATTTGAGGAAGTGAAATAAAGTTAATAATAAGAGGGTGTGCCCACCCAGGAATAACCAATTCTCTCCGAATGACAAGTACAATGACTGCTAAAGGACCCCCTTCCCCCACCAGAATGACTCATCGTCCCCTAGAGGGCGATGTCCAGTCACAACGAAGCCGCATATGAAGGTAGGGACGTTTTTCAACAGACAAAGTCTCTCTTCCCCCGGAGAGACCTCTAGGTAAACCCCCACAATTTACACTCCGACAGCTTGAGACCGTATAGATTTTACATATACTGGACTCACCACTAAGACCATGTTGATTTCCTGAAGGATGAAGGGAAGTGGCAAGCCCAGCCAATAATGATGGCACCGACACAAAATAAGATTCCCTTCTCATCATACCAACCCAAAAAAGATTTAGTAATTTATTCTATGAAAAAAAAAAATCAAGGATAAATACGAAAACAAGAATAATCACGGAAAACAACTCTAGGACGATGATTGAGAAAAGAATGGCAGGAATCATACGCAGTGCTGTTTTATATTTAAAAAAAAAATAAAAATTCAACAAAAAAACATTAAAAGTGGAAGGAGGGATAAAAACCAAAAAAAAAAGAATAAATAAAACTATGTAATAGGGTTAAATGTGAAAAATTTCGGTAAAAAAATGGTCGCGGAACGTGAATAAATTTTGGAAGCAAACAAAAAAAAAGCAAATTGACCCAACAGATTGTGAAGTTAAACCAATGGCACAAATAAGAATTGAGAAATTGAAAATTAAAAATAAACAAAATGAAAATGAAAATTTAAACAATAGAAATTAAAATTAAAAAACAATTAAATTAAAAAAAACAAAATTGTACCTTTTGACCTTCGTTCATACACGCAGAACAGTTGCGGCGTCCTTGCCCACTGAAATGGATGTGGTGTCCTCTCAACATTAATCCAAAATATTGTTAGGCTTCTTCCCCCCTTTGACCAAACTGAATGTTGGGCGTCTTCCCGCCGTTAAGCGAAAGTTCGACTGGAGGCCGCCTGCAGGTTGCAGTGCTTTGCACGTTATTTTGCGACGAAGATGCCGTTAATTTTCCGATTTTATTTTTGGAAACTAAATTATAATTTTCTAGAATGATATCGAATTTTCTTTATATTAACAAACGAAGGACCACATAAAACTTTAGCACTTGCACTTTCCGTCTATCTCGCTTTTGTTTAAATAAACCAAAAAAAATATTTTTTGTATGACAGAACACAATATCAATTTTATCGAAAATTTATTTTATTAGCACATACAAAATAACAGTATAATTTTCCTTAACTTTATTCTTTGACGCAAAAAACAAAATATTTTTGATTGTGTTCGATAAATATAGGACACTAGGACACTTAATCGGAAGAACGTAATTGTGAACTTCCATCCATACGCCCAAAACGAAAAACATACCACTAAAATATTCTTCTATATATTCACTCGTTGCACACACACACAAGCTGTACATATTGGTTTCGCCTCGGAATGCTGATACTGAGGCTAATTTTCATTAACAAAAAAATTACACAGTTAATACCACAAGAGATGGCAATGCCATCCGCAAAATGCAGCAATCATGCCATTAAAAATTCAAAACAAAATTACATATGAACCCGCAAGGAACACACGGTTTTAAGCAAAAAATTACTCGGACCTCCTAATTTATGGAAAGATTACTATGAAATTTCATACCGTTCAAGCAAACGGTTTGGGCGGCAGGGAAAACCAAAATATTCAGCGCAATGCACATAGCCATGTAGACACACAAATAAATTTTCAACAACCTACTTTTTCAGACTTCGTCGATACAGCGAATGATAAGTCTGCAAAAATCTTGAGGGCGAAAATTTCCATTATTACTATACTTTATTTTTGGACAGAGAGCACCACGTAAAAATGAGATTTACCTTTAGTCTGATATAATAATATTTTATTTTAGACCGACGCCCCTTAGACCTTTTTAGATAGACTTTTTGTAATACGATTTTTTTTTGAATCACCTTAAGTTGTATTGTTCATTTAATCGAAAATATTAAATCTAAAATCAAGCAAATAAATCTCGTTATTCTGTTAAACAAAAAGGACAATAACCGTAAAAGCCAAAATCATATAAAAAGTATTATGTTATTTATTTCAACATACATTTTTATGTTTTGCCATAAATCCATAAAAATATAACATGATGAACAAAAAAAATTATTACTGTATATGAAGCAAAAAAGGATATTCATAAAATTAAATCTTAAAAAAAAATATGAAACATGATGTATTTTATCCAAAGCTCAAAATCAATTTTAAAAGATGATTTTTATTATAATATTCTAAATAAGATATTGAATTATTGATCCCTACACATATGAAAATTCATCCATGGAAAATCGAATTTTCAATGAACTTGTAATGAAAACATAAAACAAGAAAATAATATATTTTTTTTTATTATGTTTATCCTTTAAATCCATCAACTTGTTTGTATCCATATTTATTGTGCTTGTGTATCTTATTATGAACCAAAATAACCAAAATAACAAACTAAATAAAGGAATGGTAAAATAAACTCTGGTGAGTGTATATGTATTGAATGGGGAATGTCTCATATCAAGTGATTCATACCCAAGGTTGAAAAAAAAACTTTATTTAGACGAAAGAATTGTTGTTATAATTAATGTTTATGTGCCAAGGCCACATCCTTAGAGGGGGGTCAGGGGTCGTGAGGGCCTGTCAATATCACAATTTTTTAACATTTTTGTTGGAACCACATGTCTTTTTAGGCCTAATCGATCCAATTTGGACACAAGCAGGTTTTCCAACATGTCTCGATAGCGGTCACCAGAACCTGCTACAACATTGTTTCGAGCTTCCTCAAAGATGATGGTGCACCATACAGTTACTTTACGAGGGTGAAGGCATCTTTGGTGTATTAATCGAGGGTTTCAGTGCCCCAGTATAGCGTCTATTCTTTTTATTAACAAAACCAACCAAGGCGAAATGTGTTTCGCCGCTCGTAATAATTTTTTGCCAAAAATGTTTTTTATCGTCCACTATCTAAAACTGTGAATGCGAGCTGACAAATTATGTTATATCCCAAAACAAAATGGCGGTGAAACAAAATCGACCTGAAGCACACAATGCATTCTGCACTTAGTGAAGTATTTTTAATTATTTGGATTTTAAAGACATTTAAAGCTTCAACATACCGGCCGCGTAGAATCGGCAATTTATGGTTCGATAGGTCCCAGTATTCGTTTTCTGCTTTATCTGTAAAATTGTAAAATTTTTAATGTGTTGATATTCGATAGATCACTGCCCGGATTTCTAGTATAGTTTTGTTGTGATTTGATCAATTGCCTTCTGTCAAATAATCTGAACTACTATTAGGGACTGAAAGCAGTGGATACCTTATAGTGCGGTTGATGTTAGAAGATTATGCTTCGTTGTTTACCGATTCTGTAGCTGGAACAGATATATTATTTTCTGACATTTTTCCGAACATTCGGCGAAACGATATTTTAATGAACATTTGAATCCGGACGAATTATCCAATCAAATAATTCTAGTGGTAAAATATTTCGTTTTTTTGTTGCACTTCTGCTCAAGAGGTCATACTCTCATTGAGTGATCCCTGAATCGACCATGATATAGTGATAGTTGTTTCTGGTTTGCTTCGGTAATCGACCAACTTTCGATGAATTTGCTTCCGGTAGAATGGTCGGCGAGCACTAACTTCATCCTATTTACGTTGCGCTGCAACACGGTAACGTTTTAGCATTTGTGATTGCGTATTGAAAACGCATTGGTGAATCGTTGATTTCAACAGATATCGATGTCTTCGAAAATACTATTATCCTATCGCGTGTTTTTTGATTGCCAGAAATGTAGAGATTTTCGTTGTTCCGAGTTGATTATGGGAAATACTCGTTGTGAGCTATAATTGCTATGTTTGATTGCATCTTATATTTTGGGATATATTTTGCTATAATTGAGTAATTTGACAATTATCTTACTCGATTTGATTTTCTATAGATGTTTTAGTGTTGGTGTAGCAGTATGCCATTGAGCTTTTGACTGTAGGTGATTTTTGAATATTGTTTGATTCAGGTTTTGGTTTTTAAGAAGCTCTCGCCTTAGTAGGTGGTTCAGAAAAATGTTTAAGATTTCCAAATGGCTCCAAGTTATTTTTCAATCTTTCTAATTTAATCACATGTTGCTGTGCACTTACAGTGTATAGTGGTGATGCTGCATGTAGTTTATTTCTTACTTGGGTGCTTGATAAAGGTATCGTGGTTAGTTGTGGTCACTTAACATCTCTGGGTCAATAAGTGGTCCGAGAACAGTATCAAAATTATTTGCAGGTTTGGATTCAGCAGCTCGTTTAAATTTGTGTTTGTCATATTGATCAATTTGACCGATTTATGCAAAATTTAATCAAACTTCTTACAATTTTTCGTTTATTTCAAGTGTATGAAATCTATTTTCAATGTGTTGGTACTCAAATCGTGTTAGATGTAATTCCTCATTTTTCACATCGTGAATCTTGCCATTTTTCTACCGCACTTTTGAATATAGAAAAATGCGTTTCGATATTTCCACTTTTTATACGCTCGTTGTTTTTGATATGTAACTACTATAGGATTCCTATGATTCAGACCACATGCACGAATTTAAATGGTTTTTGGTGCGCTGTAAAAATAACAGATTCCTTAAAAACATTTTAACTGGATTACGTTGCTAGTGTGAGTGATAACGGCTGTTATGAGTATGGAAATTCCAAAGCTTATTATCAGTGATTGAATATCTTCAAAGTAGCAGAAAATTTATTTTCGGTGTCATTTAATTGATGTTGCCTTGCAATTACGTTTTGGCCTATATGGAGTGCTGCCTTTCTCTAGTTCTCAAAATTAAAATGTTGACCATAATCATAAACTATCTGGATATATTCTAGATAAACTTAAGGTAAGTAAGAATAATGACACTCAGGATGTTACGTGGTGGCAGAAATATTGGATGCCTTTGTATATATGAGCATGTTGCATTTATGAAGTTCGATGGAAATTCGCTGTTTCACACCAAATACGTCAACCAAAGTTGCTGAAAAAGCGAGTTAGCCGTTATCGTTAATCGCGTTACCCATTTCAATATGCCGAATACACGAGAAGCATCTGAAATCAGTCAATATTTTGTCATAGTGATGGATGGTATATCAATGCAGAACCAAGACCTTGTGCTCTGAACCCTTTGACAAATCCAGCTAAATTTCATTTTCTCGTTTATTTATTAAGCGAGAACCTATCAGATTTGAGAATATTGATAATTTGCTAAATTAACGTAGAGTATCTTTAATGTTGGTGCTGCCGGTCAAAAGATCGTCCACGTTAAAAAACCGTTATAATTGCTTCGAACGCTTTGACAAAACTAGATGTATTTTCTAATTCAAAATGATGAAAGCACAAGTGGCATAAAATGGGTCTGAGGCTATTTGAAACGCGGTTGTCAGAAGATGAAAATATTTCAAGAGCTTGTGAGAAATTTCGCCCAACAATATTCGCTGATACTTGTAGTCTATATGAGCGATTAGATTCATATCTTCATCGCATGATGATATAAATAAGATCAGATTGTATGATAGGTTCAACTAGGAGATTATCAGTGAAAGAATTAGAGGTGAAGCATTTTTCTGAACCGTCCAAAACAATGCGAACCTTTGTCGTTATACTGTCGGGATTATCACAGGATGATGAACAAGAATAAAATGTTTGGTTTTAAGATCTAATAATTCGCTAATAATATTCATTGAAACTTCTTCACATCATAAACGGCGAAAAAATGAAATCGAGAAACTTCTTCCTGCAGAGAATTCCAAGACGGAGTGTATGATTGCAAATTGCGATTAATGATTGCGATTTAATTTAACGATACATCAACTATTTAATGCCCTCGTGTGCGACACAGCGAATAAATAAATAATGTTTTGTATAAAATTCCATGTGGAGATTGATGTCGTTGTTTTTTTATTGTCAAACTTTCTTCAAAATTATCCGATCAAGTGTAATATTTTGAGTGGTTCATTTAGTTCTACCTTGCATCTAGATCATAGCAATCAAAAACATTTAGTGGCTCTCAAAATAATATATACATCATTGTAAGCAGAGTTCAGTGAATTGGATAGTGTCAGCGATCCGACTACGGGCCACTTATACCCATCAACCTTTCATCTATCCTTGATTTGAGCTGTTTTAATATTACGACTTGCACTTCAATAGCTAAATAGTCGTAAAAATGAAGATTTATGTCCCTGAAACTCCGGGGAACCACCCCGGGAACGGTTTAATGCCTATTTCTGGAATAAGGAAATTTTCCCCGTATTCGCAGAACTTGTGCGCAAGTTTTAGTCATAAGGCAGCGAATAGAATCCAAGTCTATCAGAGTGCGACAGAAATGATTATTGCCATATTGATACAGCACTCTCACCAACTCAGTCGAAAATAGTTCTTACGTGCAGGATGGAGTGAAATAAGAATTGACACCAGTGTGCCTTCGAATCTTCGTTTTGTAAAAGAATCCAGTTTGTCAAGCGTATTGTAAGCGTAGCTCCCTGTATGCTTCATCATAATTTTCAGGAGTAAGCGGAATATAGCCAAGAGTCCTTTCAAATGTTGAAATTTGTTAAAATCGCTTGAGCTCAGAATTACAAGGTGTTAACTATATACGCTGGAGATAATTTTGAGAAAAACAGAAAACAAAATTAAAATCTCTATATTTGTTTTTTCGTATATAAATTTAACGAAATAAACGCAACTTCTGTTTATTGTTAATTCCCCCTTTGAAAGACGATAAGTTCAACCGCATTTAAACATTTAAATGTGGAGATATATAAAATGAAGTGATGAAACACCCAAAACTGTATAGTAATACAATTGTAACTCGTTCTTACAAGCTTGTTATACCGTTAGCAAGTAATCCAGGCGTTGTAAGAAGGTATAGTAGAATTCAAATCTCGCTGGAATTCTGACAGTTCTCGCGCAGGCAAAATATGGCGGATACGCAGTGATGTATTAAGTATAATAATACCAGTTTATTGTTTACATTTTTATGTTGTATTTTAAATACTTACCTGTATAATTTAACTTTGTAAGAATCACTGACACTTTTGAAATTAATAGTTAATTCGATAAGCAACGAATTAATTCATAATTCCATTAAATTGAAAACCTATTTTGCTTTTTTATGTTGTTGTGGTTTTGTTCAATATGAATGACATTTGGTTATTTTTTTTCCTAGTTCGTACCAAAATTAAATGTTGACATTGTTTCCAAAGGCGTGCAATTTTTTTATAGATGTATTAATTTTCACTTGAAATATCATTGTAATAACATAAATACATGATCATTTTGAATGTTTTGTGTATTAAAAGTGAAATATAATTCTTTTTAATGGTTATTTAGTATTTTATTTAGGTTTACTATCTAAGATAAATGCGACCCATCAAAATTTTTACAATATTTTTTTCTACATCACTGAAAGCTGCGCAGAACAATTAATTTTTTTTTTTTTTTAAGATCCGAATAGGACTACAGAACTTTGTATTTTACTGAAATTGGAAATTTATTATAAAATGGGAAATTTCATTAAACAAATAAAAAATTATTTTTTAAAAAACCATAGCTGTACACTCATTTGATATAAATTAAATAATGGGCCTCATTCTCGTGTCATAAAATTGCTGTTGTTTTTTTATTTCCCCGCTTTCTATTGAAATTTGTATTGAAAAAACAAAAATAACATAACATAAAATTTTAGATCCCGGAATCGACCTCAATAATAAAATAAATTAGTTTACTATAATGTAATTCAACAATTTGAAGGAACAATTATCACTCGTATATTATAAAATAATTATTTTTGAAGTAATTTGCCTTTTTTACTTTTCTTAGCCCTTTTTTCTGGGTTTTTGAATTCTACCCACATTTATTATGCTTCTTACTAATTGAAGGTTGCAATATCACTTCTGCATCCTTCTGAATTATTTGAATCAGTTATAAATTTGGATGTGAATCCAGTTTTAATATTGCTTTGTACCTAGTATCCTACATCGGCTGAGGCAACAAACAACAATCGAAGATGTTTTCTTTTTATTTCAGCTTTTAATGGTTTCGGTTCAGCGGGCTTAGTTGTATAGTGATCGTTTTCCAGACTTTCGCTGTGAATCTTATCAACCTCTTGGATGGCACTAAGACCAGTAATTGAATACTTCATGATTATGGAGTTTAAGTATAGGGATGAGTTTTAAAAACATTCAAAATGGCGGTGAACATGATAAAATTTCGGTTCTGCTGGACGCAGCAATCACTCCACGTGACTATATCATGCATTTCGGGGTAATCGTCGAGACATCTGTTTAATATTTGAACCAATGCCGAAGCCAAATCATTTCCAGTTAGCCCTGCACAATTCTCAATACTTAGCGATAGCAGTTTTCTTAGACTGGATCGTTAGTGACCTTACATCCAGTTCATACGTTTTCGAAATATTTAAATTCGGCATTAAATTTTCATGAAGTCGTTGCTCAGCAATAGTGCGATTCTACTCCAGGGAAATAATTAATATGATCCAGAATTTTGTTCAGCTTCTTTTCGGAAATTTTGTTGTGTTTTGTACGCCCTTTCAGGGTTTGTTGTGATATACTAGTTCTATCGTTTTTTTTTATATGCGTTGTATATATAGGTGTTTGCGGGAGATGTGGTATATGTTCTCAATTATTAATAATTTTTACACACTGTCGAACGGAAACCCTCCACATCCATATATAATAAGAAAAGCTGAAACTTCTTCGTGATGGTAAGTTTTTAGTTTTTTTTCCAGTTAAGTGAAGTGCAATGGTGTTCAATATAAAATCTGCTGTCCTTTGATCGTCTAAGGCATAAAATGCTTCAAATTGATTCTGTGGCTTTCTGACTCCATCACATTTGTTGCACAGGAATACTTGCATTTGTTTTAAGCAATCTTTTAGGTTTCTAATAGATTTGTTTGGAACTAACTTGCCACGTACACTTAGGTATTCTTCACCTGTTTGACATTTAGTTTTCCTAATTAAACCTGCCACGTTGACGGATCAAGTTTTTTTACGAGTTTTCACTCGCTTGGACGGCGGGTCTGCATCTTTAGTATTTAATATTAAGGAGTCAGAAACTGGGTTTAAATTTGGTTAAACTTCTGATTTTGATTCTTAAATAAATTCTATGTCGGCAGTAACCTAAAATATTAAATGAAATTATTTACTAAACTTTAAAAACGTACCGATTTAAACGGATATATACCACATTAAATGTTATACGGACGATTCATCTAGAATAAGGTCGTCGTCTATGAGAACCTCGTTATATTCTGTTACGTAAACTAACTGTTCAACACATACTATTCTAAAGATCGTGCTTAATTTAAAATACATTTAATTTACAATTTATGAATGTTTTTAAAAATGTAGGTAATAAATAATGTATATGAAGTTGGCCCAAATTCTAACCCAAAAAATTATCGATGGCAATACTAAAATATACAGACTATAAACTATAGGCAAGTGTCAGCACAAAAATGTTTAAAAATATTCTATTTTCTATATACCAACTCAAAAATTATTCTGTCAACACAAGAAAAACCGCCATGCTTTAATGGCAGCCCAAAATAAATCTGTCGTGATACTATCATCAAAGAAAATTATTACTGTCAACCCAAAAAAGTAAAATAAAACGAAATATGCAATTTAGTTTTAATTCTGTATTGGATTAATTTAAGTATTGCCCCTGAATATGAATAGCTTTTAAGTCAAAGGATACATCAGAGCATTAAATGACATAAACACTTGTTGGGGAATCGGAGGTTTAAGGGCTCTATGGTAATATCATCGGAATAATCGGAATAATCGGAATAATGACTTTGGGGAGCCCTTAAACCTCAAATTCGCCAACACGTGTTTATGTCGTTTAATGCTCTGATGTATCATTTGACCTAAAAGCTATTCATATTCAGGAGCCATACTCAAATTAATTCGATACAGAATTAAAATCAATCACATATTTAACATATCAAAAACAACATATCAAAAAAATTTAACATATCAAAAAAAAATATTTGGCTGATACTTGATTCAGTAAATGTTCGTATATTTTACAGAACCCTAATATAGTTTTGGGGTTAATATTTTTGACCCGCAACTTCATTTACATAAGGAACCACAACAACTTTTTTAAAGATTTATCATTTATGTATCTTAATATTTTCTATCACGATAGTTTCATTTTTTCACGACACTTGCATTAGTGCTTAAAGCTTTTAAAACCGCCATTTTTGGGCTAGAATTTAGAGCCAACTTCATATAGGTTAATAAATAGCATTTTATAATAAATCTAACCAAAAAACCGTTCAATATTCAATGTTATTTCAACTCACAGTATAAAATAATAATGTTTTGGAGTATCTGTAGCAATATTAAAACAAATTCAAAAGTTACAGCTTACACATCCCAAGAACTTATTTTATTAAATTACAGATATAAGTTAGTATAATGAAAGTGTAGAAAAGTGTAGAAATTAAAAATATCATAATTCTATCTACATAAAAAACTTCATGAAATAGAATTACCGACGTTTATCTACTAACAATTAAATTACACCGTACTATCTTCTTAAAACGGTTTTTTCTAAAGAAGATATGATTCTAAGTGGCACACTTTCGCATACAACTCTGTTTCCGAAAAATTAAATAAAAATAATGAAAAACTTGCTCCTTACAAATATTTTTTTCAACTATATAGAGAATGAAAAGTGATCGAAGGAAACGCTTGGTGGGAATCAAAAAAGCGTTGTTTCATTACTATTATACTTTATATATACCAATTTATCATAAAATGACTTATGATTATATATACCAATTTATCATAAAATAAATGTAACTCAATTTATCATAAAATGTATGAATGTGAAGATAGCAGAAATTCCATCCCCGAAAATTGCGATGGTAACACTAATTATTGATAGCATGACAATTTTTTTAATCTCAGCCCAAAAAATCACAACACTTTTACTGTCAGCCCCGAAAAATTACTGTCATGACAGCTAAAACTATCATGACACAAACATTTTTCTGGGGTCATAGTAAAAATATTACATTTTGGTAAAGGAGGAATATTTAAAGTAATTTTTGATCTTCGCTGTCGGTATATTTTTGGTAATTGTAGTTTACGTATACATCGAGAAAATCAGGTAAGGAGTATACATTTTAAATGCAGGATAGTTTCCTATCAGTTTTTAAAATTTTTCACTTTTTTATTTTTCCAATATTTTTTTCTAATTTTTATTAATATTAATTGCTTCGTCAACCTTGCAGACACAGATCAATTTGAAATTTAGATTTATTGCTATAATTAATAATTAAATGTCGCAATAGTAAACAAAAATGTATAGTTGAGTATGTATAAGCAACTTTTTCGATTTTCGAGGATAGAAAATTGGGCTATTTTCAAAAAGGTATAAAATGTTAGTTCCAACCTCTTTATTCTCAGGTCGCACCGGGAGTGATGGATCACTGTGAATCCTAGATCTTAGAGGTGTTTAAAAATGTTAAACTAGTAGAAGTTATTTCCATCAAATGAAGGAAATAGTAGTTTTAGTATTAAAGCTTACATCCCTCTTAGGGTGGTCCAAATTTTCGAAAGTTCCAATTCCTAACGGGACACCCCCTAGAAATGTGAGGTTATGCTAAAAACTTAAACAGAAAAAATATTGGGTCGATCGAAGGTCGTTAAGAGGTCGCGACTTGAGCGCAAAGCTCGATAAAAACGGTATTTTTTCCATTTTTCACTTTCAAACGAACAGAAAAATTATTTAAAATTTTTTCTCAGACGTAATAAAAATTTGGTCAATAGAGGAGATAATTACCTTTCCAAAACATCAAAGATAACGAAAATCGGTTAACAAATAGCGAGATTATTGTCGAATTTCCAAAATACAAAAACCAGACAAATTATTACTATGCTTTTTTTAAAATTAGTGCATAATGCTTCTTCTATACAACGATATTACGAATTAATTTTTATGATGAAAATAATCAATCTAGGATGACTTTCTACTCATTAAGGATGTTTTGTTATATGTTGCAAACTTCTGTGTGTAGTCATTTACGACTTGTAGTAAAATATTGCATGTCATCAGCATTTCTTGTTAATTTCTTATTTTAATCTTGTATTAACTTAACACTACGTTCTGCGATATCATTTACGACTTTTATTTGAGTGGAAATCTTCATTTTGTTCTTGAAAATCATTCTGAGGCCACATATTTGGATTTTGTGGAAATCTTGAACCGTTTTAAAAAATCGCCAGTGTTTGGTGTAACAAAATCTGTCGAGATGTAAATAAAAAAAATATAATAAGCTTCGATCCAGTTTCTGCTCTAAAATAAAAGCAGCTACATATTATCTTCCTGTATTTGAATATGTTCTACCGAAGAGAGCCACCACGACACCGCCAGCTGATTTTTATCCGAATAAGCTTTAGAAAACAGCCTCCGCCATTTCCAAACCAGTTAATCTTGATATTTTGGGAACACCCTGTAAATGTTCTCCATCTATATCTAAAATAATTACCGGCAAACGATCCACGGTCTCCTTTCCAGATAACTCCGGAAGTAATTTTCCATCCCAATGTACTATGCCTGTTGTTAACTTGGACGTCGATTTAACTGATGCTGCTATTTCTAATATATTTGCTTCACGAAGACGTGTCAGTGTTGTTCGATTCAAAACGAGTTCATCAATAGAATGTCCAATGTCGTGAACTTATATATATCCTTTCGCTGTCACTCTCCGATGACGAAGATAATGCTTGTGAGTTTATTGGCATTGATTTACTTTTTTTTCAAGATATCTTCGTGTACAATTTTTATGTGCCTTCATACGTTCCGATTTCCGTTTTTCTTTTTCAATTTCATATCGACCGGCTCCAGCTAAATATCCGGAACGCCCTTTTTCACGCGGTGACAAAAGGAATCGCTTATCGTCTTCACTGGCCATCATGGACAAGGCATTAGTGTGTGCGATATCGAAAATATCATCCAGTTTACTATTAAAGGCAATTTTTCTTTCAAGGTTAACTTTTGAAGGTTTATTTTTATTCTTTAGAAGATTTTTCCATTCATCATGCAATTGTTCTAATTTTTCAATGGTATGTTGTTCCTTTTTCACTTGAATTCGTGCTTTTGACCAAAAAATAGACACTTCCTGGATTGTCAGAGCTGCACTTTCACGAATAGTTAATATTACAGTACGGTGGTTGTAAAAAAAGACACGACACTTGTTTTTTTGATGGTAACTAGAGCACCAATAATTTGACAGTACTCATGCCGAAGAAGATAAATTTCTATAGTGGACCGTAAAAAAGCTGCCATTTTATCAACTGTTGTAGTACTGTAATCAACTGTAGCTGCCGTTTTATCAACTTTCTTAAAAATATTAATAAAATTGTTAAACGGTCTAGATTTAATTATTACAAATGTGTGTCCTTTTCTCGAGAGATTTGGATTTAAACTGAAACTAATTTGAAATATATTGGCCATAGCAAGTCATAATTAATGCGGTGGCGGATTTAAATTTTAAATACAATAACTAACGAGACGGTTTTTCTTAGTTTCGAAAATTGGCAATAATCTCGCTATTTGTTAACCGATTTTCGTTATCTTTGATGTTTTGGAAAGGTTATTATCTCCTCTATTGACTACAATTTTTATTTAGTCAGACAAAAAATTTCTAATAATTTTTCTGTCCGTTTGAATGTAAAAAATTGAAAAAATACCGTTTTTGTCGAACTTTGCGCTCAAGTCGCGACCTCTAAACGACCTTCGATCGACCCAATATTTTTTGTGTTTAAGTTTTTAGCATAACCTCACATTTCTAGGGGGTGTCCCGTTAAATATTTCAACACTTTTTTTCCCCATACAAACGTGGGCCACCCTAATCCCTCATGGTTTCAAACAACTCTCTGATTTGATCCTGTACCGCTTGAAGATTGGTTTGCGACCTGAGCCAGCACCTTACGATATATTTCTTTAACCATGATATAGCGACGAGCAAAATTATCGAACTCCGTTTGGCTTTTTCTTATGATTTGATTTGCACATATAATTCCTCAACTGTGAAATCCTGAAACGCTCGATCGGCTGCAATCTTCTCAAAACGACGTGTCAACGCTTTCTTTGCGAAACCATGTTTTCATTTTAATTTACAAAGCCACATATGGCCTGTTCAAATTATCACTAAGTGTGTTAAAGTTTTTTACCAAAAATTATAGAGCGTAACAGTGTGATAGGTTAGTGCTTCAATAAGATTTTACGGGGCTTAAGTCCTTTAGTGACAAATTAGTAACTAACTGCAAATCCCTTGTTGCTGTTCAATATCAATTGCAAAACGCCCCGACGCGACGGCACTTGCAATTCCTTGCTGTGAGCTCTTATTTATTTAAATCTCGTATGTGGTTCAATCCCGTTCTAATAGTGAAGCGCTCGATGATGTTTCCAACTTTAAAAATACGTGTTCCAATCGTTTCCTGGGTTTCGGCATCAATGTTGGAAAAGTATTGAGAATTATCTTCATCCACAATTTTAATGGACCACAGTAATAAAATGAATTTTATAGTGAACAATTTATTTTTAATTGAAGTGATCACCGTGAGATACTTATATGTACTAAAAAATTGACAATAAATGTTTACAGCAAAAGATCGCAGTTTTGAAAGTTATTCTCGAACTGCATTACTATAACGATCATTTAGAATTCGGCTACAGTGATGAAATTTACAAATGAAACGTTGTTAATTGAACGAAACTGTGTCAAAATAACAGAACAATGATATTTATTTACAATATTTTCTTAAATAAAATAATGTTAAAATAAATAAAAAAAAATATATGAAATCTAATAAATTAGATTTCATATATTTTCATTTGGATGGTGATCAACACGGATTATGATTTTGTATGCTTTCATATTTCTAATTAAACTTTTTTTATTTCCGAAAAAACAGATCGATGTGGCTTAATTCAATTAATTTATTTATTAAACATATTTTATTTGCATTTTATTATTTATTTAAATAAAATACAAAAAGTGTAAAAAATCTTTCGATGGATTTCGGTTTTCTAGGCCATCATCAGGAGTATCTACTCAATAAAATAAAACCTATTATGTTTACGATGGCGTAAAAAAACATCGCTTCATAGACGTTCGCTCAGAAAGGCGTAAAAATTTTATTACAAGTACATAATATGATTCGTATAATTATTTTTTATTTAATTTGCATAAGTTTAACTACTACTTCCGTTTCAAAATATTCTGTTTAATCTTGGTTATATAAGGAATTTTCACTTCCACAACATCAACCATCACTTATCTCAGTTCTTATTATTAAACTTTTCCAAATGAAATAATCTCTAAATTACTTTATTTACAAAATAATCGACCAAATGATTCTGGTTTGCCTTATATCCATTCACAATCACAATCATATATATGGCATAAAAGAATAAAATTTTGGGATAATTTATGTTCGTCTCATTTTTCAGTTCGTTTTTTTTTACTTCTAAACATAAAAAGTGTTTTTGAATAAAAGCATTGAAATAGGAAAAAATGTATTTTCATTAAAATTTTACTATACGAAGTGATATCATCTATTCAACAACACACAACAGAGATAAGAAAAAAACGGCAACACAGAAATGTTGTATAGTCTATTCACTAGGGATGTTAAAGCTTTTATATTTTGGTACGTGTATGTTGTCTACAAAAGGGTTTATTCAATTGAATTTCTATATATACTCGTATGTATCATATAAACATATTCAAATAAGACATAATATATTTAATGTTTTCTAGTTTGTTTTATTTATTGCACCAAATTTTCGAAAACTATAATGCTGATACTTAAACATATACTCGTATGTATAGACTATTGAGTTAATCTTAATAAGCATTCTGCCCTGCAAAGTGTTGGACGAGGTAGATTACTCAATGTAATCTACGGGGTTGTAACCTATTATCTAGATTACATAGCGATTTTTGTGTCCCAAGTGTCGGCCAGGTGTCAGTAAATACATGTCACATAAATAAATATGGTTACTTTGTTTTAACATTTTTATAGAGATGCCATTGTTTTTGTGCTTTCCTAACTTTTATTTTCAATTTATGCCAATTGACGTTAGTCAAACAGTTCTAAATAGCCTTTCGTATACAATTCACATTACAAAACATTTTTTTGTACAGAGCTGAAAATGTTCAGTTCTACAGGAGAATAAATTTTGTTAAACAATTGAGACGAATATTACGATCAGTGTATAGTGCAGGCACGAAATGCAAACAAAATGTTATGGTATCGCAATTTTATTTTCATATTTGTTGAAAGGAACAATAACATTGGGTTAATTTTTTTTTTATTTAATTTTCAATCGAATATCTGCCCTAAGGTTTACAACAATTTTATGCTCGCTGTCGCAATGACAAACAATTTAAATAAATTTTAATTTTTAACAGTATGATTATAGGCATGTTTAATAATTTATAATTGCTCTCAGAACCAACCAAGGACTTACTGGGGCTCCAGGAAGAATAAATTTCAAAATAAACAGTGGTACCAATAAGATCGATCGTGATTAGCCGGTCGATCACATGCTGATTTTTGATCGATTTCACTGAATTAATTATTGTCTAATCACTAAATATTTCCATAAAAAAAATGTTGTTCCTACTGTTCTGTCCAATATGTTTCTTGTTTACTTCACTTGGATAAAAATTTAGATTACGATACGGTTACCAAACATTTAGTGTTGTAGGTATGTTGTATGTTTATTAAGGGTGTTTTTAGAGGTTCACAACTTTGAGTTGGCAACACTGTTTTATTTGACAACCCATTTAGCAGCTGAGTTTTGCTTTTTGCTTAGTTTGGTTTGACATTTCATTATGTATAGACTTATATCAGAGCAACGCTTGCAAATTAAATTGACATTGATGTTGAATTTCCATTGAAAATTTTGTTCTCCGATGAAGCCCATTTTTGGTTGAATGGGTACGTAAATAGAAAGAATTGTCGGGTTTGGAGTGAATATAATCCACAAGCTTTTGTCGACACACATTACATCCACAGAAAATTACTGTTTGGTGTGCTTTATGGGCTGGCGGAGTCATTGGTCCATTGTTGTGAGATCAGACACGCGTGTTGGTATTGACTCAAGGCTCTTTATTGTTGTTATTTGTAATTGCGTTTACAATATGGTTAGTATGGTTACATGGTTTTAGGGTAGATGTCGTGACATCCCCGTTTTTTCGTTTTTTTTTAAATTATAATACATATGAAACTTAAATTTTACGACTAACTTAAAGACTACTTCAAATGTGCCAAACTATTTAATTTAGTATCTATTTATAAGTCTAATTTAACTGGTTTCCTGATGATTCTTCCCAGCCTTGTTTGAATAGGTTGTCTAATCCCTTCATTATCTGTGCATGATAGAGATGGATTTGTAGTGATAAATTATTTTTTGAAATATTTATGTCTTCTGCAGCTGCTTCCGTTGGTTGATCTTTCAATGTTATTAGTATCAGGATGATATGATAATTTCACTTGGTACTGGTATATTTGACTTGGTCCTATTCAATTGTGAATAATTTCTTCGGTACATTTTCCCTTCGTTCGTTTTTACGATATGGGAACGTGGTGCTTCTAGGTTCTTCATTACTTCTCCTGAAACCCAATTTCTGTGCCCTGTTTGAATAGCTATTTGCTTTCTTTATTTTAATTCTTCCATGATTATTGATTAATCGACTGTTCTGCAGGTTTGTTGATACGTTGTTTATCACCTTTGGCTGAAGTACTTCTTTTGATGTTGGTAGTAAAGAGTTTGTTATCCTGCTCATTATTCGTTGATTTGGGGATTGCAAATTTACGTTTTTTGCTGTGTTTCCAATAACCAGCATTGCTAAATTTAAATCTGTGTCATCTTTGCTGCATTTTTTTAGATGCATTTTTGCTGTTTGTACAAAACGTTCTGATAGTCCGTTCGATCTTAGAAAATGTGGACTTGATGTTTGGTGAGTGAAATTCCATGACTTTGTAAACAATCTGAATTCCATTGATCTATATTGTGGCCCGTTATCTGTTTCGAGAATTTCCGGTATTCCAAATATGCTGAACAATTTTTTTAATGTTTTATTATTTTTTCTGATGTCTGATGTTCTATTTTGACAAAATCGTACCATCCAGAATAGCTGTCTGCTATTAACAAGTACATATCTGCATTGAATTAGAACAGGTCCGATCCAACCATTTGGAATGGATATTGTGGAATCTCCTTTAGTATGGTTGGTTCTTTCGGCTGATTTCGCAGTGTTGATTGGCAAACTTTGCATTTTTCTATAATTTGATTTATAATATCCTGGGCCAAGTTTTTCCAATAGACCGACTTGCCCTTCTTATTGAACTCTGTATACCAAGGTGACCTTGATAGTTTACTTCTTAAGTATAAAGTTGATTAATGAATTCGGTATTATGATTTTGTTTCCTTTAAACAGAATTCCATCATAGTAAGAAATTTCATCTTTGAAATTAGAGTAATGTTTTATATTTTCTGGGATTTTTTTATTATCTTCAGGCCATCCATTAAATAGATAGTATATTATTTTTTGTAGTCTTTTATCCCTTTGTATTTTTTGTCTTAAGTTGTTGCTGAATTCTTTCGACACCGGTAGTATTCAATGTATTTCCAAGTTGTCTTCCTCGTTAATATTTTCTTCGTTATGACAATCTCTGCTAAGTATATCTGGAATAGGTATTTCGGTAACTTTTTTGTAAATAACTATTGGCGCATATTTCTGGACATCAAATATTATTCTTTGAGGTCTTGGTGATGCCCTTTGCAACGGTTTTTTGAATATGGCCTCTAGTGGTTTATGGTTGGATTCTATGGTGTTTTTTTTCCAGATATATATTGATGTAATTTCGAGCACGCAAATCGTATTGCAGCAGCTTCCTTTTCGATTTGGGGATAATTTTCCTGCGCTTTTGTCATCGCTTTTGTTGCCTATGCTATTGGATGTCCCTCTTGCATCAATATTAATTATAATTTATAATTAATTTAATAATTAATTAATATAATTTAATAAATATAATAATTTTAATATAATTTTCTTGGTCACTTTCCTAGACAAACTGTATATCCTTGTGTAACAATCTTCTCAAAGGTTCTGTCATTTTAGATAGATTAGGGATAAATTTACCTAAACACGTAACCATGCCTAGTAGCCTTTGTAGCTGTTTTTTATTTGTAGGTGCATTAAACTTGTATATTGCTTCGTTTTTTTCATCGTCTGGTTTGATTCCTTTTTCTGTCAATATATGCTTTTATTAAATATACACTTGCTTCTATTGAGCTTTAGGCCGGAGTCGCTGAGAATTTTTAACACTTGGTTTTTTGTCTCTTTTAACTTTACTTCATCCGCGTCGTGTATTAAAATGTCATCGATCGATACTTCTATACGTTTCGTAATCCGCATAACAGACTTGACATTACTTCTTGGAAAATTTCTGGAGCTGAGCATAAGCCGAATGGCAGCCTCGTGCAACAATAACTTCCCCATGGAGTAGCGAAACTGAGATATTTTTTCGTCCTATCCGTTACTTTAATCTGCCAGAATCCTTTCATACAATTTAATTTTGTAAACCTTTTGGAATTCTTTATTCTTGTTGCAATTTCGTTTCTATTGTACGAAGTGGAAAATGTCTGCTTAATATAATTTTGTTCTGATTACTTGGATCGATGAAAATTCTTAATTTGCGTTTTTGCTTCACTACGACCATTGGTGACATTATACTGGTGTTGCTTCCTTAATTTTTTCAATTACTCCAAGATCCACCATTTTATTGAGTTCTTTTTTAAATTCGCTTTTTAGCACAAATGGGATTTTTCTCGCCGATGTTATTTCTAATTTTGGATTATCTATTAAATCTATATCATATTGAAAATCGTTCAAACAACCTAATTCATTAAATTTTTCGTCGTCAATCCAATCTATGGTTTTCGAATCGGGACGAACTATATAATAACTTACATTTTTCGCAAGTTTTTAATCCTAGTATTGGTGATGAATCTTGATCGATTATTTTAAACTTTATGTCACTCTCTCCAATTACATTAATCTGGTCTCAAATATATCATAATCAATTTTTTGTTTTTGATTTATCAATTTTCGCGTTTAACTTCGATGCGATTTTTAGAGGTAACACATTGCACTGTGCACCCGAATTAGGGCTCGCAAAATGCCCGAACATTAAATACCCGGGTATTGGGTAGTTATTTAGTCAAATACCCGGGTACCCGGGTTACCCGAAAAAAATATAAAACAAAACATTTTTTTTTAAATTCACTTTTATTGAAAACATAAGCGTGTACTTGTTACGCTATTTGCCGTAGGCACTTGGCGAGACACACTTATACTTAATAAACACATTATTATTAATCACTTGTTTTTTGTTTCGCAAATAATTTTGAATAATTTTCAAAAAGTTTAAAAAATCACTCGATCGATTTCGACTTGTTAGGTCATCATCAAGAGTATCTACTGATTTGTATTAGTAAAAATTTTGTTAAATAGTAGCAAAAGGCGAAATATAAATAAAAGAAGAAGGTACAAAAAATAAGCAATAAAAATTAATCTACGGATCGCGCAGGTAGGCGATGAGTCATAGGTTGAGTAACAAAATTCAAGGTATATTATTGCGTACGTGAGAATAGAAAAGAGCGGGGTCTATAATTGGTGAGAACCGGATTTTTCTCTGTTCGTTAAGGATATTTTGGTTAAGAAATATTGATTTCCTAATTTCGTAAGATTCTAAGGTATCTAAACGTCTGCCTTTGGGTTGTATATGTAATATGTCTAAATTGTTTAAGCTAGCTGTATGATTTTCTGAAGTTAAATGGTTATGGAAAGTTGATTAATTGCAACCAGATAAATGTTCTTTAGGTCTAACTCCAAAAGGGCACACCCAGTCTGACTAATATAGGAGAAACTACAATCATTGCAATTGATCCTATAGACACCAGATTTGGAAAGGCGATCAACTCAAGGTTTATTGTTAAAAATCATTTTATTTATTGTGTTATTATTCTAAAAAGCAAAACTAATATTGGTATAATTGGACACGATGTTGCTAATCCGTTGGCTCATTTTTCCTATATACTCTAAGCGACGCCAATTTTACCGCGATGGACTATCCGGTGGATAAATACCCGTTAGAGTTTTACGCTTTAGCTTTTTATTTAATAACTTAGTAGTATAACTTAATAGTCCTAGTTGCATATCCGTTATTCGTTGCTATTTGTAAAATTATATTAAGCTGAGTGTTTTAATTTGAATTTGTCAAAGGGATGTTTATTAGTCTGTCTATGAGTGAATGGAAAGCTGACATTTCAATATTATGGGGATGGTTTAAAGAACTACGGATAACAGCGTCTGTATACTCGGGTTTCCGATAAATTTTGAAGTCTAAAGATGAATTAATCCTGGTTATTGTTATATCCAGAAAATTAATACATTTACTTTCTTCTTTTTCTAACGTAAAATCAATGGTGGGATATTGAGAATTTAACCAAGTAAGGAAAGAGTCTAACAGTCTATCAGTTCCATTCCATAGACATAATATGTCATCAACATATCTATACCAAAAGATTATATGACGAAAATAAGGATTGTTATTTGATATGATCATTTGTTCGAAGAAAATCATGAAAATTTCAGCCAACAAAGGTGACAGAAGGGAGCCCATGGGTAGACCATCAGCGAATTTGAAATATGTATTATCAAAACAGAAATAATTTTGTCAAAAACTAACTTCAGTTCATGACGTAAGCTCTCATCTACAACATCCCTATCTAAGTAATTACAAACTATTTGAGACAAAGTATTAATTGGAACTCATTTCTACCGAGTTCTTAACCGAGTAAGCCGAAAAAACATTAGTATGACAATTGAAAAAATTTATGAAACCCTTACATAGCTTGTAGGCAGGAGCATCGCAATACGCTACTATTGGTCTAATCAGAATGCTTTCCTTATAGATTTTTGGTAAACGATAAAAAAATAAAGGTAAAATAAAGAATCGGGGCAGATGGATTCATGACAGAGTACTTCCAACCAGTTCCATCAAATAACTTCTGGCATTGGTTTATACACTTACTAACCGAAGTCTTAAAAGACTTAGTTGGCTCTCTGCCAAGCTCTATTGCTTTGCTTTCTGTAATAAAATCAGAGATTTTATTGCAGTAATCGACTTTTGTGAGCACGGTAATTGTATTGCCTTTATCTGCTTTACACGCTAGCAGTTCATGGTCACGTAGTTTTTTCTTAATCGCACCAATCACTTTGAGGTTAGTATTAGAAGCAGCAGAAGAAGAAGAGTTTGTCGGAGAAGAAGAATTATCAAAACTTTTCTTTATTTGTAACGCACACACTGATTTTATTTGGGTTATCTGGCCAGATAAGGCTGTTTCGGCACCTACAGCAAGATTTTAGAATGATCGAAGGTCGATTTTGTTTGGCGTAGGTGCAAAATTCACTCCGTTGCTAAGCATTTGCACCTCTGTATCACGCAAAACGACTGAGGACAAGTTTTTAAAACGTGGATGAAATTTGAAATCAGACGAACCACTATTATCTCTACGGTTAAATGGATAAGCCTTATCTCGCAACACATCCAGCTTTGCTTTTTGTTTCCCATATTGAAAATATGAAAATTCAGTAACCTCTGCACGAACTTTTTTGTCCAGCCAATCGAACTCAACAAAGTGCAAACGAATTGCTAGCACAGTGTGAACAACTTTAAGATGGAGAAATAAGTTGTTCCTGGTAACATACCCTTTACGCAGCTCGGTAATATCACGGTGCTGTGGCGCCTAGTCTAGCATCTCAACAAATTTATGTTCGTAAATTTATGGTCTATAATTCTTTTCTGAAACGAATTTAGAATTTATTGTGTCATCTGCGCCCTGCGGTGGTTTTATGGCTTAGGCATATCGCGAAATTTTTCAAACGTTTTCGTGGTATACCTCATTAAGTGTTTCTATGGTGTATGTGAAAATAGCATTGTTCTACCTTTTGTACAAAATAGCTATATATCAGCATAATCTCAACATGGTCTCAATATTGTCAACCTTTTTCTTCGATATATTGACAGTGAAGTTCCAAGTTAGAGAAAGTTTGATAAATTTTAATCACACGAGAATAAATAACTTTGTTGTTTGAATTTCCTAAAATTATGTTTCAAAACCAGCAAACAGGAAATCGAAAATTAAAATGCTTCAATTTCACCGTACTCGTAATAAATTCAGATGCATACATACGAGTATTATGACTGTAGATATCACATTACACAAAAAAATCGATTTTCCACTAAAAAATTTCATTTCACGATTCGGAAAGATTTTTATTGTATATGTTTGTAAAATATAAAAATAATTCGAATATATCAGAAAACATTTCAACTCGTTTGTATGTCAGTAGGTACTATCGGAAATGAAATGGAACTTTTATTTTATTTTTTTACAGCATCGATGTTATTACGATTCGATGTGATATTTTGTTCAGAATTTACTCCGTACAAATGCTACAAACCATTTTATTACTTTAATGAAGTATGGATGTAGAAGCTTATGGAGTAGTTTTCGAATAAAAAGCGCAGACAATTACTACCAATCATAGTTTTACACTCTTCGTTGTATTTTGTTTGATAAGCTTTAATATTTATCGCGTTTAGTATTTTTAAGTTTTATGATATGGGAATACCGTAACTTGCTAAAATTCTTTAAATAAGAATAGTGATCCAACTCAGAAGACTTTTCATAAAGTGATTTACTCGTATATCATTATATCATGTTTTGATGACAGTTTTGAAAATTTAATATAAAGGGTCGAAGTACCTAAAACTTTTATCCGATTTAATTATGTTATTAAATGAAAAGGTGTTTTATTCTCTCCGGAAAACCTTTTCTCTTTAAATTTATTATTTAAATTTAATTTACTTCTGCTATGGGTTAGTTAGGAAACATGTATATGCTATTTTAATATTTGTATTATTATATAAATATATTTTAGGACATTGAAGGATATTTGTCTCTATTTAAAAGTTTTAAAATTATTACAGTATCTCAAACAATGGCAAAGACTCTTCTTTTAAAATGTACAGACGTATCTCTAGGCTAAAATAATTTTTAATGCTGCTATACAGAGGTCTTATTATACAAGATGTGCATGAGTTAAGTTTTAAACTATAGATTTGAAACATTTGATAGGCTCTCATAAATTAAAACCAATATTAAAATTAAACAATTGTGACTCTAATATATTAGAGCAAACATCTTCCTTCTAGAATGTATTCAAAAATAAAATAAAGAACATCCTCCTCATTTCCCTGGCATGCCAGTATGCTCATCCAGCAGATCTGGAACCTAGTTTGGATTCAATATATTTATCAACCGTGGCGGCCAAATCTCTACATATTGTTAAGCACTAGCAAAATAAATAAAAATAAAATACAAAGTTCATGTCATCAATAATCAAAAATCATTATTCCCGCTTAAATTGCACAAAACTGACAAAACAACCTTAGTTGAAAATGTAATCTTTCAATTTATTTAAATCCTTTAATTTATTATCGTTTATTTGTAAATGCTAAAGTTTTCAACATATTGTAATTTTAAGAAATAAAAAATTTTGAATTACAATATTTCACATATTGTATGGAGAGTATGAAATTTCATTAGTTGATGTAATATAACAACTTCAAACGTCGGTTACAGGAAAACCGAACAATGTTTTGATACAATTTAAACGGACCTTTATTCAAAATTAAATAACCGTTCAGAACTTGAACAATATTCTATGAATTATTATGAATTTTCCATGAAGTTTTGTATTTTTTTTAGCATAAAAACACAAAAAGGATAGTACTCCTTTGCTAATTTGTAAAAATAAATAGAAATTTTTTCATTAAAAATAAATTAAAATTCAGAGAGAATCAGGGAAATCCGGGGGAAATTCAAAGGAAATTGGGAGGAAAGCGGGGTTAGAACGAGGGGGAAATCCACAGGAATCCGAAAAATCAGTAAGAAATCTGGATAAATTCCTGGAAAAATCTAGAAAATCTGGGAAAATTTTGTGAAATTCGGAGAATCCGGAATAAAGTCCCGTTTAAATTTCTGTTTTTTTTGTGGGATCTTCCAGATCTCTCCTGGATTTTCCCTGATTTCACTCGGATTTTCTGGGTTTTGCCCGAATCTCTCCCTGTTTTTCTGATTTTTGCCAGAGATCCTGGATTTCGCCAGGAATAACCCCGGATTTCCCTTTTTTCTATGAATTTCCTTCGGATTTCCCTCCATTCCCCACAGATTTCACTTGGAATTTCTCCAGTTCTCTTGTAGATTCAATTGGATTTTTTTGAGAGTTTTCGGATTTCTATTTAGTTTTATGGAAAAAAGTTCTATTTACTTTTTGTTTTTTGTTTTTACGACTGAAAAACCAAAGAGAAAGCCGGGAAAAATCCTAAGAAAATCCAGAAGAAATTTGAATAATCCGAGAAAAATACGGGGGAAATTCAGGGCAAACCCAGGAAATTCTGGAGAAATACGGAGAGAATCCAGGAAATTCGGAAAAATTTCGGAGAAATCCAAGAAAACCTGAAGAATTCCGGGAAAAATCAGCGAAATTCATTGAAAGTCCATAGAAATTCTGGAGGAAATCTGGTGATTGCCGGCAAAATTTAGGAAAATTCGTGGAAAATCCAACGGAATAAGGCAAATCCAGCGGAAATCCGGGAAAAACATAAGGAAATCCGGGGAAGTCCGGGGAAAATAGAGGGAAATCCCGGAAAACTCCATCAGAAATCTGGAAAATCCATGGAACATGAGGGGGAAATATGCGTGATTTCGGAGGTAATCTTGGAAAAATTCGGTGAAAATCCAGAGAAAATCTGAGGTTATCCCGGGGGAAATGCAGAAAATTCGGGGCTAATCCTGCAGGTTACGGCAAATCCCGAGGAAACACGTAATCCGGAGGAGTCCGGGGAAGTCCGCAAGAAACGTGGAAAATCCGGCTAATCAGGGGAAAACCGGGAAACTTGGAAGAAACCGGAAAATCCTGGGCAATCCGGTAGAAAACCAGTAGGAATCCGCGGAAAATCCTGTGAAAATCGAGAAAATCAGTGGAAAATCCATGGAAAACCCGGGGAAAATCCAAGAGAAATTTTGTAATCCAGCGGAATTCAGGAAGAAATCTCGGAGAAAAACCGGGAAATTCGGAAGATTTCCAGGAAATCCGGGGG
Source organism: Nephrotoma appendiculata (assembly GCA_947310385.1). Taxonomy (NCBI): domain Eukaryota; kingdom Metazoa; phylum Arthropoda; class Insecta; order Diptera; family Tipulidae; genus Nephrotoma; species Nephrotoma appendiculata. The sequence goes on along the minus strand of OX371224.1, from coordinate 120,017,707 downwards.
AAACGCGGAATAAATCCGAAAAATCTGTGAGGTCCTTGGTAAATCCGAGAAAAATCGGGTAAATGGGTAAATGGTGAAATTTATGGGAAATTCAAATCCTGTGAAATCTAGGGGAAATCCAGAAGAAGCCCGGGAGATCCCGGTGGGAAACAGCAAAGGGTTGCCGGACGAAACTGGATGATGTTTTGACTTAGCTAATTTATAAAATAAAATATAAATTTTTTTCTACCAGAATTCATATATTCTGATTGTCAACTTGGTAAAGAAATTATATGCAAATTATGTATGGGAGGTGTGATATTTTATTTGAATGGGGAGTATGCAACTTCGATTACAGGAAATCCGAACGATGTTTTTACTCCATTTAAACGGATCTTTGTTCAGAAATTAGTATCCATTCGCTAGGTACAATATTCTAAGAATTGAAGCAATAATGTTTTATTGTTTTGTATTTGTTGAGCGAAAAAATGGCAAGGGGGTACGGTATCTTTTGCTGAATGATGCCGTGTAAATGCGGTAGAAAAAAATTTCTATTTTATAAATTAGCATCTGTTTTGAGAGAGGCGCATGTGATGAATTTTTTATTTTTTTTTTTTTTTTTTTATGTTTATCCCTTCAATCTGTTCTGAGGCCTGTTCAGCTCTCCCTACTCTTTCGTGGTTTGCTTATTTCCGTCCTTACTTTTACGCTTTTTAGCCAATTCGAGGACGTACGGCTATAGGTCCGATTTACGTAGAACCATCTGCACATTGCAAGCTCCATGCCAGCCTATACTGACATGGAAGATGGGTCGGCCCATGGGTTTTGCACGGGGGGTCATAGATGTGTTACATTTCATCCTAGATCGTAATCTGTTATGAAATTTCACTTGTTCATGCTGCCCCTATCGGAATTCGAACCCGATAACTCTCGATCCAAATGCCAAAGCTTTAACCACTGTGCCATTTGGTCGGTAATTTTTAAGTTTAAACCAATTTATCATAAATTGGTGGACTGTCGGCACTAAGCCAAATAACAAAAATTTTGGAGATTGGCTCAAATGTGATTAAAAAAATCAGAAAAGGATACATTAATTTGATCAAATAAGTAAGCCCTGAATCGAAATCACCCGAAAAACTGATATGATGAGTTATTTGAGTTTAACCAATTAATCGTGCATTAGCTTTGAATTAATATATTAATATATTTTGTACACAATGCCAAATAACAAATTTTTTACAGATTTTCTCACATACTGACTATAATCCTCTGAAAGAAGATACATGGGATTCAAATTAGTTAGCTATGTTTCGATATGACCCGTATTGCTCATGTTATGAATTTTTGAATTGTATCGTGATTGGATTTGAATTAACACTTTTTGTACACGGCTTAGTCAAATAATAAAAACCTCAGAAATTGGCTCACATAGGGAAATTATCTCTAAGATTTTTGATATTTGGCTTAAATTTTTGTATGCATAGAAACTTTAAACAATTAACAAGAGGCTGCTAATAAAGCAAGCTAATAAATCTCACATCTGCATGTTATATGAAGTAAATGCGATTTAAATTAATAAATTTCTGATTAGTTACTGTAACTTGGAAGTTCACGAAGTTTAGATAACCGAACAAAAATATCATATCATAATGGCGCAATTTACTTAACGGAAATCACAGAATTTTAATAGCAATGTGGTTAGCGGTGACTATTAAATATTCGAAGAAAATATATTTAACAATAACAATTTGGTGGTCACTTTAGATTAAATTTATCTGATTTACATAAAGATATTTATTTGTCGGCAGCTCAATCGTTAGTAACTACAATATGTCAAAAATTAAAAGTGTTTCTCGTTGACTTCACAATGACATTAAATAAGATCATATTAAATAAAATAATCCCAAACTATATATAGCGATATAGTGCGGCAATTAAACTTTCATAATTTAGACAGATTTAATTGCAAAATATTAACACATTTTTAAACATGATAACAACCCACGATGGTATTAAATTAATTTCTAATCTAATTATTCTCAATTGCCTAACCTAAAATAAATATTTCTGATAATATAATAATTCATTTGAAATTAATTAATTTTTCAACACAAACCGCATGTTTGATTTTTTAAACCAACACACAAATTTCAATCTTTATAATTAACTTACAAAATTTCCCAGTTCTATCAATTTCTGTTGTTTTCTTTCCTCACGCCAAATTGACTTTGACATTTTAAGTGATTTACCACATAATTTATTCATAAACTTGTATATACTGTCGATGGTACGTAAAATTTTTAACGATATTTTGCGGATTTCGAGTAAATCATAACGCAGATAATGGCATATTAATGTGCCCTGATTTTGTAATCAAAATTAAGACGTTTTGGGTAACCATTGAAAATTTTCCGACAAATTAAAACGATGAATTCTACACAAGTATTTTAGAGGTCTGGAACAAATGGGTTTTTAGTCGTAAAATATAAAAAATACGCTGCATAGGATTAGTATATAATAAAAATCATTGATTATAACTCAGGATACGAACTTATGATATAATATTTGTACTTGGCTACATACCAAAAATTGCGCACTGAAATAAACGAAAATATGTGCTTTCATTCAACAACGAAATGACATCACGATATATTATTACTGCAAGACGAATATGATGTACTTATTTTGTAATACATCAAAATGTACAAAAACAAAATATTTCTATTTTTGACACAGATGTTTCTTTTAACGCTTAATCATAAACATTATCTCGGTGAAGCATTTTGATTATTTTAAAATATCTTGGCCTTATGTTCAAAATTTATAAAAATGTGTGGATTTTATTACAAATTTTACATTAAAATATATCTTCATTGGTCTTAATGTCACAGTTCACTCAAATATTGTACAACTGTGTTGTTCCTATGATAAAAAATTCTGCTTTCAGAATGTTAATTTCAAATACGTTGAATTTGAAAGTAGTGTTAAAATTACAACTTACAGATAAAGAGTTATTGACAAATTAGCAAATTTTATTTGTCACCCATATCTCGGTCGAACTAATAACTTTACCAACTATAGTATTACAAATTATGACTTTGCATTTCATTCTTGAATAAACGACAAATGATTTCTAAAGAGAGAAATTTAATTTAAGCAACATTGCAAACATTTAAAAGTTCATTTTGAAGCTGCCACTTGCGGTACATATATTTCATATAAATTTCATTTACACAAATTTCGCCATGATATCCCAAATAAAGGAAACCGTTTCAGTATAAAGTTTTATTTCGAAAAATCAATCCGTCTGGGCTGTGGAGATGCCGAATGTTGGGGAAATAAATTTTTTAATCGAAACTTTTCGTTTTCCATAAAATTTTAAAAAATTATTTGTACAAATCTTTTGAAATGCACAATCGTTCGGCGTTTATTAATTTTTTGTAAATGATATAGACTTTGCAAAATATTTATTAAAATCGAAAATCTCCTAAACAAGTTGCAACTTTCGGAAGATCAATACTAGTCTCAAATCACTGCGTGAAATTTATGTAAAAAAAAACCATTTTATGTAAAAAGCAATTCGAACTTGATTTCATGCAATTTTGTCATCGTAGGCAATGACTTGTGACACCATGCCATTCATTGATGAAATAAGCTGTTTTTTTATATGCATTTGGCTCTCTTTTTTCGCAAAATACTGGCAGATTATTATACGAACAAAGCGAATCTTTGACCCGTTGCTGTTTCTGGTTCAATGTGAAGAAGTGCGCCACCTACTTTGAATACAGCTTTCTCATGAACAAATGTTCATGCAAAATAATGTATTCACATTACGGCTTTATAAAACGATTTGGCTCGCGATTCTAACTTTTTGGAATAGCTGCACCATTCGGGCGACCAGATAATGGGTGTTCGTAGAGCCACGTTTTAACTCCGGAAACCATAACATTCAACGGTTGCTTTCAATGGAGCAAAGTACCTATAATACGTACCAAGCCGCAGTACTTTAAACGTTATTGTTCCACATAAAAACAGTAAATTCTTATTATTCTGTAAAATCTAGACAGATGGATTGACCGGGACTAATCAACACATAATGTAATACAACACAGTACATTATTAACGTGAAAAATAGAACTAAACGGTTCTAGATTATTTTTCCAACAATACAAAACTTGGATATATAAAACTTTGGAAGAAATGATGATTTTCGAGAAAAACAATTTCAAAAATTAACCCTCTGTACAGACCAGGAGAATTAATTGATCGGGATAAATTTATGCTTGTCCATAAATAATAAGTTCTATGTGATTTTTGTTAGAAATCAACCAACTAGTAGCGCATCCGAAGAACATCTGAAGTAGCATATTCCATAGAAGCTTTTTTTGTTTTTGAAAATTATTTTAAAAATCATTAAAACAAAAAATTGTAAATTTGGCAGCAATGGAAAACCAACAATTAATTAGCACCAACTCCATGCATATACCAGATAGAAAAGGAAAGTAGAGAGGTTGCACGCGTGGCGAGCAGTTGCATGATTTGCTTATACGTTAATTATATCTACAAAAATTCGAAATGAATTATAGTTAAAATACAATCTATGGTTTAATTTATAATTATATTACTGAGCGACATAACATAATTTAGCGACGAGGAGTTTTGACAAGTCGATAAAAAGCATAAAAACACTGAATCCAATTCAACGGAGAAGCTATATATACCATCACAGCCATACTACCAAACTATCTTTTACGACAAATGTACAAAGATCTCGGATAGACCACACTTGATTTCTAAAGCAAAAAATTTAACTAATTGGATTTGTGATAAATATTGTCTTGGAAAATTGAACAACACTATGTCTATTTAAATTTCAGAAAAGTAACACAGTAAAAAAAAAATTTACGTGATTTTTTCAAATTTACATACAGTTAATAGTAAAATATTTACAGCATTTATGTAAAAATTTTGTTTCAATAACAAGTGACAGAATATACTGAAAAAGTTTTTATTATGTGGAGATTAGTAACCTGTCTTTGTATTTTTAAATTTTTAAGTATCTTATAGAATTTTGAGTCATTTCGTAAAAAAATTACATCCTTTCCTATAAATATTTCATAATTACTATGTTGAATATTGTTGGAGATAAGTACGACAAATAAATAATCTACTAGTAAGAATAAATGTGACGCGTAGAGAATTTTTGTTTAATGTAAAACGTTCACACAAGAAGGAAGGTTAAGTGCCGATTATTTTGTTCGAAGTAACAGTATTAATTACGAGTGTTTTAAAGTATTATTATCCAAATTATTATAATCAGAATATTTTGTAAAATTATTTTCAGGGAATTGTAATTCGCTCGCACTTTTTCGATCGAATAATTTTATGGAACATGATCATTTTGTGTTTGGATAAGTTAGGTAAGTAAAAAAATAAATTTATAAATTTATTAAAATATAAATTGTCAATAATTTTGATTTATTTTTATTTTTTTATAAAAGTGTGTCAGCGCAATTTGCATTTTGTGGATATCTAAATAATAAAAAGTAAATCTAAATCTAATCTAAATAATAAATAATAAACTCATTTCACGAGTACTTCATGTGTAATACTTAATTTCCCATAATCGCAATGAAAATTTTCATAGTTTTTCAATATTAAATTAAACCCTGCATTACTAACGTTAGGGTCCAATGGACCCAATTTAGAATGACATTAAAAAAATCGCATGTTCCATAATTGTAACCAACTTCACATCAGAATGTAATCATAATTTAGGTATTTCCCCACAATAAAAACAATTATCAGTAGTGCTTTGTCGGTCGAAGAATAAACAATACTTCTTACAAAAAGTGTCTGGGTCTGTTGGAAGGGTTAATTGGACCCACGTTAGTAGTGGGTGTATATTATTTGTGGGTTATTTGGACCAACGTTATTATATTCAGGTAATTATTTTTATTTAATTATGTACTGTTGTTTGTTAGTAAATAAATGTGTTTTTAGTATGTGCAATTATGAACGAGAGCAAGAGAGACTTCAAGCTATTCTAGCTGAGCTCGATAGTGAAGAAGAAGATATTGGGGTGAAATAAGTGATCAGGATAAGTGATCATGTAGTAGAAAGTGATCATGATTCACAAACGGAACAGGAGGGTTACCCGGATGATGAAAATCTTGCGCTAAGACATGATGAAAATAATTTTATTGGTAGAGATGGATCCATTTGGCGAACAACTCCATTTCCACAAAAAAGAACACGTACTGAAAATATATTTATAAATTCGCCAAACCTGACAGCCAATTCAAAAAACGTAAAAACACCTATTGAAAGTTGGAATATTTTTGTTTCGTTTGTTGACAATTGCTGTGTTTTAATATTGGAGCACTATCCGGAGCCAAATGGCAATTTTCTATTGAAACTGCAGCTATTATTCACTGGTGTCGCTGTACTATAAAAATTAAAACTAAATTCATCAATAAAACAAACATTTATCACCTGAAATATATTAAATGACATTTATTTTGACATGACGTTATAAACAAAAATTCATTTTGCTGCGTTTTAATTTTTTATTGTAAGATTTAGTTTCTAACTAATGGTTTCAGGGGTTTACAAAATTAAAAGCCTTTTCAAATTTCCCATTGAAATGGATAGCGCTCCCGATAGCGGCTCCCGATAAATAAGTGAGCCGAGATATTTTTTTATCGATTTTTAATTAAAAAGTTGAATGAAAAATCTTAGTTTAGTTTTAAATAAATTAATTAAATGCAATAATAGCGCGCTAAATATAAGTTTTCACATAGAAAATTGGCTGCTCCGGATACAGCTATCGGGCGCTAATAAAAAAACACAGCAAATATTGTACAAAATACCAAAATATTTATATATATTGAAACACCAGGGAAATGTAAAACTGTAAAAATGTTAAACATGCTCGAACTACAGATACTATTAAAATCAATAGTTTGCTGGGCTTATTGTACCTAGGCGGATTGCATAAATCTTCTCATGTTAATGTCAGAGATTTATGGGCGACTGATGGAACTGGTCTAGAAATATTTCCGGTCATTATGAGCTATACCCGATTCCAATTTTTAATGAGCTCATTACGATTCGACAACATCAACACACGTCCGGAGCGTCGTTTGTTTGTTAAACTAGCACCCATCCGCGAAATTTTTGACATTTTTAATAAAAACTGCAAAGATAACTATAATGTTGGATGTTACATAACAGTCGACGAAAAATTAGAAAGTTGTTGGGTCGATGCAGCTTCAGACAATATATACCCAACAAACCGGGTATAAAAATATTTTCGGCTGTTGATTCAATAACCTACTATACGTCACGTTTAGAAGTTTATTGTGGCCAACAACCACCTGGACCATACTCTTTATGTAATAAACCTGAAGCTATTGTTAAACGTATAACAAGTCATCTACAAAATGCTGGGCGAAATATAATATGCGATAATTGGTTTACAACTCATTCACTTGCTACTGATGAGTTAGAAGAAAAAACTACATTAGTAGGTACGATACGAAAAAACAAGAGAGTATTGCCTGAATCATTTTGTATTGCTAAAAAAAGGGTTGTAAAATCAACAATTTTTGGATATCAAAAAAAAAATAACATTTCTATCATATGTACCCAGAAAAAATAAGTGTGTATTATTACTTTCTACAATGCACAGTAATGAGTAAATTATTCCTTCTCCAAAATCTTTGCCTGAGATTATACAATTTTATAATAAAACGAAAGGCGGTGTTGATACTACCGATCAATTATGTGCTACGTACAATGTGGCTCGAAATGCACGACGGTGGCCATTAGTTATATTTTTTTCGTTACTAAATTTGGCGAGTATAAATGCACGAATTATTCTGCTGCTTACCGAGAATGCACCATTAATGTATAAAAAATGGTCACTTTTTTTAAAACATCTTGCATTTGCACTTATACAACCTCACATTGATAGAAGAGTTTCTTCAAATATGAGCTCAGAACTTAAATTAAGTTTACAAAAATTTGTCACAAAGAGACTTAGTGATAATCAGCAATGTGTCTCTTCACAAAACCTCGCGGAAGAATTACAGCCTCTAGAGAAACGGAAAAGATCGGGAATCAAAAGTCAATGTCAAATATGTAGCTAAATGTAGCAAATATATATCTGTGGGAGCCATTTAGTCATAATTTGTAAAAACTGTAACGAGCCAAAATGTTTAACGCATCCAGAAATTTTAACTTCTGATGTTGATATGTAAACTTTTGATATGAATAAATTATTTACTAAATAATGTTTTTGTCATCTATTAGGTTTTCAAAATCATCGATATGATGAGTGTAACTGATAAAATTAAGCACTGTAAGAATTTTTTTGAAACGGCCTACCTTTTTTTTTTGTATTTGATAAAATGAAGTGTTTTACTTATATTTGTGTAAAAATGGCAATGAATAAAAAATTAATTTCTCTTTCTTAATTTTATATTGTAATTTAATTGAATTTAGAAAAAATGGATAAATTTTAATTTTGAGCGGTAAGGTTTTTCTCTAAATTGAGTTTTAAGGATATGGGTCCATTGAACCGATATGGTAAGTAATCGTGTTATAAAACTTAGCGTTAGTAATGCAGGGTTTTAAGTAATATTACAAGAAGGATTGGAAGCCCCAAACAAGATGCCCAAAAATGACTACCAAATTTTCGATAATTTGGAAAAGTTACAAAATAAAATTAAAATATTTTCCAATAAAATCAATGTTCTGGGCTTATCATGCAATGTTATAACTACTATTCCGCTTGAATCGAAAGAAATGGCAATGTGAGTTAGCAACATTTTCGAGCCATTATCTAAAGAAAATAACTGCAAATTAAGCCTAAAGCAAATTGAAAATGAAATATCAAACAGTTTTAATCCTTATTGTTCTAAATATTTGCGAAACAAAGTAATGTCATATAATGATAATTTTATTCAACCTGTAGAATAACCAATCGGTAGTAGATGGGAATTACGATTCATCAAAAAATATAATTCTTATAAAACGAAATTAGTCCAAAACTTCAACTATCAAATCCGTTTTTAAAAATTGTAATTTCGTAAATTTTTTTAAGAAAGTTAACGAATCTCATGTTTGTGACGCTGGAACTTATACTTTTGTTGTGGAAATCTACATATGTTAAACATTAATAAACACATGCTACAATATTATACTATGACGATTTTGAAATTGTAAAAGTGCTTGGTAGCAAAACAGTAATTCATAGAATTTGTGCAATTATTTCAGTTTTGTGAACATTCCTAGCTATTTAAAGTCGCATTTAAACAACATGTTTCTTGTAGGTTTATTTTACGTTAATGATTTGAATTGAGGTTTTAATTTGAATTCTATATTAGAACCAGTTGTTAACGATATAAAATGTCTTGAAGAGAGCAAAATTGAAAATCTAGGGCTTCTACAACGAACGATTTCCACATTATCTCATGATAATCTAGCGGCTAATGATATGTTAGGTTTTACAAAGTCTTTTTCTGCTAAATATTTCTGCCGTTCTGCAGCTTATCAAATAGTGAAACTAAAACTTATACCTTTGAAATAGTCGACTGTCTTCGAAAGGAAAATTGTTATGACATAATAAGACAAAATTCAGAAACTCAAAAAATTAATCTAATTGAGACTAGAGGTATTCAAAAGATAGTTTCTTTCACTATAAGAAAAGATTTTTTTTACTTTAAGATATATCCGATGAAACCACAACTCTTTACCAAATCTTAGATATACATAGAAACTTAGGTTGACTATTTAATAGTAGTGTGTAGAAGAGTCACTATCAGTATTATAAGGTTTGTTTTTGAGTATAATTCAGATGAAATATACAAACAAATATATTTTAACAAAAATTGAAAAATGTAAAATTTATATAACATAAATGATTCATAAGGATGATAAATCATGTCGCAAATAATAAAAACAACTGCAGTTTGTACTACTTAAAACTAAACAAAACCTACTTTCAAAATAAATAGATCTGAAAATCCCAAAAATAAAGACAAGAAGCTTACTGTGTAATAAACTGATTCAGATCATCCTCTTCATAATGGTACAGTTTTAGTACACTAATCACTTTAATTACACATAAACTTTCACTATACACTTTGTAAATTTCACTATACTAAAAACCCAAACACAAACGTCAAATAATAATTTCACACATACTAAAACTAAAACATCGATTACGCGTACACCGATTTTTGTCCAATTTTAAATAAAATAAATTATACAAGAAAATAGTTTAACGCATTTATGTTACTGTTAATTTCAATGTCATTTGCAAGAAAATTAAATTACTCTCCCGATTTTCCTAATTTTTTTAACTACATATGTAGTTCTATCAGAATTAAATACAAATACGTACTAAATGAAAAAAATTACAGATAATCGAATTGTTACCGTTATTGATCAATGCGATTGCGTATTCTGTTTATTATTAGTATATTACAAACAGCTCCGCTGTGTTAGTACCTTATGGTAGGGAAAATTAATTCTTTTTACTTACTTGACTGACACGGTTATTTACGTTTATACCTACTCTTGATATCCCCTTGGTATCAAATGATTCAGGGCACGCAACTCAGCATATTAGCTGCACTGAATTAATATTTGGATACTGTGTCTTTGTGAAAATTTGGTACGTAAGGCAGATGTAATTCTGTGTATATGGAAATCCCACTTCTTGTGCTCACTTGTGATACAAGAACGTATGGGTGACAAAATGGAACGGTTAATTCTATCCGAAGCAATACACTGCGGGGAATATTTTGAGACAAACATTAAACTCACAAACATTAAAGCGTTAAACTCACTGGCATTGTCAGAGGTGATCATCTCAGGGACTATGAGAACATAGGAAATATTTCTTTCTCTATGTAGGAAAACACCGCAGTAGCAAGCGTTAGCTACTCATAGGTATTAGAAAAATGATTTTGGTATAACTGTCTAGGACCCAACGAACAAGACAGTATAAGAGTTTCTACTTGATGACCGAGGTTAAGGACTCAAGGAGTCAATATATAGATGTTGCATTGATTGCAAAGACGCTATTTGGTTTCCCATACGCGGTATGTAGAAAAGTTCGGTGCTTTAAAACCGATGTAGTCTATCGAGTGTTTTGGCGACTCTTAAGTGTGGCGCGGACAAATGGTCACGAGCCATTTAAACCAGACTTCGAGGTAACACTTTTGGTATATATAATTTCCAAACGGGTAGTGGGGTTTCCCCCACTTTCTTGACAAGCTGGACGTATTCGTCGTTGTTAAAGGCTGGGGAAACGCGATTAATTTTTAAAATGTCATCATTGACTTCCGAATCCTGGAAATACTGTAGAATGAATGTGAAGTTTTTCCCATATAAAATTTGGTATTTCATCTGTCACAAACCAGAGCAGGATGGTTATATTAAAAATACATATGGCGGTCTCATATATCAAAGAAAACACCCCAACCATACTAATTTTTTTCTGTATGAATGACGACTTAATTTTGCGCTCTTAAAAAGTTTTGAAAATATTAATCAAAACAAATTGTTAGTGGATCGTGTATTACTGTTCGTTTGGTAATAAACATTGAAAACTTCTTATAAAAATAAACTTTTTTGTGAAAAGCTGCCAAATCACACAAAAAATCCATTTTTTACAATCAATAAGTGTACCAAGAGTTTTTAAGAAACAAAAACCTCTCCTTATCAGATTATTTAGCAATCAAACTACGAAAATAATGTATCATACTTCACGAATTTAAATGAACATCAATTGACCTAGCGAATTAGATTGAAAATAGAATAATAATTGTTACACATCGCCGATGTTAATTTACCACACCTTGCAAGTGTGAATTTTTGTTAAAAAATTCATTGTAGATAAGTAAAATTAGCATGCCTCTCGGTTAATTTTACAAATCTATTAGAATTTTTCAAAAAATAGTTTATTTTACGAAAATTATTATTTTACTTTATCTATTTTGTTAAATTTACAAAGCATATGCTAACTTATATTATAAAGATTAGTATAAATTAACTACAAAATATGCCGTTTTCACGTGTACTGCCGCCAAACACTCCAATTTGGAAACAGCCTAGTTACGTTGGCAATTATTACGCTTTTACGATATGCACGCAAAAAGATGCTCGCCACCATCATCACCGATTTGGAATAACACACTGCCCACTCCTGTGCTGCGGGATCGTACTGAATGTAAAACGATTTAGAAAAATTTGGATGTTTTAGAAACCCATTTGAACTGGGGCTTTTACTTGAACAATTTCGAGATTGGGGGAGATAGAGAGTTTTAATTATTAATCTTCGGTACCATCCTAACTTCCCTAAAACTCAACGTATTTCGACGAAAACATTTGTGGAATTTTTTTTTTTTGAAATCTTGACCTAATATTTTTTTTTACTTTTATGTTTCAGTAGTAATAAATTTATTTTTATTATTTTTATCAAAATTTAAGAGCTACGGTTAGTTCGATATTTATTTAATACACAATTAATTAATAGTTATAATAATTTGCGCGTGACACAAATTTACATTATAGTTAAAGTTTGCTTATATTTTGTGACATGACAGAAGTTGTATTGCCATCAGCAAAAGATTAAAATTTCGGGTTGAAAATCCGGGCTAGCTTCACGGAGGTGATACAGTTTGAGCGTGCAAACAAATTATTGAGACTATTCAATAAATTGTCATGGCCAGATGTACAGCCTATGGACCCGGTTACAATCTCGTTAAATTATATTCCCTCGTTGTCACCGTAAGAGACGCAATACCAAGGTCCTATTTAGTGTTGTATTATTATATTCACCGTGTATTTCCAATAACCGGTATTCGCTGTTTCTGTACTGTATATTTGGCTCAACGTTTTCTTACATATGATAATGTATTCACTGGTAATAAAGCCAAATACACGTATCAACTTCACAATATATAACACTCCGTTTAAATACAAATAATCTTTATAATTTTTTTTTTATGTTTTACATGTTTTACAAACAACGTTCCATGAAAAAGTGATTTTTCTCAAAAAAAATATTTCTTACATAGAAAATTATAATATCGCGCCATCTTACTAAATTGTAAATACAATTAAAATAAAGGGATGACAAGTGCCATCTTACAATAAATAATTTAATTACTTTACTTGGTTTGACTAGCCTAAACGAATTTAATTCACGATTTTTTAGTACTTTTGTTTTATGTCTTTGTTATAATTACTTTTCTTCTCATTGCTTTGCATGGAAGATATCTGTCAAAAGACATAAACAAAATACCAATTTGACAGCGAATTTTATAGGTAAGTAAATAATAATACAATTTTAATTTTAATATACAATTATACAATACAAATTTAATTTATAATAATCTAATTTTCCCCTTTATGTTGTAGATCAACCCCGAGCATTTTCACGAGTATGATGAGATGATAATCAATTTACTTATACAAGACAAGTTCGCATCAGAATCAGATAAGTATTTTATCGTATTTTAATGTTCTTTCGATTCTTTGTGGTTTTATTTATATTTTTAGGAATCGTCGTGAACACCAGATCAATATTATTTAATACCTTCCATCACACTAGAAAAGAATGTACGGCAAATTTAAACTGATGCAATGTAACTCAGCTTTCGAACACTTCAACAATGATTACACTGTGCTTTAATTACAAACTTCTTTTTCGTGACAAGCTGGGCACCCGGGGGGTATGCTGAGTTCAACGGTGCTAGTCCCATTTTAAAGTTATAGTCACCATTTTTGAGATATCGCTTTCGACATGTTTTGGCGCTGAGTCAAAATATACCCTCATTTTCACGTTGATAGCTCTTGAAACATTAACATTTTCCTTACACTTTGTTCAGCAAAGTTGTTGCGAAGGTAAAGACCAACAACTTTGCCGAACATATCAAGACCGAAAAACCACATCTATTTTTGTTTTGCTTTTCATTTCGACGAAAAACACTGTTTTTATCATTTTGTTGAATTTAAATCGAGTAGAATCGATCGAATAAACATCGCATCGACAAATATAGATGCAATAGAAACTATTTTAAAGAAAGTTAAATTGATTCAATTGATTTTATGGTGATTTTTCCTAAAAAAAAATTCCTAAAAAATTAACATTTTTGTTCTATTTGACAAAACAATGGCGTGCCGTTACGATAGTGGATACAAATTCTGGATTTTTCCATCCCATCGTTTTAACCAATTACATCACGTAAATTATACACGTAAATTAAGAAACATTTGCATCAATATATCAACCATCAAATGTCACTGCGCCAATCAATCAAAGAAACATACGACGTATAAAAATCTCGGATTTTTCTATCCCAGATTATTTTTGAATTTTTTTCAACTTTTTTGTATGCAAAGTAGCGAGTCTGTTGTACGAGGTAAATGTTCGAATGATGAAAGCCGAATGCAATTCACAAAATTTCTGATATCAAATTTGTGCCGAAAAAAACATGCATTCGATTTGTCAACGATTTTTCGGAATGTTAGTGCATTCAGTGCGTTGTTGTTCAACATTCCAAAAAATCGTTGACAAATTGTTGTTTTTGACAATTGTTTTTTTCGGGACAAATTTTATATCAGAAATTTGTGAATTGAATTCGACTTTCGTCACTCGAACATTTACCTCGTTAAGAGGTTTTTTATTTGATATCAATGATTTTGGTACGGCAAATTGAAAATGAATTGAATTGTGATTCGTTTTATTGATGTCAGTCAAAACAGTTCACACACTCGATAGCAATTCATTTTGATTCCTTAAACAATACAACAAAATATACATATTTTAGTGTGTGGGAAACAAAAAATAATGGTAGCTACCCTCTCGCTGATATTCCATCTTCATGCGATGGGAGGAAAGATAACATCTACTGTATAAAGAAATCATCATAAAGATTAAAAAAATATCGATTTTATGCCAGGAGACTGTCAAATGTTCAATGTTTTTGATGATTTTTTCGATCACATCAATTTGTCAGTTTTTCATTTTTTTTTGTTATGAAAAAAAGGTCACTGGTAAAAATTCTCTTAGCAATGATAATAATATGATGTATTTATATTTGTTTCATTGTAATACGTTGATTCACTATCATTATGAACCGCAACGGACCGATATTATACGAGTTTTCTGGGTTTTCGGTTGATGTCATACTGTAGGTGAGGTTTGTGGCTAATAATCCTGAAAATATGAACCAAAAGTTTTGGGTTAATTTTTTAGCAATTTGGCCGAATGATTAAAAATGATAAAAACAGTGTTTTTCGTCGAAATGAAAAGCAAAACTAAATAGATGTGGTTTTTCGGTCTGGATATGTTCGGCAAAGTTGTTGTCTTGACCTGCGCAACAACTTTGCTGAAGAAAGCATAAGAAAAATCTTAATGGTTCAAGAGCTATCAACGTGAAAATGAGGGTATATTTTGACTCAGGGCCAAAACATGTCGAAAGCGATATCTCAAAAATGGGGACTATAACTTTAAAATGGGACTAGCGCCATTCAACTGGGTGCCCAGCTTGTCACATTTTTCAACTAGCACAGTGTTATTAGTGCTATATGAAAGGAAAAATACTTAAGGCAGCTGTCAAATATGTCAATACACAACAAACCATCATTGATTTGGAGTGCAGGTATGGACCGAATGAAGCTGCTCATGAAAAGTAATGTTTATTTTTATAGCCTGGCACACTGAGAAAAAAAACCAGTAAAAATAAAAAAATATACATATAAAATCAAAAAAAATATACACATATTTTTTAATCGAAAAGTCTCGTTTTTAAAATCAAAAGGATAATCATTTTATTTTTAAAATAATTTTTTTCACCAAATTTGTTTATAAAAATAAAAAACTTATTTTTATTTTCAAAAATACTTTCCTTACTTATGTCAAGTAGTTTTCTTAAATTTTAAGAGATTGTTTTTTTAGAATAAAGAACTATTGGTTAGTTTTAAAAGATTTATTTTAATTTTTAAATAATTATTTTTTAACAAATGTCACAATATTTTTAAATCAATGTTTGCGACTGTTGAAGCTAGCAAAACCAAAGGGTCTTCTACTCATAAGAACATAACATATCTACCACGAAAAGTAGGAAATTACCTCCTCCTCCCCAATTTGTAACCCCCAGGGCCACTGTGTAAAAATACAATCTTTAAAAAAATATAATGAGAGTTGACCTCCTCAAGTTCTTTCTTGGCAGCTTGATTTTATTTCGTACTGATAAAAAAATGTTCTACTCAGTCAGTACTCATTAAGTTGCAACGACCAAGCTGCAGAAATTCAAACCTTCATACCTTTAGTATAACACAACAACATATCGATTTGGCGAATTATATAAATAGCCGAAAAAACTTTAAAATAAAAAATAAAATATACACAATTGAAAAATAGTACAACGGGATTTCTTCGAAAAACAATAAATATAAACATTTTCGTAAGTTATCATTATTATCAAAAAAATTGTTTTTAAATGCTAAAACACTTCTTTTGAAATAAATTATTAAGTTTAAATAAATAAACTTTTATAATTTAAAAAGTATTTTATAAATCATTTTACAAAATATGTTTTTAAAATAAAAAGCTTTTTATTAGTTTGCAGAAATTTCACTTAATTTCAAAAAAATACTTTTGAAATTCAAAAAAATTTATAACTTTGAGAAATTAAAAACTTCGTTTTTTAATTTTACAAACCAAAATTTTTCTCAGTGCATAAACAGTGAAATCGCCGCCCCGGTGGTAAAGTGGTCAGCATGCTTGCTCCAGCGACTGGAGGTCCCTATTTCGATTCCCGGTGATGACAAGGAAAAAATTTCACGGCTGGTTTAGGATCAATGAATTAATCACTCATTATCCGAAATGAAAATATGATTATGAAACCTCGTTTGAGGCGGCCAAATAACTTGATGTGATATATATATATATATATATATATATATATATATATATATATATATATATAGAGAGAGAGAGAGAGAGAGTCATTGTGGGCTCATATATATATAACTATATAACGATAAGGAAAGTCGAGAAATTGCAAGAAATTCTAAATTCTTTCGTGAAGCCCTAGAAATGCTTGGAAATTTCAGCTATACTCTGGTAAAACTCCGTCCAAAAACTTCTTGGTTCAAGAGCGAGGCAGTATAGCACAATCGTCCCAAAAGAAGTGCAGCAGGTATAACGCATAACCATGGCCCATAACAGAGATAAGTTTTCGTCTATTTTTTTTTTATCCTAATATCATAAACGTACCATTGCAACCGAGCAAAATTAGGCTCGAAACAAAATATTTCCATGTTATTTTGTACGATTTTTTTCGTGTTAGAAATATGAGAGATATGTTGTTTGTCTGCCTAATAACCAAATTATCGTAATATGACTAATTTATGGGCCAATTTAAAAATTATTTTATTTCATTTTATTAAATTATTACGTTTATTTTATATCTTTTATAGCATATGTTACTAATAATTATCGTGTACTATATTTTGCGAATTAAAATTATAATATTTTTATTTTTTATATAATAAAAAGAGGGCGGGGCTAACCTCACACAAGAGTTAGAGGGATATAATTCTAATCTCTGCAGACCTGGCTGATTATCTATTCAGAATGCAACTTCTTTCTGAATGAAATTTCTAAAAATGGGAGATAATTTCGAAATTTGGTGGACATTCGTGTAGTGGCATCATTTATGATTATATAGAACCGAAATTGCTACAACTTGATATTTTTGCCATAGAAATCAAGTATGGTATATTCGAGTTCTAACATTGTACACATTAATGGTAAAAGAAAACTAGGTTGTGGCCACACAAAATATTTACCTTTCCATTTTTAATTGGTTTTGATTTTGTCGTTAAGACTCGTTAGCAGATATAATTACAAACAATTGATTTTGGCTGATAGATAATTGATATGGTGCAGTGTATGCGGATTTGATAGTGTTTCAATTAGGTTTGATAAGCCAATTTTAAAATTACTTAACCCTTATTCCGTTTTATGAATGATCACATTAAATACGCCAGTATTTTGTGATTTTATTTTAAAAGTCACAAACAGAATGATTTCATTATTTGTTTTATGTGGCGTACGTGATATACGAAAAAAGTTAAAGAAACTCAAATTTCTTTTAAAAGACATTAAGCTATATGTCTGTGACACATCATTATAAGAACATTTACCTCTATACGCATGTTTTTCAAAATTTCCAATTATTATTTTTTTTCCTCAGTCACAATGTGCTACATTTATGTTTTTTATTTTTCTCTTCTTTTGTACGTCTGGAAAATGATTTTGTTGCGTGGTAAAGAATTTACTTTATTTTGTTTTACCATTTTATCTAGATAAGCACACACGATGAAAACAAAGTTGGTTGAATATCTTTTTGGATTAAAATTACCATAATCATCATCCACCTTCAATATATAATCCCGCGTCATGATTATTTTATAAGTCAAGATTATTTTGGTACTTTGTTTATTTTTATAGTTGATGGGTATACACCCGAGGAAATAATTTAAAGTGACAACATTTCAACAAAAACATAATTGGATAGACATATTGGAGTGCATAAGATTATAAAATTATAAACACATTTATCATTAAATACCTACATCCAGTATTTACGATAAAGCATTCTGTGGAGGCCCGAGTCTCAATGGTGAATCTCTAATTTATAATTGGTTTGAGGCTAAATAAATTTTTCACGTTACATACCACTAAATAAATAATTTGAAAATTTATAAATTTTGAAAGTATAAAACCAATGAATATGCTTCCACCTCGATAAAATTTTAGTGTAAACCATATTGTTTTCTTCAAAATTAGCCAACTTTCTCAAAGAGGTTGAACCTCACAACCACAATCCTAACAGAATTGAAATATGGTAGTTTGAAAACTGAAGAGGCTTGTCAGTTGCCTCGGGCCAAAAAATAAATTCAAATATATAAGTCGCTGAAGTTAGCCCGAGCCCGAATTGATTGGTGTGTTTCTTAGCTAAAGTGTATTCAACCCGAAAAAATTGTAAATGCTATAAAAGTGTAGATTCATCCCGAACACAAAATGTATACATCTGTTTTACAACAAAAACAATGAAAATTTAAATATTCAAAAATGTTGTGTAGTAATTGAAAGAGAAAAATAGTATGTGCGATTTTTCGCTAATTCCGCCAAATGTTGTACATGTTAATGGTATAAATGATATATTCATAGAAGTTTTATATATTATTATATATTATATTATTTATTATATGTATATGTATATATATAATTCATACATACATATATATATATATATATATATATATATATATATATATATATAAATATACACATACATAAAACTTCTATTATTAATACATAATTATATATTCATTTATTAATATAGTGTTGATTAAGGGAACCGGTATTTTCTTAGATACATCGGCACATTAAATTAAGTAGCGCTAATACTAGAGATACATAGCACTATTGGCGTATATGGCTAGATAGGTCTTGGTTACACCAACAAATTAATGAACCTTCCATTTTAATATCATGAAGATAAAATATAATAATTTGCATTAACACTCAAGAGAAGCACAATATTTTCGATGGCTTGGTACAGCGGCACACTAAATTCTGTGGCGCTAATACTAGAGATACATAGCACTATTGGCGTATATGGCTAGATAGGTCTTGGTTACACCAAAAAATTAATGAACCTTCCATTTTAATATCATGAAGATAAAATATAATGATTTGCATTAACACTCAAGAGAAGCACAATATTTTCGATGGCTTGGTACAGCGGCACATTAAATTCTGTGGCGCTAATACTAGAGATACATAGCACTATTGGCGTATATGGCTAGATAGGTCTCGGTTACACCAACAAATTAGTGAACCTTTCATTTTAATATCATGAAAATAAAATATAATAATTTGCATTAACACTCAAGAGAAGCAATATATTTTCGATGGCTTGGTACAGCGGCACATTAAATTATGTGGCGCTAATACTAGAGATACATAGCACTATTGGCGTATATGGCTAGATAGGTCTTGGTTACACCAACAAATTAATGAACTTTCCATTTTAATATCATGAAGATAAAATATAATAATTTGCATTAACACTCAAGAGAAGCACAATATTTTCGATGGCTTGGTACAGCGGCACACTAAATTCTGTGGCGCTAATACTAGAGATACATAGCACTATTGGCGTATATGGCTAGATAGGTCTTGGTTACACCAACAAATTAATGAACCTTCCATTTTAATATCATGAAGATAAAATATAATGATTTGCATTAACACTCAAGAGAAGCACAATATTTTCGATGGCTTGGTACAGCGGCACATTAAATTCTGTGGCGCTAATACTAGAGATACATAGCACTATTGGCGTATATGGCTAGATAGGTCTTGGTTACACCAACAAATTAATGAACCTTCCATTTTAATATCATGAAGATAAAATATAATAATTTGCATTAACACTCAAGAGAAGCACAATATTTTCGATGGCTTGGTATAGCGGCACATTAAATTCTGTGGCGCTAATACTAGAGATACATAGCACTATTGGCGTATATGGCTAGATAGGTCTTGGTTACACCAACAAATTAATGAACCTTCCATTTTAATATCATGAAGATAAAATATAATAATTTGCATTAACACTCAAGAGAAGCACAATATTTTCGATGGCTTGGTACAGCGGCACACTAAATTCTGTGGCGCTAATACTAGAGATACATAGCACTATTGGCGTATATGGCTAGATAGGTCTTGGTTACACCAACAAATTAATGAACCTTCTATTTTAATATCATGAAGATAAAATATAATGATTTGCATTAACACTCAAGAGAAGCACAATATTTTCGATGGCTTGGTACAGCGGCACATTAAATTCTGTGGCGCTAATACTAGAGATACATAGCACTATTGGCGTATATGGCTAGATAGGTCTTGGTTACACCAACACATTAGTGAACCTTTCATTTTAATATCATGAAGATAAAATATAATAATTTGCATTAACACTCAAGAGAAGCACAATATTTTCGATGGCTTGGTACAGCGGCACATTAAATTATGTGGCGCTTATACTAGAGATACATAGCACTATTGGCGTATATGGCTAGATAGGTCTTGGTTACACCAACAAATTAATGAACCTTCCATTTTAATATCATGAAGATAAAATATAATGATTTGCATTAACACTCAAGAGAAGCACAATATTTTCGATGGCTTGGTATAGCGGCACATTAAATTCTGTGGCGCTAATACTAGAGATACATAGCACTATTGGCGTATATGGCTAGATAGGTCTTGGTTACACCAACAAATTAATGAACCTTCCATTTTAATATCATGAAGATAAAATATAATAATTTGCATTAACACTCAAGAGAAGCACAATATTTTCGATGGCTTGGTATAGCGGCACATTAAATTCTGTGGCGCTAATACTAGAGATACATAGCACTATTGGCGTATATGGCTAGATAGGTCTTGGTAACACCAACAAATTAATGAACCTTCCATTTTAATATCATGAAGATAAAATATAATAATTTGCATTAACACTCAAGAGAAGCACAATATTTTCGATGGCTTGGTATAGCGGCACATTAAATTCTGTGGCGCTAATACTAGAGATACATAGCACTATTGGCGTATATGGCTAGATAGGTCTTGGTTACACCAACAAATTAATGAACCTTCCATTTTAATATCATGAAGATAAAATATAATAATTTGCATTAACACTCAAGAGAAGCACAATATTTTCGATGGCTTGGTACAGCGGCACACTAAATTCTGTGGCGCTAATACTAGAGATACATAGCACTATTGGCGTATATGGCTAGATAGGTCTTGGTTACACCAACAAATTAATGAACCTTCCATTTTAATATCATGAAGATAAAATATAATAATTTGCATTAACACTCAAGAGAAGCACAATATTTTCGATGGCTTGGTACAGCGGCACATTAAATTATGTGGCGCTAATACTAGAGATACATAGCACTATTGGCGTATATGGCTAGATAGGTCTCGAATACACCAACAAATTAGTGAACCTTTCATTTTAATATCATGAAAATAAAATATAATAATTTGCATTAACACTCAAGAGAAGCAATATATTTTCGATGGCTTGGTACAGCGGCACATTAAATTATGTGGCGCTAATACTAGAGATACATAGCACTATTGGCGTATATGGCTAGATAGGTCTTGGTTACACCAACAAATTAATGAACTTTCCATTTTAATATCATGAAGATAAAATATAATAATTTGCATTAACACTCAAGAGAAGCACAATATTTTCGATGGCTTGGTACAGCGGCACACTAAATTCTGTGGCGCTAATACTAGAGATACATAGCACTATTGGCGTATATGGCTAGATAGGTCTTGGTTACACCAACAAATTAATGAACCTTCCATTTTAATATCATGAAGATAAAATATAATGATTTGCATTAACACTCAAGAGAAGCACAATATTTTCGATGGCTTGGTACAGCGGCACATTAAATTCTGTGGCGCTAATACTAGAGATACATAGCACTATTGGCGTATATGGCTAGATAGGTCTTGGTTACACCAACAAATTAATGAACCTTCCATTTTAATATCATGAAGATAAAATATAATAATTTGCATTAACACTCAAGAGAAGCACAATATTTTCGATGGCTTGGTATAGCGGCACATTAAATTCTGTGGCGCTAATACTAGAGATACATAGCACTATTGGCGTATATGGCTAGATAGGTCTTGGTTACACCAACAAATTAATGAACCTTCCATTTTAATATCATGAAGATAAAATATAATAATTTGCATTAACACTCAAGAGAAGCACAATATTTTCGATGGCTTGGTACAGCGGCACACTAAATTCTGTGGCGCTAATACTAGAGATACATAGCACTATTGGCGTATATGGCTAGATAGGTCTTGGTTACACCAACAAATTAATGAACCTTCCATTTTAATATCATGAAGATAAAATATAATGATTTGCATTAACACTCAAGAGAAGCACAATATTTTCGATGGCTTGGTACAGCGGCACATTAAATTCTGTGGCGCTAATACTAGAGATACATAGCACTATTGGCGTATATGGCTAGATAGGTCTTGGTTACACCAACACATTAGTGAACCTTTCATTTTAATATCATGAAGATAAAATATAATAATTTGCATTAACACTCAAGAGAAGCACAATATTTTCGATGGCTTGGTACAGCGGCACATTAAATTATGTGGCGCTTATACTAGAGATACATAGCACTATTGGCGTATATGGCTAGATAGGTCTTGGTTACACCAACAAATTAATGAACCTTCCATTTTAATATCATGAAGATAAAATATAATGATTTGCATTAACACTCAAGAGAAGCACAATATTTTCGATGGCTTGGTATAGCGGCACATTAAATTCTGTGGCGCTAATACTAGAGATACATAGCACTATTGGCGTATATGGCTAGATAGGTCTTGGTTACACCAACAAATTAATGAACCTTCCATTTTAATATCATGAAGATAAAATATAATAATTTGCATTAACACTCAAGAGAAGCACAATATTTTCGATGGCTTGGTATAGCGGCACATTAAATTCTGTGGCGCTAATACTAGAGATACATAGCACTATTGGCGTATATGGCTAGATAGGTCTTGGTTACACCAACAAATTAATGAACCTTCCATTTTAATATCATGAAGATAAAATATAATAATTTGCATTAACACTCAAGAGAAGCACAATATTTTCGATGGCTTGGTACAGCGGCACACTAAATTCTGTGGCGCTAATACTAGAGATACATAGCACTATTGGCGTATATGGCTAGATAGGTCTTGGTTACACCAACACATTAGTGAACCTTTCATTTTAATATCATGAAGATAAAATATAATAATTTGCATTAACACTCAAGAGAAGCACAATATTTTCGATGGCTTGGTACAGCGGCACACTAAATTCTGTGGCGCTAATACTAGAGATACATAGCACTATTGGCGTATATGGCTAGATAGGTCTTGGTTACACCAACAAATTAATGAACCTTCTATTTTAATATCATGAAGATAAAATATAATGATTTGCATTAACACTCAAGAGAAGCACAATATTTTCGATGGCTTGGTACAGCGGCACATTAAATTCTGTGGCGCTAATACTAGAGATACATAGCACTATTGGCGTATATGGCTAGATAGGTCTTGGTTACACCAACACATCAGTGAACCTTTCATTTTAATATCATGAAGATAAAATATAATAATTTGCATTAACACTCAAGAGAAGCACAATATTTTCGATGGCTTGGTACAGCGGCACATTAAATTATGTGGCGCTTATACTAGAGATACATAGCACTATTGGCGTATATGGCTAGATAGGTCTTGGTTACACCAACAAATTAATGAACTTTCCATTTTAATATCATGAAGATAAAATATAATAATTTGCATTAACACTCAAGAGAAGCACAATATTTTCGATGGCTTGGTACAGCGGCACACTAAATTCTGTGGCGCTAATACTAGAGATACATAGCACTATTAGCGTATATGGCTAGATAGGTCTTGGTTACACCAACAAATTAATGAACCTTCCATTTTAATATCATGAAGATAAAATATAATGATTTGCATTAACACTCAAGAGAAGCACAATATTTTCGATGGCTTGGTACAGCGGCACATTAAATTATGTGGCGCTAATACTAGAGATACATAGCACTATTGGCGTATATGGCTAGATAGGTCTTGGTTACACCAACAAATTAATGAACCTTCCATTTTAATATCACGAAGATAAAATATAATAATTTGCATTAACACTCAAGAGAAGCACAATATTTTCGATGGCTTGGTACAGCGGCACACTAAATTCTGTGGCGCTAATACTAGAGATACATAGCACTATTGGCGTATATGGCTAGATAGGTCTTGGTCACACCAACAAATTAATGAACCGTCCATTTTAATATCATGAAGATAAAATATAATGATTTGCATTAACACTCAAGAGAAGCACAATATTTTCGATGGCTTGGTACAGCGGCACATTAAATTATGTGGCGCTAATACTAGAGATACATAGCACTATTGGCGTATATGGCTAGATAGGTCTTGGTTACACCAACAAATTAATGAACCTTCCATTTTAATATCATGAAGATAAAATATAATAATTTGCATTAACACTCAAGAGAAGCACAATATTTTCGATGGCTTGGTACAGCGGCACACTAAATTCTGTGGCGCTAATACTAGAGATACATAGCACTATTGGCGTATATGGCTAGATAGGTCTTGGTCACACCAACAAATTAATGAACCTTCCATTTTAATATCATGAAGATAAAATATAATGATTTGCATTAACACTCAAGAGAAGCACAATATTTTCGATGGCTTGGTACAGCGGCACATTAAATTATGTGGCGCTAATACTAGAGATACATAGCACTATTGGCGTATATGGCTAGATAGGTCTTGGTTACACCAACAAATTAATGAACCTTCCATTTTAATATCATGAAGATAAAATATAATGATTTGCATTAACACTCAAGAGAAGCACAATATTTTCGATGGCTTGGTACAGCGGCACATTAAATTCTGTGGCGCTAATACTAGAGATACATAGCACTATTGGCGTATATGGCTAGATAGGTCTTGGTTACACCAACAAATTAGTGAACCTTTCATTTTAATATCATGAAGATAAAATATAATAATTTGCATTAACACTCAAGAGAAGCACAATATTTTCGATGGCTTGGTACAGCGGCACATTAAATTCTATGGCGCTAATACTAGAGATACATAGCACTATTGGCGTATATGGCTAGATAGGTCTTGGTTACACCAACAAATTAGTGAACCTTTCATTTTAATATCATGAAGATAAAATATAATAATTTGCATTAACACTCAAGAGAAGCACAATATTTTCGATGGCTTGGTACAGCGGCACACTAAATTCTGTGGCGCTAATACTAGAGATACATAGCACTATTGGCGTATATGGCTAGATAGGTCTTGGTTACACCAACAAATTAATGAACCTTCCATTTTAATATCATGAAGATAAAATATAATAATTTGCATTAACACTCAAGAGAAGCACAATATTTTCGATGGCTTGGTACAGCGGCACACTAAATTCTGTGGCGCTAATACTAGAGATACATAGCACTATTGGCGTATATGGCTAGATAGGTCTTGGTTACACCAACAAATTAATGAACCTTCCATTTTAATATCATGAAGATAAAATATAATGATTTGCATTAACACTCAAGAGAAGCACAATATTTTCGATGGCTTGGTACAGCGGCACATTAAATTCTGTGGCGCTAATACTAGAGATACATAGCACTATTGGCGTATATGGCTAGATAGGTCTTGGTTACACCAACAAATTAATGAACCTTCCATTTTAATATCATGAAGATAAAATATAATAATTTGCATTAACACTCAAGAGAAGCACAATATTTTCGATGGCTTGGTACAGCGGCACACTAAATTCTGTGGCGCTAATACTAGAGATACATAGCACTATTGGCGTATATGGCTAGATAGGTCTTGGTTACACCAACAAATTAATGAACCTTCCATTTTAATATCATGAAGATAAAATATAATGATTTGCATTAACACTCAAGAGAAGCACAATATTTTCGATGGCTTGGTACAGCGGCACATTAAATTCTGTGGCGCTAATACTAGAGATACATAGCACTATTGGCGTATATGGCTAGATAGGTCTTGGTTACACCAACAAATTAGTGAACCTTTCATTTTAATATCATGAAGATAAAATATAATAATTTGCATTAACACTCAAGAGAAGCACAATATTTTCGATGGCTTGGTACAGCGGCACATTAAATTCTGTGGCGCTAATACTAGAGATACATAGCACTATTGGCGTATATGGCTAGATAGGTCTTGGTTACACCAACAAATTAGTGAACCTTTCATTTTAATATCATGAAGATAAAATATAATAATTTGCATTAACACTCAAGAGAAGCACAATATTTTCGATGGCTTGGTACAGCGGCACATTAAATTATTATATTTTATATATTTATATTAAATATATAATATTTTTATATTATATTTTATCTTCATGATATTAAAATGGAAGGTTCACTAATTTGTTGGTGTAACCAAGACCTATCTAGCCATATACGCCAATAGTGCTATGTGTCTCTAGTATTAGCGCTACTTAATTTAATGTGCCGATGTATCTAAGAAAATACCGGTTCCCTTAATCAACACTATATTAATAAATGAATATATAATTATGTATTAATAATAGAAGTTTTATGTGTGTGTATATTTATATATATATATATATATATATATATGTATGTATGAATTATATATATACATATACATATAATAAATAATATAATATATAATAATATATAAAACTTCTATGAATATATCATTTATACCATTAACATGTACAACATTTGGCGGAATTAGCGAAAAATCGCACATACTATTTTTCTCTTTCAATTACTACACAACATTTTTGAATATTTAAATTTTCATTGTTTTTGTTGTAAAACAGATGTATACATTTTGTGTTCGGGATGAATCTACACTTTTATAGCATTTACAATTTTTTCGGGTTGAATACACTTTAGCTAAGAAACACACCAATCAATTCGGGCTCGGGCTAACTTCAGCGACTTAAATATATGATGAAATACCAACCTCAACGATTTCTTATTTGAGTTCTTGAATGAGGAAACGGATACCCTCAAAAATCGAGAAAGTACATACAACAACGACGGTTAAAGAATCATAGGCTATTCAGCGAACAACTCATAGATCAATACGATTTGGGATTCGTAAACATCTGATAACGGCCCTGAGGTCCTCTCAATTAATGATATTTAGCTGTTGAACCCCGAATCAATTATGGCTGCCTTTAGTTCCTTGTCCTTGGGATATGTTTGAAATTCCTCCTCGCGTAGTAGAGTAATGGCTCGGATAGACGGCGCTTCGTCCATCTAATATAATAGAATTTTGAAGTAGGTGTGTTGAAAGAACTATAGTAGGTCTGTTGTTTGATGGTTGTGGAATTTAGATAGACGTATCTATAGAGAGATTTGTGGTGTTGGCAAACCAGTCTGTCGCGCTTTAGTTTTCTGCTTCAATTGTGGTATTTTTGATACAGATCAATATATTTTTTGCTGTGGCTTTTCAGTCGTGCATCTACTGCTCTCGAATCTATAAATGACACTTCTAGTTCTCGTTGTTCCAGCCTAGTTATTTAGTGATTAAACAAAAAGTTGCTTGGCATTCGTTCCGCGTAAAGATGCTTCCTATAATTATCGTGGCACTTAGCGTATTGCAATTTTTTTCTAGTACAATAAACTGTTTTTAAGAAAACGATGGTAGGTGGCCAAATTTCCTAACAATTTGTAAAGAAATGACTTAGGAACAATACAAATTGACAAATTCTTAAACTGCAACTAAAACTTATGTGAAAATCCCTGCTCTTAAATTAATACTTTAAGTTCAAACCACCATGATCGAATTCCAGAAAACTCACATATTCATTCACAAAAGAACCCTGATCTAGTTCTGCATATAATAAATTTGTATATGTGGTTAAGAAATTTCAAAGTTTCATAATTTGAAGAAGAAATAAAAGTTAATTTTGCAATGTTAAATTCCATAAATGTATTCAAAATTCATGTTAAAAGCACAATCTATCACCAACATATCAAATATGTTAAGAAATTATCAAGTGTCATCCAACATGTAAGAATCCTTATACAGATTAGCAACATAAACTAATTATATCATAATTGGGTTATACATGCGGTCAAGTTTCATTCAAAATTATCTTATTCCAGAAATTCAAGTAAAACTCAAATTAAAATCTAAATCCAGTTGTACATACCACATTTGACCATAATTGATTTCAATTTGGAATGAACAAATTCCACAACTCGAACTCGACTTGAAATCCAAAATTCAAGTTAGAATCCTAATCCATTTCTGCATATACTCAGTTAGACAATTATTCGTTAAGGAGTAGCCGGGTTCCAAGGACAAATTCAAAAAAATTTTGAAAAATTCTTTTTAAAATGAAAATCACATCTCACAATTCGAATTAGACCACGAAATGATACTTAATGAATTAGTAGATACATTTTTATATAAAAAGTTTTATAAAAACAGGCTAGTATTTTAAAGGCGTTAATGTTTATGGTGGTATTTAAAAAACCGGGATTTTAAAAATCGTGATTTTACAAGCGGGATTCTTAAAAGCGGGAGTTTGAAAAGCAGGATATTGAAAAACTTGTTTTCATTTGGAAAAACGGGCGTCCTTATTTATACAAATATTAAAACGTTGGGTTTTCATCCAATTTTTCGAGTCACTATACAATGTAGTCAATTATAAAATAATTGTTGGTTGTGAATCAAGCTGGATTATTATTCTACATTGTAAAAATTTTTAAATTACCAAGCCAAATGAAACAAGGTCATTTCTTAACAATATTCGGTCAAATTATGGTTTGTAAATAATTCAGCTGTAAGAATTTTTTATCCCAATATTATAAAATTCAGTTTTTTTATATTTAGAAAGAAATGATTTAGTTCCAAAAATGATACGTTAAGATACGGCCAAGTTCCAAACATCATGGACGAATTCTAAAAAATTCTCAAAATGTATGTATTAAACATATAGTAACATAATCTTGATGTACAAAATAAACTTAACCATAAGTGTTTCAAAGTTCCATTTAATATGATAAAGAAATGGTCTAGGTCAATTAAGCAATGCCAGTTCCATCCTGCATGGCCTAAATCCAATTCTTCAGCCTAAATTGTTGTAAAAATCCCAATCCAGCTCTACATCTTAAATTTGACGATATGATTGGCTAAGTAATGGCCAAGTTTCATTAAGAATTGTCTAATTCCAGAATATCATGTTAAATTGTCATAAATATCCTAATTAGGGCTCGTATTCTCGGGTATTGTGTACTCGGGTACCCGGGTGTTTCACCAACATTTTGATTAGGTTAGGTAGTAGATAAAATTATTAAGAAATGTCTGCTTTTTTATCGTTTATAAATCATATTACAGTTTCTACATATCACTATAAATGATGCTTCATTTGATCTAGAACGTTTTCTTACATTTTACAATTATATTAACACCCCGATTCTGAAGCATAGTCACTGACTGAAAAATGATCTTAGGTAAGACATTAGCTTTGAGTCTTGGTTTTGAGTTTTGTCTTAATTACGACACTTTACGTATTCAGCGCATAATCTTATTTGCCATTGGTCTTAAAAAAAAGTCTTGCGTAAGACACACAAATTTCGTGGTCTTATTAGTCACAGACTACGCGCAGAATACGAAAAGTCTCATGATTAAGAGTAAACTCAAAACAAAAATAAAAAGTCTGACCTAAGACCATTTTCAGTCGTGCATGTGCTTCAGAATCGGGGTGTTATAGTATCATAAATGTATGTTTTTCTCACTTCTACTATACACACACAATATATTTACACACCACTTGATAATGGAAGTGGTATGACAACAATAAAATATAAGAACATAAGACATTTTAAAATAAATTTCATTTATTCTTGAACCGCTTATGCTAGCAGTACAAGAGCTGAAGGTACTCTTTACTATACGTACTAAAAAAACTAAAGGAAATTAACACACCACTTTTCCAAGAACTATTTTGCAATTTAAAAAGCGAGGCGCGAAGGCTATAGCCGTCATGCATATTTTAATTAATAAAAAAAGGAACATCATTCTTACGAAGTGTACTAATGTAATTATTTGTTAATTATTCAGTAATACATCTAAGAAAAAAAGATGAAACATTCCAGCTAACATGTCAATTGTTTTTTTGTGCGATTTTTCATGGTAAAAAAATCGATATATTTCCGCCTTCAGAGACAAATGACGGCTGTAGCCGTCATATTTTTGGTGATTATGCAAATGGCGGCTATAGCCGTCCTGCATATTTTAACGGAAAATTTTTTATTTTCCATTTTTCGGTTATCGATTATGATAGGATTGGGTATGCTGGGATTCTTAAATGATTTTTGGAAGAAGTTTTGGAATATGGCCATCTGGGACGGAACTCGTTCAATTTTTAACCGATTATGATGGGATTGGGTATGTTGGATCGAAATGGGATTTTTAAATGATTTTTGGAAGAAGTTCTGGAATATGGCCATCTGGGACGGAACTCAGTAATTTCTAAACCGATTATGATGAAAATGGGTTTGTCGAATGGAAAAGGAATTCTGTTTAAGAAATTCTGGAATATCGCCACGAAACTCGGTAATTTAAACTAGGGTGGAACTCGATAATAAGCAGCCGGTTTTCTTACAGCAAGCGGCTCGTGATGGTAACATGTTTCTAGTAAAGCAAAATGCCTTAACATCTATCACCAGTACGTACCCCACTCATGGGATTAGTGGGTTGAGCGGCAGGTCAACTACTTACTCTCACAAAAAATCACGTTATGAACCGTACACAAAGGGCCTTGATAAATTTATATTATTCTTATCAACAATGACCTCGAAAACTATTCACGGGAACATGGAATATAATGTCTTCTAAGATCATGAGATCTTCAGAACTTTTAAAACCAAGCGACAATTTACACTTTTGAGCTGCTTGCAATATAAGAGCGCATAATCCAATAGCCACAGGACTATTTCTAAAAATTTTTTCATAATATCATTTCATCCACAATGCCCAATTTCTGTCCTAGGAGGTCATATCCCAGAACTTCTTCCAAAAATCATTTAAGAATCCCATTTCAATCCAACATACCCAATCCCATCATAATCGGTTAAAAATTGAACGAGTTCCGTCGCAGATGGCCATATTCCAGAACTTATTCCAAAAATCATTTAAGAATCCCATTTCAATTCAACATAAACAATCCCATCATAATCGGTTAAGAAACTACTGAGTTCCGTCCCAGAAGTCCATATTCCAGAACTTCTTCCAAAAATCATTTAAGAATCCCATTTCGATCCAACATACCCAATCCCATCATAATCGGTTAAAAATTGAATCAGTTCCGTCCCAGATGGCCATATTCCAAAACTTCTTCCAAAAATCATTTAAGAATCCCAGCATACCCAATCCCATGATAATCGATAACCGAAAAATGGAAAATAAAAAATTGTTCGTTAAAATATGCAGGACGGCTATAACCGTCATTTGCATATATATCACCAAAAATATGACGGCTATAGCCGTCATTTGTCTCTGAAGGCGGAAATATATCGAATTTTTTACCATGAAAAATCGCACAAAAAAACAATTGATATGTTAGCTGGAATGTTTCATCTTTTTTCTTAGATGTATTACTGAATAATTAACAAATAATTACATTAGTACACTTCGTAAGAATGATGTTCCTTTTTTTATTAATTAAAATATGCATGACGGCTATAGCCGTCATTTGCATTTACATCAACAAAAATTAGACCGCTATAGCCGTCATTTGCTCTGCAAAGAAAAATAATGTGATGAGCAAATGACGGCTTTAGCCGCCAAGAGTTTTCATGGAAAAACTGTGAGAAAATGTGATAATTTTCACTTCCAAACATATAAAGAATGCTCAATTTCATATGGCAGTCATAATCAATTGAAAAAAAGTGTGTTTCTGAGCACTGTGCGGGAATGGGTTAAAGAATTCCAGAAATCGATTGAGTACGGCCAAATCCCGAAAATTCTTGAAAAATGAATGACAAAATCGAAATCCCATCCAACAATTTTACCACGATCAATTAAGAAATAAACGAGTTCTTATTAAAAATAATGAAAAAAAAATATTTGAATATGCTCCGAATTTTGGCGAGATTTTTTAACATATCCGCAAAACCGGGAATTTTAAGAGCGGAATTTTGTATAGCGTGATTTTGAAAAAAATTATTTTGATTATTCAAGATTTTGTAATTCGGGCTTTCCCAACCCATGTGGATCATCTAGGATTTTTTAGATCCGCTAAAATTTCGGAGAACTGCGTTCTTGGCCAAAATCGTTGCAAAATTAATTTAGTATCTGTTACTTATAATAGTATTTCCTGTATATGATATACTTTTCAAAATATTTGCAAAATATGGAAAAGCTCTTATAAAGGCTGTCACTTCTGATGGAGCGATTTCAAACAAAAATCATTCGGTTCCCCCATTTATGAAAAAAAGATTAGGTATGAAGTTTCATCCCGATAAGTAAATGTGTCTAGGCTAAAGAGAAGAAACAGACATTTTGTCTGCACGAAACCACACATTCAAAGATTGACACACAGAGATTTTATTGAAAAAAAAAATTGTCGTGACTTCAGCCAAAAACTCGAAGTTAACATTTTTTATGTTTACTACGAGTATACTTTATAACTTTCTTTTTCGTATCAAAAAAAAAAAACATAATTATTCTAAAATATGTTGACTTCCAGATTTTTGAAGAATTACCACTCGCTATATCGCCGAAGTCAAAAAACAAGTTTTATAAAAAATCATTGTGAGAGCTTGTGTACGTCTTTGGTTTCGTACAGACTTAATGTCTGTTATTTCTCTGCAGTCTCATCGATTGGCTGATCGAGATAAAACTCTAAACTTATGCTTTTCTTATCAATTGAGTGATCCCAATGATTTTCCGCTTAAATCGGTCCACCGGTGGACCTCCGTCCAATTTAACAAACAATTGATCCCTGTGCAGGTATCCGTTTGGATTGATTAATCGGAATGAAACGTCATATTCACGATTTTACTATAAATTGGGAGGCTCCAGTGATATTTGGCCAAAATATGCCCAACCGAAGTAACAGCTTTTATATAGGAGCATTTCGCTTTTTTCAAATATTTTGAAAAGTATATCATTTATGAGAAAAAAGACATTAAAAATTGATTTGCAACAAAAACGATCTAGATCAGTTGTCTAAACTTGGACGAAAAACAGCCTTTCAGCAAAAATTTGGCCACCCAGCTCATACAGATTGATTGATCGGGATGAATCTTCATACTAAAGATTTTTCCATAAATTAGGAGATCCGATTGATTTTTGTCTGACGTAAGCTTTCATTGGAGCTTTTTCGGTTTTTTTGTAAATATTTCGAAAACTATTTAGTATTTCCGAAAAAACGATTATAATCAAAAAGATTGTCAATGAAATGTCTTTCAAAATTAGTTCAAATCATTTTTTAAATTATAAGAAATAAGTTTTGATAGAAAGCTTTATTTCATTAAGAGTCGGCATTTCTGCAGTCTAGGCGGATTGACCACTTAGAATTATCACACATATTTGAAGTTTTCAATTAATTGGAAGATCCTTGCGAAATTTGGTGGAAATCTTTGCACTGAAAGTGGCAGCTTCAATAGGAGCTATTTAATTTTTGGAATGATTTTTGAAAAGCTTAACAGTAACAAAAACGACACAGAACTAAATGATTGAAATAAATTTATAGAAATTTCAACAAACAAGAGCTGACCAAGAGTTCGAAAAGTTAAAATGTTCTCTTAAGAAATCTATAGTGGTATATTAGAAATCTGTAAAAAAATCGTGGTAAAAGAAATCGGGTTTTTGCCACAATATTCCAATTCCGAGCTGGATATTTTAGAATTTTCTTGAGCGCAGGGACACGGGGCCTTCGACAAGTTTCGAACTCAACAAGATATTTTATTTATTTATTTATAAATGGTGCCTACAGTAACTACAATCGGCCAAACAAAACAATTGGTAAAAAACAACTACATTATATAAGCTCGACTACAAAAGATTAGATAAAGATTTATTAAATGAATCTCTCGACAAGTTATAATCAAAAGCTTCGTAGACCTTATTTAAATACCCGCGATACCCTTGGAATTGGATCAGAAAGATTGTAGTTGGTTACCGCTCGGTCGATGAATAAAGCTCCATCGCGTTGACGCATCCGACGTTCGGGAGCATAGAAATTGATACGTGCTAGTTACTCGATACAATCGATGCGGGAATTAATAATTTCACGCACAAATAGCGCGGAAGCTACATCTCGGCGATTATCTAGACGTTGCTATTATTAAGTTGGTAATGGTTTAGGGCTCGTTTTTATTTAAATAAAATAAAACAATTTAAAGTAAAAAAAATTGTTTTTATACCAAAAACAAAGTAAATTTTACAAACAAGTATGTAAAATATGAATATGATTTTTAAAATCATATTCATATTTTTTTACATACTTGTTTGTAAAATTTACTTTAAAATTTACTTTGTATTTGGTATTTGAAAAAATTGTATTTACTGTATAGGCTTTTTATATTTGATTTTAAGAAATTTATTTAAAAATTTTCATTAGCTTTGAAAATGATGTCGATGAGACATCGAAAGCTCAGTCTTTAAATTGTTTTATTTTATTTAAAATAAAAACGAGCCCTAAACCATTACCAACTTTATTATAGTTATTATTGGCTCAATAAATAATTTTTAATTATCTAGACGTTGCAATTTCAAAAGATTGCATCGATTCCAATAAGGCGAAAGAACGTAATCCACATCACGCATGGATGGTAAACGTCATAGCACGAAAAAAATAAACTGTTTCTGGGTACTCTCAATCCTCGCGGAATGACATTGGTAGGAGGGTGACCAAACAGGAGACCCATACTCCAAAATAGAGCAAACAAAGCATACGTAAAATGATGTCAAAGTTAACGGGTCACTAAAGTCCTTGCAGTTTCGTTTAATGAAACCAAGCATAATCTACGACTTTGAAATAATGGCGTGAACATGTCTTGTAAATATAGGGACAAATTCAAAGATTACGCCAAGATCCGAGATGAACTGAACCCGATCAATGGTTTCGTTGTACAGTTGATATTGATAAAAAACGGGCGAGCGGATACAGAAGAAAGAAAGAGTTTTGCATTTTCTCACGTTTAAAGGGAGTATGTTGTTAATTGACCAACTGCAGAACCGGTTTAAGTCATCTTGTAACCATTTGCAGTCTAACACGCTAGAGACCCAGGCGAAAATCTTCATGTCATACGCGAAAAGGAGGCCGTTGGCAAACTTAAAACATTTTACAACATCGTCAATAAATAATGAAAATAACAGTGGGCCGATATGACTACCCTGAAGCACACCGGATGGCACCCGAAATAATGGGGAGAAAGAATCCAGAATCCTAACGGATTGCAAGCAATCTGAGAGGTAAGAACGCAACCAATCGATGGGAATGAAATAACAATTGAGACTTTCCAACTTCCAAATAAGAATAGCGAAGTCGGTATAGACAACGTCAAGCTGCTGCTTGGAGTTTAGACTATCAAATAAATTACCACAAAAAGAGGACAAGTTAGTCACGGTAGACCTACCGGAATAAAATCCATGCTGAAAAGGAAAAATAAGTCTCTTGGTATGGAAGTGCAATATTTTGTGAACCATGAACTCACACAGTTTGGGTAAGACAGAAAGGATGGCGATCGCACGATTATTACTAACCTCACATCTATTACCCGCCTTGAAAATTGGAAGAATACATGAGATTTCCCAGGTATCCAGAAAAACACCACAACGAAGGCTTTCGTTAAACAAGAAGGTAACTACAGGGGCCAGACTTACAGCACAACGTTTGAATAGGATTGGTGGAAGACCGTCGTGACCCGCTCCCTTACTAACGTCGAGAAGGAGCAGTTGATCCAGAACCTCCTGTTCGGCAAATTTGAAATGATCAAATACAATGGAGGTGGAAGTAGTAGGATACCGGTTGTCTATTGACCGAAGCGGCTTGTAAACCGATGCAAAGAATTTGGCAAACAAGTTATAAATATCAGACGGCTGACTGGCGGTGGAGGGCTGATAAGACATATTCGACGAAAAACCACTGGAGGCATTGTGGTAGTAGATAGAAGTGAATGCGTTGATGGTATTAGATGAAGCGACGGTCGTTGATAATTTAAACTGATTGGTTAACGCAGTAGTTACTTTGGCTGTTGAAACGTAGCCAGAGTCCGGTTTTTTCATATGCGTGAATAATTTGAAAATGGGCGGATTAAAGCACCAGCAGGCCAAACATCAGAATTATTAAGCAGGTCAAAATCAGCCTCTTTCAAACCAATTTTGAATGAAACCAACGTTAGTGAGCTGTCCAAAACACGGTCTTTAGGTAATAATAGCCTACAATTTACGTCTCCTGGCGAACAATTTTGAAGTTTGTCGCACACATAGCTAACGATCTGATCGGTTGAGATGGATGGGTCGTTACGACTGATATATAAGTACTTTTTAACAGGCACTGAGACAGTTTTGATTGAGTTGATGGAAGGCCCCGACCCTACAATAACTTGCGGTATCGTCGATACATCATGGGTATATTGGAGCTAGACTTGACCACTTTAGCAGATGTTGTCGGGTTGGAATTATCATCGGCAAGTTTGGTTGTCAATGCGTTGATTAATTTACGGTTTTCAGCAACCCCCGATTCAATGTTCTTTAAGTCCAAATTGTCAGCGGCTTTGTCAACATCAATTTTTTTCAAAATCTTGGACATGTTATTGTTTGTGATCAAGAATATGCAGCAGTTGCCGAAAAAACAAATGGTGGTGTACTTTTTAATTGAGTTAATAGTTTCGTTTTCTTAGAGATTTAGTATAACTATTGGTTGCACATGGCCAAAATTCCTACGGGACAGTATTGTAGAATGCCTCTTATACATCTTCCAGCTATACCGTTGTGTTGTGCCTAGGAAGATATATAACTTCTGATTTATTAGCTGTTCCATATAATTTTTGGAATTAGTCCGGATTAGTGGTATAATTTTATAGTTGAGGCAAGTTTAATGATTATTGTGATCGATGGTTATGGAGCCCTCTAAAATTGCGATATGATATTAAATATTCGAGTGGCCTTTTTAAGTGGTTTTAATTTAAAAATATATTTGTAATTTACAATTTATTGAATATAAGCAAAAACATAAGACGTTTAAAGCCTGTTTAAAAATATTTCAAACCTAAATTTTGCATTTTATGTGTTTTTTTTGTATATCGTTTCTTTTTCTAGTTAGCGTCATGTTTCTATTTCACTTACCTTAGTTCAGTAATGTCACATTCTTGCAATCTGGCGAAGGTAGTTTAGTCAAATAGCGTTATATAGACAATTTCGAGTTTCATCCGAAAAGAGCAATGGTTGATGCCATTCAAATGCCACAAAATTTAATCCAGAAAATTTGCGAATTGCTTTTACGATTATTTATTTTAGCAACACTTGGAAATTATGTGACACAATGAGAAAGTCAAAAACCTTTCCGTAAACAGATAGAAAACGTGAAGAAAATCACAGATTTCTGGTCTTTGTATATATCAGGAATGGAAAAATTTAAAAGGAAATCCAATACACAATTTCCGATGTTCAATAATGTATTCGCTAGTAATGCATTAAGAAGGATAATCTTTGTACCTGATTTCAGTTTATTTTTTATATTTTTGTGTTGGTTTTGCTGTTGGAACAGCTTTATTTATTATGTGCACTGTGAACTCTTAGCTGAATGTAGAAAACGATAACAGTTGACCAAATTATTTAATGCCTTATGATGGCGTTCTTTGTATTTCGTTCATGTTAAACTAAATCTATTGTTATTATCCTTTTTGGAAACAATTTCCGGCTATATAGCAAAAAGCAGAACAGGAAAAATTGTTTTGTTGTTCAAAAAAATATTAATAGTTTGAAGTTGGTTTAGTAAAAACGGAACTAAATAATTTTTATTGTTTTTTTTATAAATTATATTGATAATTTTAAAGCAATATTTTTGCTTGGTTTTCGATTTTTTGTGGCTTTCATAAGCAAATGAGTACATCGGACATTACTTTATATCTTTATATGCAAACAGATATTTTAATGTAAAATTATTATTTTTTTTTACTAAATCTAATTTAAAATATGAGCCTGTATATAAATCTTACTCGTAAGTACTAAGAAAGGAAATGAAAAAATATAATTTGTTTTAGGATTTTCCGCATAATAAATATATTATTTCATTATTTATAAGAGAGATGACAGAAAACAATAGTGCATACACAAGCTTTGAGTTTTACTCAATGACTTTTCACAAAAAGCACCTCTAATAGAATAGCTCAATCGGAAATTTTGTGCTTCTATGAAATTATCCTGAAAAATGTTCACGGTCACACATGGTAACATTGTTATATATTTACAAAATAATTAATTACTTTAATTTTTTAATATTTTACTAGTAAGACCAACACATCACAAGAACATTTAACTGTATGGTCACGTTCTCGTATAAACACTTAATCATAGGACCACTTAGTCGTGAAAACAGTCATTCGTTACACATTCGTTATCAACATACATTATTATTACAATTATACGCGCAAATTTTTGTTTGAAATTACTTGCGATTTTCAAACAAGATTCGAGATTAAATATAAATTAATGGAAAATTTAATTAAATAATGATACTTTGTAGATTAAAGTAAAATAATCTTGTATTTTTTGATAAGTTCCTTCTTTAAAATTTAGTCATTCCGAAAAAAAAACTGACATTGAAAATGCGTAATCTCATACTATATAAACATACTCCATAGCGTTGAAACATACTCCATAAAATTAAAATTTGTGATGTTGTAGTACCATTAATATCAATTTTAGTAATAGCAAACCAAATCGTAATATAAATAAGAGAGATATACACTTCAAAAGCGTTAAGCAATTACCGTGGAGCAAAACTTTATTTCATAAAATCAGATTAAGAAAAATTATTGAATTCTTTGAAGCCTACGATTGTTGTCTAAAAGTTTCAGACCTTACAAAGAAAGAAAATATCTTCTCTTCAAATTTATTTTATTTCTCTTTGAAAGTCTATATATTTCTCCAAGCGTGCTTCCGTTCCTTCAAGCCATCCAAATAGTACTCGGCGTGTTTCTCTACGAAATAGTTATTTACGAAGGTAATGGCCTCCTCATTCGACGAAAATTGTTGTCCTTCGTGCGCAATTTTTATCTTAGCGAACAAACAAAAAATCGATTGAGTCTAGGTCTGTGGTTAGTAAGTAGGGTAGTCATGCAGTTTAAACCATAATTCGCCAATTTTCTTAAAGACAAGCGCGGAGTTATTGGAGCAAAATTTGTTTTCTGCATATGTTGACGTTTCCACAATTTCTGCCTTCAGCACCTGACTGAAGCAACACTTGTCAGCTGATGTGTAGTATGGTGCTGCAATGGTTTTTATTTTTGAAGATAAGCGATTAATATTTTCCATGAGTGTCCCAGAAAACATTTGCCACCATTTTTCCAATCGACAATTAACCTGCACCAATACTATGATTTATTGTGCATAAACTGCGCGAAAAGAGTATTGAAAATGTCCATTTTAACTGGTTTCTAATGCCTAAATCTTGACTTACAAGGAAAGGTCTCCAGGTGTCCGGCTCCGATTTCGATGAAACTTTAATATGTTGTAGAGGAGTGGAAAATAAGTGACACATATTTTTTTTAAGTGCTCAATCCCCTTCTAAGGGGGTGAAAACCGTCCTTGAAGTTGGGGGTAAAAAAGTGACTTTCGATAATTTTCCTCAAAAAACATGAAAAAATCTGCAAGTTTTTTATTCCAAAATAGGTATTTCAGAAACTTACATTATATATTATTTTTTCAAGAATTTTGGTACTACCTAGGGGGTGAAACTACCCCTCGGAAGGGGTTGAAAAATCAAAAAAACTGTCTAAAAAATCCAAATTGATGCGAAAAAATCTGGAAAAAATTTATATTACTCCATAAAACAAAATATGGTTGACGTATTCGAGGGTTTTTCGAAACCACCCTTTCTCAGGGGGTTAACCACCCCTAGAAACGATTCTGGAAACAAGCTCTAGACATCTGATTTTTTCGACTGAAAGTTCTTTGTCCTCCTCAATTATGATCATTAACATAGATTCTTACCGATATCATTGATGTTTAGGGGTGAAACATCCCCTAACGGGGCTGAAATTTGTAAAAATTGTTAAAAACTCTAAGAAAATCTCGCAATTTGGTGGAATAATTCTAGAAAAAATATATAAGATCGCGAAATTGGGATAAAGGTTTGCACGTTCAAAAATTTCATGAATCATCCGCTTTGAATGGTTTCAACCGCACTTGAATTTGGGGGTGTAAGAGCGACTCTCCATAATTTTCCCTACAAAACATGAAAAAATCCGAAAGTTTTTTACTATGAACTACGTATCTCGGAAAGTCAAGATTTTTATTATTTGTTCAACAATTTTGGAAATCCCGGGATTAAATAACTCCTAGGAGCGGTTTGAAAATCAAAAAACTTGCATAAAATACCAATTTGATGCGGGAAATAGTGGAAAAAATAAATATCACTCAACAATGAAAAAGAAGTTTGAGGGATTTAAGGATTTTTTAGACTGGAAGTGTTTTGCTATCCTCCAATATGATGATTACCATCGATTCTTATGACTATCAATGATGTGTGGGGGTTGTCACATACCCTATCGGGAATCTAAAATTTCATAAATTGTTAAGAATCTTAAGAAATTTTTGAAATACGGCCAATTAATTCTAGAAAATATATACGCTCACGGGATCGGGAATAAATTAAACGAGTTCAAAGATTCCATTAAACAACCCCTTTTAATGGGTTACCCACGTCTGTATGGAATTTCCGAAATATCGAAACGCAATGCAATGAGTTTATCATTCGGAATTGATATTTTTATCATGAATATCGTTCCAGGGCTTGAAGTATCAAAATGCGAGTAAAGGAGGCAAACGTTCTGGGATTCCTAGAAAAATTTTCGAAATATTTCTGAAAATACGTATGAAAAATTTCATTCGACTGTGTATCCATTTATGTCCCTCCATTTATGATGTCACATAAACATATTATCTCGAGGATAAATTGTTTATATTTATATGTCACCAGTCTGGTAATGACGAATTCGTTTCCGTGTTATATCAACTATATATAGATTGGAAATTCTTGAGATTTTTTATAGCTCCAATTCCTCAAATGAATTTGGGTCACGAAAATAATCACTGATATCCTCAAATATCTATAATATTGATGCGACGATTGATATAGGACGATGTTCCTAAAAGTTGGTTGGGTTATCGATATTTCAACAGCGGTAGTTAGGCTCTTTAAGGAGGTTGCAGAATGAAATTTTTGAGCTTATATATTTTCTAGAATTAATTGGCCGTATTTCAGAAATTTCTTAAAATTCTTAACAATTTATGAAATTTTAGATTCCCGATAGGGTGTGTGACAACCCCCACACATCATTGATAGTCATAAGAATTGATGGTAATCATCATATTGGAGGATAGCAAAACACTTCCAGTCTAAAAAATCCTTAAATCCCTCAAACTTCTTTTTCATTGTTGAGTGATATTTATTTTTTCCACTATTTCCCGCATCAAATTGGTATTTTATGCAAGTTTTTTGATTTTCAACCCCCTCCTAGGAGTTGTTTCAACCCGGGATTTCCAAAATTTTTGAACAAATAATAAAAATCTTGACTTTCCGAGATACGTAGTTCATAGTAAAAAACTTTCGGATTTTTTCATGTTTTGTAGGGAAAATTATGGAGAGTCGCTCTTACACCCCCAAATTCAAGGGCGGTTGAAACCATTCAAAGCGGATGATTCATGAAATTTTTGAACGTGCAAACCTTTATCCCAATTTCGCGATCTTATATATTTTTTGTAGAATTATTCCACCAAATTGCGAAATTTTCTTGGAACTTTCAACAATTTTTACAAATTTCACCCGCGTTAGGGGATGTTTCACCCCTAAACATCAATGATATCGGTAAGAATCTATGTTAATGATCATAATTGAGGAGGACAAAGAACTTTCAGTCGACAAAATCAGATGTCCTGGGGGTGGTTAACCCCCTGAGTAAGGGTGGTTCCGAAAAACCCTCGAATACGTCAACCATATTTTGTTTTATGGAGTAATATAAATTTTTTCCAGAATTTTTCGCATCAATTTGGATTTTTTAGACAGTTTTTTTGATTTTTCAACCCCTTCCTAGGGGTAGTTTCACCCCCTAGGTAGTACCAAAAATCTTGAAAAAATAATATATAATGTAAGTTTCTGAAATACCTATTTTGGAATAAAAAACTTGCAGATTTTTTCATGATTTTTGAGGAAAATTACCGAAAGTCACTTTTTTACCCCCAACTTCAAGGGTGGTTTTCACCCCCTTAGAAGGGGATTGAGCACTTAAAAAAAATATGTGTCACTTATTGTCCACTCCTCTACAACATATTAAAGTTTCATCGAAATCGGAGCCGGACACCTGGAGACCCTTCCTTGTTAGTATGTGATAAACTCGTTCTTTGGACATGGACATATTCATAGTTTCTGTTATCTTTCTAACGTTAATTCGACGGTTGTCTATCACCATTTGTTGAACTTGAGCGATGTTAGCTGGAATGGCCATAATTTTAGGTGTCATACATTGCTTGGAGCTAAATGATGGTATAGAGTCCCAGTACACAGCGTCCAACTCCTCTTTGATTTTCGTACTCGTATTGCCTTTCAAAAATAAATATTTATTGACAAATCGATACTTGAT
The DNA here is from genome assembly GCA_947310385.1 of Nephrotoma appendiculata. Classification (NCBI taxonomy): domain Eukaryota; kingdom Metazoa; phylum Arthropoda; class Insecta; order Diptera; family Tipulidae; genus Nephrotoma; species Nephrotoma appendiculata. The sequence continues at coordinate 119,974,033 of OX371224.1, read as the reverse complement.
TGTTAGCCTGATATTTCTGTGAGTTTATTTCACCGCATGTGCAAACACACTCATCTACCTTCGTTGACGAGTGCTTTTATCTTAATGTTGAGGACGGAAGCTTTTTAGACAACCCTTGTTTACTAGAGATAAGAAGGCTTGTATCATTGAAATAATATACTGTGTTATAAATATTTGTTAAAGGCTTAAAATTTTTGACTATGGGACAAAAATAGACCATATCTCTTGCAAAATTTAAATGAAAATTGATATATTCCTAACCTTTTTTGCCTCTGGAACGGGATTTTATTTAAGTTATCAAACTTGTACAGTTGACACGAATCAAGGTTATTTCTAAACTGATTGCGATGAAATTTAATCGACATTTACAATCTGCAATATGATATATCTCCAATTTTTGAGTTCAGCATGAAAAGCTTAATCTATAAAAATATAACCCCGCTGTCGTAAAAATTTTAAACGTGTGTTAAACACTATATGTACAAATGCAATATATCGTCATGCGTTGATTTGATCGCCCATTTAAAAAAAATCAGTGTAAATTCCAGGTAATTCGCTTAACTAAATTATGAATTACGGAGGTCCTTCCTCTATCTATAGAACAGTAAGTTATTTGATGACATCTGATTTTTTAAAAATAAATCGAATCTTCATGTTTGCAAGGTTAACTCGAATCTGATATTATTGAAAACTAAACTCAAATTGCGTGTTCCAAACATTTTTTCGATTTTTTTTTTATCTATTATCATAGTTCTAGTAGGATTTAACACCAAAACTTACGTAATGACGAAAATATTTTTTTTTTATAATTTTTCCCGAACGAATGGTATATCAGATGATCCCTTTTATCAAAATTTGGATTATATTTTCAAAATTCTTATTATGGGAAGGCAATGCGATATTGACTTGCTCATGTCTAGAGCTTCCAAACCGGTTTTCGGTAAAAAAACCGGTTTTCTACAATTTATTTTCAAGCTACATATAGTAATTCAAAGGTGCTACAGATATCAGACTGAGGTTAACTGCTAGAGGATTTTGGTAATATTTATTTCCGTCACCGGTAACTGGTGTATCGAACATAATTGTGAAATACGCAGACGAGTTGAAAATTATATGAAAAATGAATTTTTTTATTAAAAACGTGAAAATCAAAAATGTTGTTTAACATTCAATGAATGGACGTCTGTTTGAAACAAAAGGTACCTGAATGTAAATGTTCATTCAAAAGATTTATTCTGGAATCTCGGATTATGTCGGATTGATGGGTCTGTGTTGGCTGAAAGATGTGTTGAAATCATTGGCAATAAATTAGTAAAATATGGCCTTTCTCTTAATTTTGATATCTTTGCTATATAACAACGAATGGTACTTCAGTAATGAAGAAGGTAGGTGAGATGGCACATTGTATTCATCTAACAGTAGTACAAGTAATTAATAAGAAACAAGCCTATGAGAAAACCCAGAACACTGCAGAAAATGACGACGAATTTCTTGATCCGTGAATTTTGAGATTAATGATGACTGTAAAGATTCGCATTTCCAGCTAGAATCAAATAACGCTGAAATCTTAGATTTTTTAAACGAGAAAGTAGCTAGTTCATAAAACTAGGAAAGTCATAAAACGTTTTAAAAAATCACCCACAAAAAATGAACTATACGTTCAAAAACATGTGAAAGGGGAGTTCGGGTACGAAATTTCACTTTTACTGGATTACTACCACGTCAACTTTAGAAGGGGATCTTACACCTATTAAAGTAACAGCAAAGAGCTTGTGTGGCCAAAATCAGGATTTGTATCGTTCTGTTATTGCTTTACAATTTATGTTAGATGAACTATCAAGCAAAATAATTCATTTGCCACACAATTGCATTGTGCCCGAGTCGTGTCTCAGGTTGAAATAATTAATGGGTGATCTAGTTATAATCGAACGAAGTACTAGTATAGATTGCTTGTGTTCAAGCCATTCAGTTTATTCGTCATAGAATGTATGAACTATCGATGGACATACTTATAATGATTGATTGGAAATTTCTGGTGGATCTGATGGGGTTATATGAGTGAAACTTTTTTCCTCTATATATTTTCGACAATAACGTTCATTATTTGAGATTTATCCAGAAAAACACCAATCTAACTATTACCGAATCGACAGCCCATGAGCATAGGCAGATTTCGATTATAGGTTTGGGATGGACGTCTCGTTAGTTTGTAGGGGTGAAATTCAGAAAAAATCTATCTATCAGACAAAATTTTGAATGACAAACGATTTTATGGAGAAAACATCAGAAAATTAAATTTTCACCTCATTAGACACACCCAAACGACCAAACTCAACCTATGGTCATGGGCTTGCGGATCGACATACTCAGATTGGTGTCTATCTGGAAAAACCTGGAATGACTATAATCTCATAAGGCCATAAAAATCACACACTCATAAAAATCAACCTACCGTCACGAGCCATACAATTGGCGTAGTCATGCCGGTGATTGACCCGCATAATTTAGAAATGCACACCCTTTGAATGACAATCAAAATAACCGTTGAATGTTATTATTAAACTTCGTGATATATCAGCAATTTTAGGGTGAAAGAAACAGATACCGCATTTTCAACATATAACCTCATCACACCTACCCCAAACCTATAGCAAATATCGACCTATGGTGATTAGCCATCGAATTAGAATAGTCAGATTGGTGTCTGTCTGTGTGGCTTTGATGAAGTTATTTGGATGAAATATTGATTTTTCCAATGTTTTGTCGTTCAAAATTGTTCGTTATTTGAGATTTTTCCAGATAGACACCAATCTGATTATGCCAATTCTCTGGCATAAGATCATAGGTAAATTTGGATTATAGGTTTCAGGTGGGTCTGATAAGGTATAGGGGTTAAACTTTGATTTTCTCCACGATTAAATTTTTTTACCCAGTTTAAACATAGAATTGAAATCTAGAGTTCTATTTTATATAGTTTTCATAATGAGACAGTCACTGGTTAATCACACGAAACCCATAGTGCATCAAACTGGAGCAGACAGATCGGCGTTCATCTGTCAAAATCTTTATTTATACAAACTTTTCATCTGCTATAAATGTGACGATTCATTTGTTACATTTACATCTGTATTGCCGGTATTTTTCTGTTGAATATTGAAGTTAATCTTATTTATCGGTGCAATCAGCATAATCGACATTTCACGATTGATGCGTACATTTTAATTATTTGAACCTGCTTTATCAACATTACATGTTGGAGTTTTTACCAAATCTGCATTATCTTCATTTTTCGACTGATGACTTTCGGCCAACTTTAACAGTATGATCCTCAATTTATATAATTTTAGTGCAAAAGGGGCAATGAAGTAACACACATATATATTCCGTTATAACACGACATTTTATAAAAACAAGATCTAACAATTTACGTCAATTAACTTCACCCAGTAAAAAATTACAACTTAACATGAGTCGATCAGTTAATTATGGTTAGTGCCACAATTTAGATTCAAGCCCTCTAACACGACAAATTATAAACGTGGGGTATGGCAATTTATGGTTTGGTTAAACTTCACTCAGTACAAGTTGTCTTTAAATATGCGTTCAGCTTTTATTTTATTAATCTATGCTGCCACCTAAAATATGTCCTAATTTTGACTCAGGTGTTCACTGTTAATGCCTCAACACAAATTCAGAGCCCTCTACTAAGACATATTATAAACAAATGGGTTCCACCAATTTATGAATTATTCTAACTTCAGTCAGTCCATATTACATTAAAACATGCGATTTAAGTGAAATCAATTTTATCATTAAAAAATCAATAACAAAATTTGTTTGCTATAATTTTCAGGTAGTAACTTCTATCATTAGAATTTTGGACTGCCTCCTGCAACAAAATATATCGATAATGCAGATTTTCCAGCTGAAATTTTCGCATATTATCAAGCGCGATACCGAAATGTCTGAAGGCGGCCGCGTGAAATTTGCTCGACTCGACGGTCCGTGCCAACAAAGTTAAAAATGTATGATCTCATAACAGTGGTACCAGCTTTAATTTTTTTTCCTATTTCTTGTTGCTCTAAATAATTTTTTAGCTCTATATGAAAATAGAAATGTCATGTAGCATATTTACAACAACAATTGCATTTTATATACTAGTTACATAGTAAAAAATAATTTAAAAAAATTAAAACATCGATCAGCTAAGCGAAAGGTGCGTCAAAATAAATAAAATTTTAAATTTTTAATTAATTAATTTCTTTATTAAATTATTTGATTTATTAATCAACGTAATAATTTTAGGGTGAATATTTCAGAAGATGAATACAAAATAATAAATGAAATGAAAAAGAACGGAAGAGAAACGCTGTGGCAGCTGAAGCTTCCGCTCTATAAAAGCAATACAATAAAACATGGTAAATGGACAGAAGTGGGCAACGCTTTATTAATTAGTGCAAACGACTGCAGGGAGATGTGGAAGCGTATAGAAGCTGAATACACCAGGGCAAAATCTTCTGTGTAGTCGAGAAGTGGCAGCTGCTACAAAGAAGTAAACCCAAAAATTATAGATTTAAAAAAAAAGATGATTAAGTATATTTAATTATTTTTTTTATTTAGTAAAACAAAATATTTACATTATAAAATTATTTAACAATTAATAAGTTTTTAATTACAAATAGAAATTTATATTTTTTTTGTGTACATATTTTAAATTTTGTGTTGATTTTTGATTAATAATGGCTCTCAACTGTCTATTGTTTCGGCCACCAATTTCTGTCAGAACCAACTAGTTTTACCTAGACTTCATTAAGCCGTATAAAATAAAAAAATTATTGGTGGGATCGAGTGCTGAGCAATACCTTCCTTAATAATATTTATTTAAGGTATATAGAGGCATTACATAAAAAATTTTGTAGAAATTTTTGGTAGTTAATATTAGGTAATCAATATTTCAATGACATTTCACAATAATAACGATATTAAATTTATAATTTAAAACAAGTTGTTTTAATATAACCCTCTCTAAAATTTACAGAAGACGAGGAACAAATAATACACATCAATTATTTGATTCCCCAATTGGTGAGCTTTCGGACGGGGATGTTGATGAAGCAATAGTAGCACCAACACACTCAAAAAAACGGCTTATACATTCAACTCTACAATTGATAAACTAGTGAGTCGATTGGATACACACTATATGAATTAGGAGAGAAATTGGAATCCCAAATAATTCCACTCATAACCAAAATTAGTCCTGGACTAAATTATGCATTGAATATGGAATCCGAAATTCTAAGTTGGATCAAATCTCAGCAGGAATTTCTCACGGTTTGGAGGAATGGAGTTGAATTTATGAGAAGAATAAATTAACTTAATTTATATTTTACGAAAATATTTTATCATTAAAATAGTTTTTATATTTTTTAGTTAGTAAAATTTTTGTTACAAATTATTATTTAAAAATGAATTAAATTGAACTATTTGTTAAACTTAAAAATTAAAATTTTTTTTCAAAACAAATTCAATTGCTTCCTTTTTTTGCTGCTATATTCATTCTTTAATTTAAAACATTCAATCAAAAATAATTTTTGATTGAATGTTTTAAATTAAAAAAAACGAAATATTAGTAAATAATTTATGTTTTTTCTTTAATTTTAAGGTTTATAATTTAACCACTTTAAAAAAATAATTCAAACATATTTTGCATGTCATCTATTTTATTAATAATTACCTAATCACTAATGCACCGGCGGCGCTCCTTCAAAAGTTAACTCAATTTCAAAAACAAAACAAAAAATCTATTTTGCTTGCCAAACTTCGTTTTATTATCATTAGCACACGTTACATTGTTTTCGTATTTTTTTTGAGTTTGTTTATGAAGTAAAGGAAATTTTGTTTCTCTTCTTTTTTATGGTGGTGTTTTTTGTTTGTTTACGAGATTATTTTTTTGCTATAGTTGTATTAGTTAGTTTTTGTTAATTATGTATTATTAACACACATTATTGTCAATCATTCGACAAGGTTTTGAAATGCACAACATTTTGAAATGCAATAATTGTAGAGGCTAACGGCTTCGATAACTCTCACGGGCACGCGGGGCTTTAGATTTGATCCGAGGGGCTTTAGATTTGAACTTCGGGGGACGTAGGAGCCGGGATCAGCAAACATGTCGCACTGCGTGCCGCACGTAGGAGCGGATTATATAGAATTTATTAATGACGTCAAAAACCCAAACGTTCTTTTCAGGACGACCAAAAATATATTTTATTAAAAGAACGTATTTATATAATTCCGATTTTGAAAATTAAATTTTACAATTATTGATTATGAAATGGTCAAATTCAATTGAGCAGGCCCAATTCCAAAAATTCTAGAAACAAAAAAACAGAAAAAAGAGAAAGAAAATAAAAAACGGGATTTGGCAAGCAAAATAGATTTTTTTTTTGATTCTAAAATTGAGTTAACTTTTGAAGGAGCGCCGCACCGGCGACACTTGCCATGGCAAAATTTTTACAGCACTGAAAAAGTTTGTAAATTTAGCCCTAACGTCAGCTGCAGATCTGCTCGGATTATTCCATTCTATCCTTCGAATGTTGTTCATTCCTTCCGAATTGCCCTCGCTACACCATCTTCCCGGTCGAAAATTTCCTTTTCCTTCGGAATCAACCAAATCATTGGACATATAATTAGAAGTTGGATTGTCTCGAAACCAGTTTTGCGGTGCAACCGTAGATTTTACAATCGCCATTACCGTTGGTTTACATGCCAGGATTGGCCGCCGATATATTTGCCAGTTTGCTGCAAATATGTCAAAGGCATTTTCAACCACACGCGGCTCGGGACAAGTGGTATAAATAAAAATTGGACTGGTGGCATAACGCGAGCATTGCGACTGGAATATGGACACATTCAATTCTTCAGAATTGGGAACGCCTCATCTTCAACAAATACATATTCGATCTGTTCTGCTATGTTGGGTAAGCAGGCTGGCAGCGGTAGAAATAATTCACTACTACCATTTAAAAAGGCTTTTCCAAAATCATTTTTGATAAATATTGTATTATAGCCCTTATGCCCGCTTGCACCAATATCCACCATAGTGAACATGTGATTTGCGTCATATATTGCAAGTAAAATCACGCTATGACTATGTTTATAATTACGGTACATAGAACCGGAATTTCCAAATGCCTGCAAATAAAAATATATTCATAGATTCTTCTTGATTCTTGATATAAATGTTTCAGTTTTTGATTTGGTTGTGTTCAGATCATATACCAGTTATATAAAAATAAAAAATAAACTCAAACTCAAACCAATATCTATATACATTGAAAATCCTGATGAGAAGCCCCTAAAGTTGAATAGAGTAACTTAAAACTAGAATTGGAATTGCATTTCCTTAACGAATTTGACGAATTCCAAACTATAATTTTATATATGACATTATTGTTGGTGTAAATTATCAAATAAAATTCGTGGCATTCCATATTTTCACATTTAATAACTTTGTATTCCGCGTTTGGTATCCAATCCCTTGCTTCCAATCAATTTGGGAAATTCTATTTTTCATAAAAATCGTTGGCATAATGGATAGCCACATATCTGTGGTGGGCTGAGGAAAACACGTTAGTTTTAATTGTTCCCACTACACTTGGCATGTGTTTCTAATGATAACCGAGGTTGTCGACTCCCCAATTCGGTATCCGTAACAACCAAGAGATGCCATACTCTCCTCACTAGCAAGGTGTCTATAAAAAGAAAATACCTAATTTTCACTGTTAAATTTAAGCACCTATTACGTACCTTAGAGTAAGTGATAACCTTTGATTGGCCGATATTATACGCGCTCCGCAATCATCATGGGCTCGATGGAGGGTCCCATTATCGACAACAGCTCACCAAAAACTGCATAGGTGTCATACGATGAAAATTGACGAACGTGATTTCATCACTGACAAGATTATGGAAGTAACCTTGTCGAGTCCAATTTCGATTGATCGGATATACACTATAAAGACGTGCACGTTGTGTTGACTTAACCGCGTATGCAACACTCGCATTGAGAACAGTTTGGATGGAAGTAATGACATGCGACAATACCACCAACATTCGCTGTCTTTTCAAATTTAGTTGATTTTGTCTTAAAAAAGACAGATAATGTTGTCTTGATAAAGACAATTTCTGTTATGTTTTTTCTAACAAAAAAGAAACAATAAAAACTTCAAAAACACAATTTGTAAATCAAAATAAAATTGAATTAGTTAAAAATTATGAAATTAATTAAATCTACTCTAATCGCGGGAATACATTTAACGAAATTGAAACAAGTGACACAAAACAAAATAAAAACAAACTCGAAATTAAATATGGCTCCGATAACATCCCTTATATGTTTTATAAAATCAGTAAAAGTAGAAATAGCAAAATAAAAGTTGGTGCTACTGTTTTGAGATCCCACACAATTTTAACTTTGTTGGCTCGGCTCGTCGAGTCGAGTCATCAAACAACTTCGTCTAGGTCTTGGATGCACTGAACATGAGTTTTGTACTGATGCCTTTTCAATTGTAATTTAAGTAATTATATCGATCATATATTCGATCAATTAGGATATTTACAACTTCGCACAATTCATCCAACCAAAATGAATTAAATACCGAGGACAGAAGAAGAATGCAACAGTTAATGTTAGCAGAAGTGTTCCACAATGTTCACACCAATTGCCCTGGCGTTTAGTTTTATCTGGGGGTCTCATCGGTTTATCGAATAATTCCATTCACTTGGACTAAGACAACATTACACGAAAATTTATTTTACATTATGTTAATTTAATGAAGTGATTTAAATGAATTGCAAGAAATTCGATATTGCAACAGATAAATAAGTTAAAAGTTTTCCACTAAAATTTTTTTGGTCCAAATTGTAATTTTAAAGTATTTTCCATCAAAATACAAAATTTAATTATTCTAATTTAAATATTTTTATTTTATATCCTATTTATAAATTTTAAATTCTGTGTATATAAGGAGTGTATTATTTAGACAGTTAAAAAAATTAAATTCTCTTGGTTTTAATAAATGAAATGGCAACAACAAATTGTCTAAATAAATTAAATCTGCTTGACTTTCATTAAATTCCACAGTGGTATTTATACATAAACCCTAAAGATAATGATGCTTATAATAAAAAAAAACATTGCGTGGGATGAAAATAATATGAAAATCATATTTCGTTCATTGAGCCATCTCGTATAATACATTTTCATCATTTTGTCTAAATCATTGTATCAACAACATGTCATATAAATATTATAATATATTCATGTTTATCTACATGCGAATATCTTTACAGCAACATTTTGATCTCATTTATAATCATTCACATACTTATGTTTCCCAAGTCTATTCTTATCTTATTAAAAAAACAGCGAGAATTTAAAGTACTTTTCTCCCTAATATGCAACAAAAAAAAAGTCTTATACGAAAGCTAACAGAAAGGTTTTTTTTGGTATTAAAGACATTTTATGATTATAATTATTCTAAATAAATAAGAATAAATTTGCAGAAACTTTCGATTTGAAACTGAACACTTGAGTAAAATTAGTTAAGCAATAATTAATATTCACAAGTTTTTATTTTCCTTGGAAATTTTGCTATCAAAACCATAAAGTATAAAATTTTAATTCACTATAACAGATATGCTTAATATGTCCTTAATGACTGAATGAATTCTCAATATAGTTTATTGTTTAACTAAATCTTAGATTAGTGATTGTTCTTTAACATTTCTTATCCTTTCACAAAATCCGGAAGCAGCTTCTCCTTGTCGAATTGACCGTTATTTATTTATTACATGAAATAGATTTACCCAGACGTCTGTTTTATATGCGAATTGCTTATAATGCGTTCAAGGTAGTACTGAATGTCTTATGAAAGTTGTTTGCGACCCACATAAGTAACAACAGGGTTGAGTGGCAGGCTAAAAAACTACTCTCATAAAAACAACTAAGTTAGAACCCTAAACGTGCTTAACCTCTTAATTGCACTATAAGAGCATAAATGGTAAGGAAGTGGAATTCATGATACCAGAATGATGACATACTCACTACAGCAACCATCGGAATGTAGGCAAATTTAGAGTTGGCTTACTCATAAAACGATATGCACGGTTAGACTCCGCACTAAGAAATTTAACACCACTAAATATTAATGTATTTGAGTCCATCGCGGAGACAAATACGTTGAAACCAAAGATGGATTCTTTGTCGAGCTGGAAGTTCATGAATAACATCCCGCAACATGACATTATAAAAATCGTGAGTAAAAGTCTCTGAATGCAAAAATCGCTAGGAGTGCCGAAAATGCATCGCACATTGATCTTATCTTCTTGCATAACACTAATAACAACAACAACCAATGCACCACCGACCAGGCTATAAGCGACACTTGTCATATACAAGTGTACCACGTTCAAGATGAAGCTCAACATCGATAACATCAACTTCCAAGGGGAACAAGGAAATTCAAATGACTATGTTGCTAATGCCAGGAATATCACTAAAGTTTTCCACCCTAGAGTTCAACCATCGAAGACGGCAACTTAGAGCTATGAACAAACGTGGCTCATTTTCCATCTTGAGAATACCATACTGAGAAGCGCATACTGCGAGGGCCATACTGAGATTGTAAAACTGCTTCCAAAAACTAAATCGGAATAATAAAGTGACCATATTAGAGGAACAGCTCCTTCAGGTGAACAGGTCTTTGTTGAATGTTCCAAAATGGAGGAAGTAGACATAGCTATTAGTAGATTGAAAATGGAGAGGCACCCAAACTCAAAGGAATCTTCGTTGAATTGATTAAGCTATGGAGGCGCTACACTTTCGTCAAATTTATACGATCAAAACGTCTCTATTTTGGGGCCAAAGAGAGCTGCCTGAGAATTAAAAGGCTGCGCTCGGACATATGAGATGCACAAAAAAGGCGTTCTTCTTAAAAGTAAAAAATGTTGTAGCCTACAGCCCTATTTAACACAGCCTAGACTGGTTTAGCCATTCCTAGTGTTGTATACTATATGACAGACTCATCCGGTTCGCCGAAAAGATCATTGGCAACTATTAATGTGGTTTTCGACCTGTAGTACGGTTGTATACGAATGTACTCCTCATCTAAGGTTATAGTTGAGAGCCAGTCAAGAACAATCTTAGAGCCGGTCCAATCGAATATTCCACTAAAATCTAGGTTGGAATTTTGAATTTCGAAATAAATCACAGCGGCGTGTTAACTGTGAAAAAATTCGTGTAGCTTCTTAGAGTGTTGGCAGTAAAGTCTTTTCAGTCCAAACTGCTTGCACGCAGAGCAGTTACATGAATATCTTGACGGTTACTGTGGTTCTCGCTAACCAACCCAGTGGATTTAAAAGTCGACTTGCTTCTGAAAAAAACAATTCGTTTGGACAAATTTTCACTGGTTGTATCCGGCTTTAATGTGAACTTATGCGAAATTAGCTTCCAGATTACTCCTAACTCTATTACTGATTGAGTTTATTCACGGGTAAAATTTTGAATGAACTGGTAGGTTGTAGTGGATCCTTTATTTTTGTATATATAGTTTGCACCAGTTATTGAAAATTGGATTTCAATTTTCCTAGTTGGAATCCAAACTTCTTTAACTACCCGGCTCGAACTGTTAAATAAGGTATTGATGCAAAATGGTAAGTAACAGTATGTAGACTCAACTGCTCCGTTTTTTGCAGAAAATGCAAAACGATTTTCGCGAAACCGCAAGATAATTGAAAATAAAGTCGATTGTGTTGTAGGGCCAGATGCTAAGCATTCATTTAATGAAATTCTTAATATTGTGTTTGCCGATCAATTAAAAACTACACTCAGTTTAGTAATCAAACTATAGCCTTTCGTAATATGCCGGGCTGTGCCAAATATTAACCGCCATCATTATTTTCGTCATGAGGGAAATTCTTTGTATATCTTCTTATATATTAACTAGCTGACCTGTGAATCAGTCACGTGAATACATTTTGATGAATTTTTGGTTAAGAATTGATTAAGAAGATTTTTTAAGATGTAAATTTGATGCACTTTTATCAAAAATAAAGTAAATTCATATACGTGGTTAATTTTTAAATCTTAAATGAAAAGTACGCACTCAAATGTGCAGTGTATGACTTACGTGTCAAGTCAAATATTCATATCTCAAACAGGAAGCGCGCGCTCGGGATCACATGATCACTTACGCACCCAAACTAAATATTAAAATCTCAAAAGGGAAAAGCACACAATTGCTGAGTCAAACTTTAATCTAAATATTTCATAAGAAATGTACAAAAGGGTAATAAAATAGTAGTAGAAGGTAGATAACAAGACAGTGAAATACATTACAATTTACATGCACAGAATCTCTTCAAAAAATACATTCTTTGTTGAAAATTGAAGGCGAGACATTTTAAATGAGAAGATGCCTTCCGAGGGTGAGAGCTTAATGCGTGGGATGAGAACGCGCTCGCCTTTTGAGAAGCCAGTCAGCACCTCACATTCAAGAATGTAGCGGTTTATTTTTGCGACGCGCATGCGTGTTTCATTGATTCGACCCTTGTTAGTGTTTAGATTCTTCATCAAACGAACGATCGCGTTTACCTTTAGCGGGATGGCATGGCGCGGCAATCCGGACCGTTCAATCTTGTTGAGAAACTCGATGGGTAGGCGGATTTCCTCATGCATGTCGTCACTCTCAAGTTTATCAGAACTATGTTTGACTTCTTGTTCGTCGGGCAGGAGTTCAAGCAACTGCTGATTGGTTAGCGCGCAATCATCATTCTTGGGTGCAAGGATGGTGCGCTCCTCGATGGTTTCCTCGGCTGGTTTCCAACAGAAAGCAAATATTGCGCAAACTCGTCCTCACCTTCATCGACACGCATGTTCTTGGTAAGTGTAAACTTACTTACCAATTTCCAACGCGGGTTCAACTTGATGGTCGATTCGCAAGTCACATGAGGATGATTTTTCCCAGCAAATGAAACACCCACTACCCGTCTATGATTGTGAGCTCTGCTACTGGCATGATTAACTTTGAATTTAAATCGCGCGTCAACCATTAAGCAACTTTGAAATTGATTCGTGCGCCGACAGTGTTGCAACTTCGAATCTGAATCGCGTATCAACTGTTTTACAACTTTGAATTTGAATCGTGCGCCACTAATTTGAACAAAAATATTTGCTTTTTGGTCGTCCCATAAAATTCTCAAATGTTGTAAGATTTCACGCGCACAAAAACTTGGAAATTTTCTGAAACCACCTGAGGTACCCATTTCGGGTACTTTCCGGTAGAATTTTTCCAATTTTTGTAGCCCACGCACAGCGCAATATTTATGTCGACCTACCCTGCAAAAATCTAACGGATCGGATCATGTTGAGGGGTCATTTGAGGGTTGAGTATGTAAAAATTAAGAATATAATAGAAGATAGATAGAAACTGACCTGTGACTGAATAATCAGTCACGTGAATACATTTTATTGAATTTTTGGTTAATCTTAATTTTTTAAAATGTAAATTTGATGCACTTTTATCAAAAATAAAGTAAATTCATATACGCGGTTAATTTTTAAATCTTATATAGATAGAGTGTCATGACAAAATTGTATTTTTTACACTCACAACTACTATTAACACCAAAATGTATGTAAAATCATTTTATGTTCTCTGTTTTGTTTAATTGAGATTCAATTACAAATTTTCTATTCATTTTGTCATCACAGTGTGTCATCACAAAAACATCGGCAATTTTAATAAATTTTGTCATTGTCACGGTGTAATGCGCATGATCATAGATTCAATATAAACATATTTTGTCATGGCATTCTGGCGTCGTGACAAAATTTTGCTGAAAACACCTAAGGTACCCGTTTCAGGTACTTCCCGGTGGAATTTTTCCGATTTTTCTAGCAAAGGCACACCGCTATATTTATGTCGACCTACCCTGAAAAATTTAAACGGATCGGATCATGTTTAGGGGTCATTTTTGCGTTGAGTTTGAAAAAATTAAGCGTATTAATATAATAGATACGCTTAATTTTTAGTTTGTGCTCCCTTTTTAACCTATTTCCCGTGCGCGTATCTTAATAAAACATATATCAGGTGAAAGGTATTTTTTCATAGATGTGCAGAATATATGTTTTATTAAGGTACGTGCACGGGAAATAGGTGTTAACGCCAAGAAACATTTTTCCTATACTGTGCATCTAATAAATTCATCACGACGCCAGAATGTCATGACAAAATATGTTTGTATTGAACCGTCATTACACCGTGACAATACAGAACAAAACAGAAAACATAAAATGATTTTACATACATACAAACATTTTGGTGTTCTGTCAGTGTAAAAATACAATTTTGTCATGGCACTCTATCATCATGACAAAACTTTGCGAGTGAAGATTGACCATAGTACTTACACAAACATAATATCTATGGAAAGTTTGGAATAATCATTTTCGTCCGATTTCAGGTAAAAGTCATTGGATCTCTTAATTTATGCGAAAGGTTAAGTGGGAAGTTTCGTCCCGATATGCGGTTGATTTTTGTCCCAGTATATTTCCTAACTGGATAATTTATTAAGCTCTTAATTAAAGCTCATGCTTGAAGACGTGTTTCTGCTTTTTGTGTGGTGGTTAATCGACTATCGACTATATAATCTACATAAGTACATTCCCAACGAACAATTTTGGTTTACAAAATGTTTACTGTAACTTTACTCTGTAGCTGTTCAGTTTCAGTGGTAATCGTACCTTTAACGTTCTGTAAGTATTTAGTATACATTTTGGGGGATATTTATCGTGTTTACTGATCATACACCGATATGAATCAATGTAAACATTATGTGTGAATACATATAATTTTGCATAGTTACAGTAAGTAATATGTATGCAACATTTCAGGTTACGGATCTATTACAAATAATTTACAATATTATGTCTTTTTTGCACACTTATATAGGTTTAATTTTGTAAACAAAAGATGTAAATAAATTTGTATGTATTTATACAAATTTATTTATTTCCCTTAGTAATGAATAATGATAATAAGTTTATAAAAATGACAACAATAAACAATTTTATTTTTACTATGTATGTAATATTTTCTGAAATAAAATTATTAAACTTAACTATTTTCGCATATTATGATGTCGAAATTTACAAACGAATACCATTTTTTCTGGTAAATTTCTGAAATAGCTTGAAAAGAGGGATGCGCCATAAAAATAATGAATTATATTAAATTTTTAATTAATTATGAAACTTTTTTTATGTTTACATTTTAAATTAGATAGATACTACCGATTTAAAATTTGATTTAACATTATAATAACATAATTTTATGTAATATCCTGTATATCAGAAATCATAAAAACAAATAAATTTGAGAAAATATTAAAAAATTATTTCGGTTTAAAAGGCTTATTCAATATGGAGGTCATTAATTTTGTAGAAAATGGCTGTTTTCGATCTGTAAACTTGAAAATACACGTAAATTTTAAGTATATTGTTTGAGAGTAAGTTGAAGGTGAGCATTTACAGAATGATAACATTTACAATTCCCTATTAAAAATGTTTACATGACTATGATATATTAATACCACTTTATAATAGGCCGTTTTATATAAAATCGACGTTAGTATGTTTGTTTTTTTGTGGGATGTGTATTAATTAATAAAAACTGAGAAAAACAAACAAAAAAAATAATTTGCATAGAAAAATTGTTATTATTCGATGTTTTTGCCAGTAAATCGCTTATATTTCATAAATAAAGTAAAAAAAAGTATTTTTTCTCCGATCGTAGGAAAAAATATATCTTTCCGTTGTTTTTTCGAAACGAAAAGCTCATGATTCCAGTATGTTGTATTTTGTTGCTAAGCAACAATTAGTAATATTACGAGAATATTTTTTCTGGCCTAGGCCGGGAATATATTCCCGTATGGATTTTTAATTGTTTAGAAGAAATAAAAGAACACTTATAAGGTCAAACACATTTATTTATTTTAATTTAACAGTATACATAATAATCAATTTTTATTTGATAAATCTATGCAAAACTAATTATGTATTAGGAGTTTAATTTTACTTATTTGTAATATTAATGGTTATCGTACAATTAGTACAATTATTGAACATTGGTGGATTAGTAGTATCGCATCCCACCATTGTTGTTGATATATTGCTTGTTGTTGTCATTAGATGATGATGATTCATGATTTTTTTTTTATGTATATAAAACGGCCTATTACAAAGTGGTATTGACGATATGTTTTAACGATTCGTGTTGATGATGTACAAATAATCATACATATACGAGTACATACAATTTCTTATTAAAAATCCTAACATGTATATAATATGTATACGATGTGGGCTGGTTATGTAGAAGTAAACGTATACTTACACTTTCATATTAAAAATCCTTACATGTATAGGATATGTGTTGGTTACGTGGAAGTAAACGTACATTTACACTTTTCTATTAAAAATGTTTATATGTATACGATATCTAAACGTTTTGTATTAATATTTATACATTTTTTGACATTTATAATACATAAACAAGCAAGCTTGCGTCAATCGGCTTTGGATTTAAAAATTTCAGATGGTCGCTTATATGTACACAAAATAGGCCGAAACTCGGTCTTTGCGCTGTTAAAAATGGGCAGACCATCAATGTTAAAAGTAACGGAAACATAATTGAATGGTCCAAATCGGGAAATTTATTAAACAAGCAATTTTTTAGTCCATAATACCAGAGTTTTCCGTTGTCCATAGAAACAGTATTTATTGTATGAGGGGTTTGTAATAAAGCATGTGAATCTTTTGGTAATAAATTGGATCCACGCAATTTTAAAATCCTCAGTAAATCGTTTAAAGCTCGATGTGTGATTCGATGAACCAATGCCCAGTTTTTTAAATCTTCTATCATCGAAAGTTTGATTTCAATTTCTTCTTCTTCGTCGGGATCAGACATTTCATTGGCATAATCGTAGTCATTCTCGGGTTCCGTGGCATCTTTTGTAGTTTGATTTAAATAACTAGGAATGTTGAACTCGTTTTGTGTTGAAGTGGAAGTAATGGAAATATTTAAATTACTACAAACTACAGTTTTATGAACATTTTCCACAATAGTAAAATTAGTTTGGAAACGTTGTTTTTCAGAAAATATTTTGAAATTGTTATTTTTAAAATTTGTCAGTCTTTTCACATTTATATAATATGACGATGTGCAGTGAAAAGGTTTAGGGTTTCTCTTCATTTTGTTAATTTTTTCATAAAAAATAATTGTTTTTATTTCACTAGAGATAAATTATAAACAACTTTTTGACATAAGAAAACTGTATGAATTCCGTGGCAGTACAAATACATTGATAATGTAAATATTCAGTAAATCTACGAGGTAGCTATAAACTCTCATTAAAGTTACATACGTAACTAACATGTAACGGTATAGATCCATTTACAAAGTAAATGTTCAGTAAATCTACAAAGTAGCTATAAGCTCTTGACGACTCTACAAATCGTAAATATTTTGAAACTGTAATAATACAAAGACATAGTATATAAACAAAAAAGGTACAGTCGTAACTATAAGTTTACCTCTACAGTGTAACTTTACAGAGCGCATTCTGAAACTACCTTTTTTAGAAGCATACATACAGCTACAAATTTTCGCTACAATAAATGCTCCGTAAATTATACAACAAAAATTTGTGACTATGATACATACAAAATGTTACTGGGGTTAGTTTAGTACGTCACAATTATTCATATACAAATGAAAATAACACACAATTACAGCGGTCCTTTTGTACATTTCTTATTAAATATTTAGATTAAAGTTGCGCGCTACGGCAATTGTGTGCTTTTCCTTCTTGAGATTTTAATATTTGGAAATGGCGCGTTTCGACAACATGTATGCGAGTGCAAATGCAGGCCTGTCAGCAAAGGTCTTTTACGTTGACGCTCCCGACGGGTGTGGCAAGACATTTGTATTGCAATCACTCATTGCATTTGCCAAGGGGCGTGGCTTGGAGTCCATTTGCTCCGTCTTCACAGGATTCGCCACGAGCTTGATGGGAAGTGGACGTACGCTATATAAAATTTTCAAACTGCCGGTTCATCAATGAAGCCAAACTCCTCTCACGCTACCAAGTTGAAAAGCGCGCGACTCATCATGATAGGTGAGGCCAGCATCATGCCGGGGGCCGCGCTCATAATCAAAGACAGACGTCTAATCGATTTTGTGTATGGTGACATCAACACAACACTAGCCGAGGGCACCATAGAGGAGCGCGCCACCCTTGCACCCAAGAATGATCATTGTGCGCTAATCAATCAGCAGGTGCTTGACCTCCTGCCCGGCGGACAAGAAGTCAAACTTAGTGTTGATAAAGTTGAGAGTGACGACATGAATGAGGAACTCGGCCTACATGTCGAGGTTCTCAACAAGAAAGGATCCGGACTTTCGCGCCAAGCCATCCCGCTAAAGGTAAACGAGTTCGTTCTTTTGATGAGGAATTTAAACACTAGCAAAGGTCTTATCAATGGAACAAGCATGCGAGTCGCAAAAATAAACCGTTACAGTCTGGAATGTGATTTGCTGACTGGTTTCTCAAAAGGCGAGCGCGTTCTCTTGCCACGCATAAAGCTCTCAACCTCGGAAGGCACCTTCTCATTTAAAATGTCTCGCCTCCAATTTCCCGTCCAGCTCGCGTTCGCCATAACCATCAACAAGAGTTAGGGCCAAAGTTTGAAGAAGGTAGAATTGTACTTTCCGGCCTCCGTATTTACACACTGTATACAGTGTGTAAATACGGAGGCATACATATATGTGGTATTTTCACGATGCCGCTCATTTGACGGACTCAAGGTGTTTATGGTTGAGACAAGCGATCAATCAGCTAATCGGGACGGGCGCATCACAAGAAAGAATGTTGTTTTGTAGAGATTCTACGCATGTAAATTCATATTTTATTATCCTTTTGTACATTTCTTATTAAATATTTAATAGCGTATATGAATTTACTTTATTTTTAATAAAAGTGCACCAAATTTACATCTTAATAAATCTTCTTAATCATTTCTTAATCAAAAATATAATAAAATGTAATCACGTGACTGATTATTCAGTCACAGGCTAAAGCTTTGTTCCATGTTTATGACTGACTCAGTTGGCTGGGTTGTTGTATTCTTGGAAAAATGTTGTTCACACAATGTTACTTCCAAAGTTAACATATTGTGTGGGTGGTTAAGTTACTCCTATTCCTAAAATATTTACAAAGTTTTTACAATATCAACGAGTTAGAGAGATTTGCTTGTGAACGTTGACATTCCTTGAACCCTGACATAGCTTAGTTGGGTTGTTTGCCGGCAACAACCTTTTCTAAGATTGTTTTGCTTGTGGCTTACAAAATTCAGAATCAGCAAGTTGGATATTCGGCCAGTTATTGGTTTATCTCATCTGTATAGGTAACATAATAGAGATTTTTGTTAATACTAAAGCTGAATGGTTACTATGCCCTTTGTAATGATAGCATTTATTATCCTATCCTGCTGGCCAGATGGGAATAAAGATGGTGTGTGAACCAGAGACTGGAGAGATTTCCGCTCCAAGTGTGTGGTGGCTCCATAGTGAGTGGTGTTTTCGCTTCAATTTATTGCATCGATGTTTCAAATGATATTTTATTTATTTATTTATTTATTTAACCAACAGTATTAATTTACATATTAATATAAATCAAATTTGAATAAAAAAAATTGTTAGAACTTTTCTAAATTCATCTCTGGACAAATTAAAATCGAACACGGTAGATACAATATTAAATACACGGCTAGAATTACAAACCGGGTCCGCCATACCAAAATTAGACCCATGGAAGTGCAGATCAATCACTTAGCCTCGGTGTCTGAGTGATCTCACTGGGGCACGTATTGAAAACAAGGACAGTAGACGTGAACAATTAATTCGGCCCATTATAACGTCACGCACAATTAACATTGCGCAAGAAATGTGTGTTCGGACGAACAATAGTTCAATATTCAGTAACAAACAACGGCCTAGATACGGCGGAAGCACATTTTTAGGAGCGTTTACCTCTCGGGGAAGTCGCCTTAAAGCAAACAACATAAATCGCTTCTGGATTGATTCTATACGGTTAGAAGAATTGTTATAGTACGGATTCCAGACAATTGACGCATACTCCAAGTGCGATCGAACAAATGAAGCGAAGAGGACTTTTGGAGTATATGGATCATGAAAATCTTTTGAGAAACGGATTAAAAATCCTAACAATATGATCCTTAAACGATAAATCTCCTGAAAACAAAACCCCTAAATCTAGAAAAGAATGAACTCGCTCTATCATAACGCCATTCAGGTCCATAACGTCCATAACGTCTTCTAGAAAAGTTCATAACTTTACATTTAGAAACGATCAGGCAAAGCTTACTCAAGCTACACCAGTCGCAGAAAACGTTTAGTTCCTGTTGTAGAATTAGCAGATCGCGATCATTTCTAATCTTACAAAAGATTTTTACATCATCAGTGTAAATCAGAGATTTACAATGTTTGAAGCACCGCTTGACATCATCTATGAATGCAATAAATAATAGAGGTCCAATGTGGCTACCTTGTGGGACGCCAGACAAAATATTTATTTCTCTAGATAAAATATTATTTAAAAAAACTTTTTGAGTTCTATTCGTTAAATATGAAAAGATCCACTTTAAATGAAGGGCATCACAATTGTTGAGCTGTCCCAGTTTATTTACCAATAAAACATGATCAATTTTATCGAAAGTTTTGCTAAAATCAGTAAACACTACCTCAACACCATCACCACCTTCTAATGCTAACCTGAAAAAATTTGTAAACAAAGCAAGATTTGTCTCAGTACCGTCCGGGGTAAAACCCATACTGGTTTACTGAGATGAAATTTTTAATTAAGAAAAAGATACGGTCCTTGACCATTGATTAAAATAATTTAGGAATAGCCGATAAGATAGAAATACCGCGGTAATTTTCGATAACCGTTCACCGTCCACTCTTGAAAATTAGTTTAATGAAACTGGATTTCCAAATTGTAGGAAAAACTCCATTCTTCAAACTCAATTGTGAATCCAGGTGTGAATTGTGTACCCCGGGTGAATTTTGTCAACATTTATGGTTGTTTCTAATATTCGATTCGATCTCGACTTTATATAAATTATACATGAAACGATTTAAAATTTTAAACTGAGATCTGAGAGCGCTAAATATTTCATAATTTACGACGGATGAGTTTAATTTATATTTTTTATGAGCTTTAGATTTCTAATTTTTTAATCCCTAGAGGCAACTATTAAACCATGGCTCGCGCATCGACGAAACTACAGGTGAACGAGGAATATATTGTTCAATTGCCAAGAACCTAACCTCGATGTTATTAATCTGTCTTAGTCCGCGTGAACAGATTGAGTCTATCACCAGATCTGAAGTCAGATCACCATTGAATGGCAGAAGTTCATCATCAACAGTAAGCCATTTTATTTTCGGTAAGTTAAGATTTAATATTTCACAATAAAAATGGTTGTACCTGACGATAAACATTGAAATGTTGAAATTACTTTCACTAAAGAATGTCCTCTGTTTTGGCATGTAGCACAATTCGGTTCAGCTTCTTTCAGCGATAGAGTAACAGTAGCCATGTGACACTTATTATATGGTTAGTATAAATAGATTTCTTCGAGGTTGATTTTGGTGATTCAAAGGGTATCAATTCTCTTTGAAAAAAAATCAAAAGAAATTGAGATTTAAATATTAAAGATTGATTGATCAACAAAGGATCAACAATGGATGATTTCGTCTGAAGTATATCAGTTAATTTGTTTTATGGTTGGTTTATGAAGGTTTTTATAAAAGGTTCATTTTTTTTCTTCAGGTTATATATTCCTTAATTTATATTTAAAGCACTGATATAGTTCACTTAAGCGGCTTCTCCATATAATGGCCCCTTTAAATACTGACGTATTTGTACCGAGTTTAACGATAGAATGCGGGAAATGCGTAATTTAGAGTTTTGCTAATGTTACTCCCGATGGTGCACCAAGTCTTGCATTTAGTGGAGTATCTAATTCTGGAGTAGATATTGACACATTCACATTTTTTGGAAATTATATCACCACCATGCAAATAACGTGTCAGAAAATGTTATTGGATAAAATTAAACGCCAAATATCAAATTTGCGAAACCTCGTGGGGTACGTTCTATCAGTGTTCTCCAAATTATCGAGAAATATCGAAATATAAATTTAAATCTTATACTACTTCGATTGAGCGAAATCTTATGTTAGCTCAAACGTTCACTAAAGGTTGTCCAGAAATCTGTGTATAAAATGTCGGATAAGCCAACGAAGCATATTTAATATTATGTTTCTCGTGACATCATTGATAATTTTAATCACTGATTCGGAGATCATATGATGCACAATCAATGGACCAACATAAATTTTAGTAGACAGTGGTTTTTAAAATTGTCATACAGCATCGCTATATCCTTGATATCGCAAATTAAATGTTTGCCAAAAATTGCGCCATATTATAATGACCAAAACATCTAAAGGATTATAGACAAAGGGACTATGATAATATATTCTTTTGTCGTGATGATAGAATGGATGGCGGTCTTGGTGTCTTTATTTGTAGTACTCTATACTATTGTAGTCAATATGAAACTGGGGGCCTATTATGATTTTTTCGATAGTGTTTTTTTTTCGATAGTATCGTAGTATACACGACTACATTTAACGTCACGAAGATTGAGTTTCATATTATAGAATCAAATTAAAAGTGGATAAACATAAGTTTAGGAAATGTGAGAATTGAAATTTAATTTAAACAATATTATTTTTAATTCGTGTAATTAAATTAATTATTTGATTATTTTCCAATTTTTTAATAGGGCGCCAACAAATGTTGATCAATTCGAAATTTTAGCCGCTTGAATGAAATGGAGTGAGGCATCAGTGTGCTTAAATTATGATTCTGCAGTTCCTTTAGAGAAAACCGTAGATGGTTGGAAACCAGTGAGGTTATGTTAAAAAATTTGTAATTTAAATTTATTTACTATCCAACTATCACGTAGCTGTTTTCTTATAATGTAAGGTGGCGTTACTTCTACTGAGTCACCATCATTTTTATTTATAAAAGTTCCGATGCTCGATTCCATTAGTATAACAAAATCTATATCTATAAAAATGGTACAAAAAATGTATGTGCGCGCATCAGTTGAGAACGGCTGAACCGATTTGGCTCAATCTTTTCTGTTGTGTTCGCAATTACCAAGAGATGGTTCTTACAAAAGAAATTTAAATAAAAATTCACTGGAAAAGTTGGAAAACCCGAAAAATCGAATAAAAAGCCATTTTCATATGAATTTTGTGTGTATATTTTTTATGAGACAGGTGATGTAGTGGTTAAATCTTCGGCGCTTGGATTGGGAGGTACTGAATTCGATTACCATCGAAGGCGACATCTCAACTGCTACTTTGTTTTTTATCCAATCTATTTATTTTATCTATTTATTTTCAATATCTATTTTTTAGTCTCGCAAAAACTCGAGAACGACACTGTTCAACTTCCATTTCACAGGCATTCGGCCTAGAATGCACTCATCACAAATTATAGATCATCACCTAGAAAATAGGAAACTATAGAAAAAACAAGTTGATTAATTTAATTTATAGTATGTACATTATATTTATAATTTATCTATTTATAATTGTTAAAAGGCAAATACTTACGCGGAATTGTCATTTCAAACATTTGACATTTATAGTCGTAAAATGAATTCTCAATTCACTAATTCATTCAATTTATAAAGTGTTATACTGAACGATCACTGCCATATATTATTGAAGATTAGTAGTATATGTTCAGCTATTCTTACTAGCACTTTATTTGAAATGATAATTACCGACGTTTCTTTTGTTATAATTTAGAATCGCTCTGACAGTTGTTATAATGAATTGGAGCTGTACACAATAGCTTTTTTGTGCATTATTAAATAAGTTGTGTTGGAAAAACATTATTAAGTAAAATAAAGTTTGTAAAAATTACATTTGCTTGTCTATCGCATTGTATAAAATAGTCGTACATTGTAGTGGTCCTTCGAGCCGGATATTTGAAGCTAACCGGCAATTATTAATAAAGCTTCTATGAAACAAGAGCAATTATCTCGTGCATGTGTAATAAAATTTCGCCATTTTGATAAACCAAATAAATCAAATTAAATTAACCAAGCGCGTGTGTTTTACATTCGCGATTTTTATAAATTACTGGGTGCGGTGCAGTGAATTATGGAGAAATTAAATAAAAGGAAAGGCATTATCAAGGGACAATAAACTCGCCTCGCTAATTACATTGAGGCAAATGACACGAAGCTTTCATACGATTATTTACGCATTCGAAGTGATAATGCGCATAAATTATATACTGAATTTATTGCGACCGAAGATGCCATATTCGACCTTGATTCATCCGCAGTATCGGAAATGGACATTGTTAATGACCATTATTATTCAATCATCCCAAAGTTGCAAGGCCTAATGCGTGCTACGTCGGATCTTCACCAGTCAATTATTCATGATTCAGCACTGGATAGCAGTATCGTAGTCAATCCAACATCAGACTTCAAGCTACCGTCATTAACAATGCCGTCATTCGATGGCAACCTCAAGGACTGGCAATCGTTCTACGACATATTTTCATCAACTGTACATGATAATACTTCGTTATCGCCGGCACAGAAGTTTAAGTACCTCAAGAGACTTTTGAAAGGAAATGCCTACAATTTAATTAGTCATCTTCGGGTAGACGACGACAGTTACATCGAAGCTATTCAACGACTCTTCAAGCGATACGATAAGAAAAAACCTATTGTAGAAGCACATATCAAATCGTTTCTTGAACAACCGAAAGTATCCAAAGCAAATGCTGCCCAGCTTGTAGCATTTCATGACAACATAGACGAGGTCGTAAGAGGATTAAAGGCGTTAGGCAAGGAGGCAGAGGCACGTGATCCCTGGCTCATTTTTATGGCAATTGATCGACTTGATGATGAGACCAGGAAAGCTTGGAGGTACAAAACCGCAGAGGAAGACTTTCCAACATTGCAAGGGTTTCTTGATTTTATATTGAACCGCGTCGATGTGCTTACAGAGATCAAAGCGGCCAGTGGGAAAGACACCAGATCACATCAACCGTCTAAGGTGTTAAATTTTAACTCAATATAGTATTACTATTATGCTCACTCTGCAACGTCGAACAACATCGTCTTTTTGAATGTGCCAAGTTCAAATCCATGACCATCAATGATCGAAAACAATTCATCAAGGAACAGCAGCGATGCATTAATTGCCTCGGAAAAGTTCATAGCGTTTATCAGTGCCGGTCTAGAAGAACATGTCAACTTTGCCATCGTAGACACCATACCCTCGTTCATTCTCCACCAACTGTAAATGAAGGTACATCGGCAGAAGCCAAACCATCCACTAGCACGACTGTAACTGCCTCCCTAGGAGAAAACCACAAACCCGCTGTGGTCAGTCACGCTGTCAGTGCCAATGCAATATTACCGATTGTGTTGGTTGATGTTCGAGATAGCTATAACAACTGGCATACCATTCGAGGCCTACTAGACTCAGGCTCCACCAGGTCACTCATAAAAGAATCGTTTGTGAACAAATTGAATCTGAGCAAGGCGAATGCAAGAATCTTCTTACAAAGCATTGGAGGAACGAGAGCGGGCTGCTCAAAGGGAATTACAAATATCACGATCAGATCGAGAGTTAATCATGACATCGCTTATAACATTGATGCCCTCATCGTTACCAAGCTGACCTCGCAACTACCAACCAATCCACTGGCAGTGCAACTATACCAAGTGACAATGAAATTAGTTTGGCTGATCCTACCTTTGAAAAACCAGGTCCGGTTGACTTACTTATAGGCATTGATCATTTCTTTGAAATATTTAATGCCGGACAGGTGTTGAGCAATGATCAAAACGTTATTTTCCAAAACACTCGACTGGGTTGGATCGTGGCCGGCGGAAAAATGTCGCAAGACATATCGACTACATCAAATCAGGTGCATATCACGGAGCAACACGAAGTCGATATTGACAAGATATTACGACAGTTTTGGGAGAATGAAAGTATACCACGAACAGTCGAATATACATCCGAAGAGTCCAAATGCATTGAACTTTACAAAGCCACAGTAAAATGCCACCAAAATGGAAGGATAACAGTTGCCTTACCATTCAGGAGAACTCTACCTCATCTGGGTCATTCCTTCAATATAATCCTTCGCACTGCGTCAATTCAATACACTGGAAAAACGATTAAGTTCAAATGCTCAATTAAAAACAGAATATGTGACCTTTATGCGAGAATATGAGCGACTAGGCCACATGGAGTCCATAGCGAGCCATGAAATCACCCTGCCTGGCACTCAACCATATTACTTACCACATCATGGCGTTTTTAAGAGTTCGGACTGTTCAAAGCTTCGAGTTGTATTTATTGGCTGACAAAAAACATCGTCAGGTCAGTCACTAAATGATGAGCTAATGGTGGGACCAACCGTACAGCAAGGTCTGTTTGAAATTTCGTTACGGTTCAGAAAGCACAAGTTTGTCTTCAGCGCGGACATAGAAAAAATGTACCGTCAAGTGATGGTCCGAAAAGAGGACACTGACTACCAGCGTATACTTTGGCGAGAATCACCTGATCATCATAACTGCAGCACTACAGACTATAATGACAGTCACATATGGTACTGCATCCACACCATTTTTGGCAACATATTCATTGAACCATATCGCCAATAAATTCCATGGCAAGTATCCAACCACAGCTGAAGTGCTAAAATCGGATGTATATGTGGACGATGTGATCACCGGTTCAAGCACGCTTAATGGAGCGTTATTACTGTGAAATGAACTAATAGAACTTCTGAGATCTGCGGGATTTAAACTAAGAAAGTGGTCTGCAAATCATCCCCATCTTATGGATGATATCAACGAAGCTGATCTTCAACTAGTACAACGATCATTTAATGATAGTGGGAAGACGATATCCATATTAGGATTGTATTTTCAACCATCCAGTGACATATTTAGGTTCAAGGTGGCTATCCCAGAACATTCTGATATGACAAAACGTAGTTTATTATCAGAATCATCGAGGATCTTCGACCCACTGGGTTGGTTATCTCCGACCACGATCATGATTAATGTCATGTTCCAACAATTATGGTTCGAGAAACTTGGATGGGACGATATCTTGCCAGGGTCGTGTAAGACGAATTGGAAGAGGTTGAGAAACGAGCTCAGTACAATCGAGCAATTGGAAATCAAAAGGTGGCTGTATTCGACCGAGACAATAGAAATTCATGGGTTCTGTGATGCGTCAAAGGACGCCTATGCTGCAGTCTTGTACTCTCGTGTAATAATATCATCGACAGAAGCCTATACTAATATCATCGCAGCCAAATCAAGGGTAGCTACCATAAAAACAGTGTCAATCTCCAAACTAGAGCTTTGCGCAGCTGCATTATTAGTTAAATTAATGGAAACAGTTACAACGGCACTAAATTTCGAAATCCCACCGAAACAATTCTTCTACACTGATGCCAAGATAGTATTGGACTGGTTATCTAAACCACCTAAATCGTGGCCGACGTATATAGCAAACCGGACTGGATTAATACTCTCCTACTCGAATCGAAATCAGTGGCATTATGTCAAATCAGCAGAAAATCCAGCTGATCGAGCAACTCGTGGAGTACTCGGTGGATTGGTCCGTCATGGTTATGTTCCAACCCATTCGAAATTCCGTCTGAAACCATTAAAGTTACACAAGATGATGAACCAAAATCGCAGTCCTACCATATAGTGCAAATATTCGATGGTTTTGACCAGCAGATAGAAGAGATGATCGCACGAGTTTCGAAGTATCCCATAATTATACGACTAGTAGCTCGTATTCGCAGATGGATCTTAAATGCAAAACGATCAACAAAATCAAAATCGTACGGAAGTTTCACAGTTGATGAACTCAACCAAGCCGAAAATTACATTATCAAGCACGTGCAAACCCAAGCGTTTTTGGAAGATGTCAAGTCAATACATTCGGGACAGCTATCACCAAAAAGTAAGTTGTTTAAACTTAATCCATTCGCAGACAATCACGGTATTCTAAGGGTTAGTGGCAGATTAGCAAATGCACCGCTCAATTTTGACACTCAACATCCAGTCATTCTTCCGTCAAATCATTTATTGGTGCAGAGAAGGATAGAACACTACCATCGAAAGCTGTTTCACGTAAGAATTTCGCAACTGGCTTGCTATACAAAGCAAAGGTTTCACATTGTTCACGGAAAGCACCTTATAAAGAAGATCATTCATCACTGCATTACCTGTCACCGTCACAAAGTCAAGGTTCAAACCCAGTTAATGGGCCAGCTGTCATCGTCAAGAGTGACTTTTGTTAGGCCATTTATCAAAAGTGGTCTCGATTATGCTGGGCCATACCGAATTAAAGCTCATCAGATACGGAGCTCAAAAATAATAAAGGCTACATCTGTATTTTTGTGTGTATGGCTTAAAACTGTCCACATCGAGTTGGTCACAAATCTAAGTATACAGAGTCATTTGTAGCAGCATTGGGTCGGTTTCAAAGTACGAGAGGAATCTGCACGGACTTCTATTCTGACAACGCAACGAACTTTATTGGGGCCATCAACCAATTACAAGAACTCCAAGACCTGTTTAACTCAACACAATTTCACCATAAAGTCAGTACCTGGGCAGCAGAACAGGGTTCACAATAGCATCTCATGAGAAACCATCATGTCATACGAAGAATAACTCACCTTCCTGAAAGAAATAGACGCCACACTTAACTCACGTCCGCTGTGTCGCAATGATGAAAGTGAGGATCCACTAACACCAGCACATTTCATATTGGGCCATCCAATGACACTAATACCAGAGCCATCACTATTGAGTATCAAACTTAATACATTGTCTAGATGGCAGATGATTCAGAAACTAATTCAGCAATTTTGGGTTCGCTGGCATGCCGAATACCTAACCACTCTAAACCAACTTAACAAATGCAATCAAGCAGTTAATCAAATTAAAGTTAGTGATCTAGACATTATAAAGGAAGAAAACGTACCACCAGCACGATGGCCGTTAGCGAAAATCTTAGAAGTTCATCCGGGACGAGACAATTTAATACGGGTTGTGACTGAGTTACGTATCCCTCACTGTATCAACAATCATCAGGAACATTGTATATAATCGAAGTAACTTAATATTACATTTTCTTTTTAAATTGTTATCTATAGCTTAATCAACATTTTTAATGAGAATATTATTGTTGACTATAAGATTTTTTATGAGAAAGTTATTGTTTTGATATCGTTCTTCCAACGATATCACAATTTCATATTATTGCCTTTTTGCTTTGTATTAAATTATGCATCAACCAAACTTTAAATCAATATATCTGTAACAGTAAAACAAGTAACACCACTTACTATAAAATTGTATTTGCGTTTATTTAAAAAGTTTCAATTAATAAATTAAACACTTAGAGCATATAGCTCTAAGTTTAAAAAAAATAAAATCTTTTAAAGTGCAAGTACATTACTACTGTACAAACCGCCACGAGTACATTTAAGCGCCCGATTACTAAGATTTGTACAATTCCATTAATTGACTCATCCGAGTCAAGGGCGGCGGAATGTTCAACTTCCATTTCACAGGCATTCGGCCTAGAATGCACTCATCACAAATTATAGAACATCACCTAGAAAATAGGAAACTATAGAAAAATAAGTTGTATAATTTAATTTATAGTATGTACATTATATTTATAATTTATCTATTTATAATTGTTAAAAGGCAAATACTTACGCGGAATTGTCATTTCAAACGTCAATCAAAACATTTGACATTTATAGTCGTAAAATGAATTCTCAATTCACTAATTCATTCAATTTATAAAGTGTTATACTGAACGATCACTGCCATATATTATTGAAGATTAGTAGTATATTTTCAGCTATTCTTACTAGCACTTTATTTGAAATGATAATTACCGACGTTTCGTTTGTTATAATTTAGAATCGCTCTGACAGTTGTTATAATGAATTGGAGCTGTGCACAATAGCTTTTTTTTGTGCATTAATAAATAAGTTGTGTTGGAAAAACATTGTTAACTAAAATAAAGTTTATAAAAATTACATTTGCCACAGTAAAAATTTTTTACATGATTTATGGATATTTACATACATTTAATGGTAAAATATTTACATCATTTATATAAAAATTTTGTTTCCATAACAAGTGACGGAATAGTCAGTAAACCAGTATGTAAATTAAAGAACTCCACAGAATATACTGAACAAGTTTTTATTTTATGTAGAGATTAACAACCTATATATGTAATTTTAAATATCTTATATAATTTTGCATCATTTTGAAAGAAAATTACATCCTTTCCTAAAATATTCCATAATTATTATGTAGAATATTGTCGGAGATAAATACGACAGATGAGAAATCTACGAGCAAGAATAAATGTGACGCGTAATTATTTTGTTTAATGTGAAATAATTCGCCAAGTCGATATGTTCTTTTGTTATACTTAGTATAAAGCAAGATTGAATTTTTTACAGATAGGTCGTTGCAAGGAAACCTGATAAGTAGAACGAAACAACCTTTTATCAGTACGAGACCAAACTGACAAGAAAGAACTTGTGGTGGTTCTCATGTTTTGTAAGGAATGAAATTATTCATAGTTTATGTAATTTTTAGGCAAATTTTATAAATTTCAATATTTAAATATGGAATATTACCCAGTAATCAGTATACAAAATTACATAATGGTTTATTGAAAATTATATATCTGCATTGAATTTTACATAAATCAGAAAATGAAAATTCCATGTCTTATGTACGGTACATACCATACGTGAAATTTAAATACATTTACGAGGCATTTTGTTTACCCTTAAAAATATGTAATTTTTTTTACTGTATTGTTTCTATCGCATTGTTTAAAGTATGTATTCGCCAACACTATATAGCTGATTCCAGTACCCTAAGAAATGTTATCAAGTGTGGGCATATATTTTCTAAAATTGGATGAATCGTCATGTTCAAAATTGTAACCCTTGTTGTGAAGTTGCCCCAAGTCTTTTTATTGTCACGTGGTTAACTGTTTTGAATAGGACGATTCATTCACTGTTAGGAAATATATGCTCACACTTGATAACATCTCTGATTTTTTTTTGGAATCAGCTATAATGATGGCGAATATTTGAATTTTTAAAAATCTTGCACATTAACACTTTAGTGGAGACACCCCAAATATTTTTTTTACTGTGCTTAACTGTTTCGAACCGCTGAATCTGGACAATATTCAGCAATATATTCCTTCACTTGATATCATTTCTGAGTGTTCTAGAATCAGCAGCAAGTATTTTAAAAAATATTTGAATTTTGATGAAATTTACGTGCCATTTTTGACGATAACGGTTTTTCTACTTCTTTTTAACTTTACAAAAACTTTAACAAAAGATACTCGCCTGTGTTTTTGTTAAAGCAGATGAACATTTAAGGGTTGAATAAATAAAATATAAAATAATTTTTTTACCACATACCAAAGTTTTTCTTTTTTGAAATAAAACTATTTGCTTATTTTCATTAATTATTTTAGTCGTAATTAAATTAAGTAAATATAATTCAATTTCAATTATCAATAAATCTAAAAAATATTTTAATGATTGAATAATTTCATTAAAAATTGTATGCTTGTGTACGAGTATATAAATTGTAAATTGCTAGTTAGGATTGCATTGCAAATCATATCAATATGCATAAGAAGATTATAAAATATATACATATAGGGTGATTCAAAAACAAAATTTAATTAAAATTTTCTTTTAATGATACTTGTTTGGTATAAGTAAAAATGAGTGGTTGAAATTTATTTTTGATGCGGTCATAATTATTTCGAGGCTAATTTATTAACCAATTCTTGCCCAATTAATATATGGGTCTTGAAGATTGTGGGTTTCGCTTTTTATCTTTGCTTGGCCCTTGTATATAGGTGGAATAGGTGGTTAGGGTGGATAGATGGTATAGGTGGAATAGGTTATTTAGTGGTTACCATTAAAAAAAATATCGATTAATCAATGACTGAATATTTCGTTTAAAAAGCGTTTCAGATTCATCCTGTACGGCTACAATATGAAAATATTTTTAAGGCAATTATTTATTTTAATTTGCAAATTAAATACAAAAAAATATACTTACATAATATACATTAATATAGTTTATGTTCTATACTGTGGTGCTAATAAATCATTTTAATTTGTAAATTGCTTTAAACAACTTATCCAAATTAAATTGGTTGAGTTTGCAATTTTAAATGAACGATAACGAACGTCTTTTAGTCTAATTATTCCATAAATCGAATTTTGATTTGTGGCAGGGGCATTTTCAGTAATTCTATATAATTTTCTCTGTAAATCGAATTTCCCTAATTCAAAATTTTAATTTTTGTATTTTTCTCTTATGCGCATTTTGCTTGTTTGTTTCTATATTAAGTGTTGATATAGTTTTTTCCAAAGGAAAATTTATTTTCTATTTCACTAACATGCTTTCGGAGAAGAAAACATTGCTCCATTGGCTTTTAACCTGTCCTCGACTAGCGAGACGTAGACAGAAATTTCTTGGAGCTAATATCCGACCTGATGAATTTTTGTGGAGTATAATGTTCATCAGCTTAGTTACTTTGTGAAACTGATCTGATCTGATTCAATAAGTAGGGAAGAAACGATGTGCCTTTATAGGACACCCACGATAACCTAACATATAAACAGCCTTCTATAAGAATAAGCAAAATGTTAGATAGTAAACTTCACACAGATAATGGCATGTTTAAGAAAAATGTTTCAGTATAATTTGGAATACCGAGAAGAAGAAATTACAAGGTCACTTAACAAAATCATAAAAAAAAATTCAAAATATGTCAATAAGATCAAGGGGAGGATGCTGTTTATGGATGCGTCAAGTGAGGGACAAAAGTTTATCATAAACAGACCGATGATTAGACAAGCGGAAGTCGTGGATAGTTCGAAAAATTTAAGGAAATCCAGAATGTTGTTAACCAAGCCGTAAGCGGAAAGATGGTTTCGTTAGATGCGGATTCAAATATTTGTTAATCTAGTTTGTTAGGCTAGCTAGTTTGTTTTGTGCTTAATAAAAATAAAAATTAAGTGCTACAATTAAAAATTTACTAAATTTAAAAATAAAAAAAGATTATTACCAAAAAATCATTTTTATTTGTGACGAGACCGGCTTGTTTTTTCCTATGCTTACCAGACAAGCCGTACGAGTTGGTAACATGGTAAAAATTAACTGACGATTTCAGTCGTTGCCACTATGTCTGTATCCGAAAAATCTAAATTGTTAATGATAGGTCCTTGCTGTTTTGTTTTCTTTATATCAAGTCGCTCACCTTGGAATATTATACCAAAATATACAGCCTAGACGACAAATTCCATATGGACAGGCTCAAAATTTGCTTCAACAATATTTTCAAATAACTGTCGATAACACTCTAAAGAGGTGTAATAAAACAAAATCTTAAAAAACATACTTTCCACCAAATGCCAAGTCAAAGCAGTAATTGCTTTATATGGGTACAATACAAAACCTCAAAATTCGCACGATAGACAAAAATTGGAAGCCCATATAGCGATTTTTTAAAACCATTTTTTCTTAATTTAATGTTATAGCTAATAGTAAATCTTCCAAAATCTCGTGGTTTAAGCTACTCATTTCCGCTTTAATCTTTCGATTGTTTTATGGACCAATATTGATACAAATTTACTTTTAAAATGATTTATTCCTAAAATTTTTTTTCGTAAATACAAAGTTCAAGCGAACGACGAGAAATAGATTGCCTCAGGTTTTCCAGTACACTCTCACGCACAGGCGCGATGTTTTCATTAGATCTTGGTTTTCGGTGACCGTCATGTGTTCGCTGATTATTTAAAGAACTGGTTGAGTCGATTTTGGCCAACAAACATCGAATACAACAAACGTCGATTTTTTCTTTTTTTGTTCGATAAGTTAGTGGTCGATATCACATTCTTAATGCGTATGTCCTGGAACCAAAAACTTATGGTCGATTCTTTTGATGTGATTGCAATTTTCAATTTAAATGTCAAACAAGCGAGTTCTTGTTCTGGTCAGGGCACGAATCACTGTTAAAAATGTTAACGATTTAATATTTCAAGAAAGGAATCAATATTGTTTTTGCCATGATCTCCTTCTGGTCTCATTCCAAATGTAGCAATAAGGACCATTTTGCACCAATTTGTTTGACCTGGCAAACGTACGCAAACGAAAATTTAATAACAAAATTAAACAACAATAACAAAATTACCATCTAACATGAAAAAAAAAATTTACCCGAAATTTTCCAAGACACACAATTGCTATAGAAAATTGGGTTCAAACAAGGACTCTTCAGCGGTCTTTGCCGGCCTAGCCTTCAGGGTAAGAGCATGGGCTTAGAAAAGTATGTGTTAATCCCAGGTAACCGAGAGAAAGGAGGTCATACCAACTACATACCTATCCATGACTGCGACTATAATACTGCAATCCATCCTCATCATGCTCGTAAATTTAAATCCTCATTGTAATTTTATAAAACTCACTCAAAAGAAATTATCCATCAAAACGAAAGCGTAAATAAAGCGAATGATCTTAAAATATTTAACAATATCTATTTGTTCAATTAAAAAATCCATGAAGCGTGAGCAACAATGTCATGATAAAAAAAATGGAATGAAAAATCGTTAGACAGAAAAAAAGACCTAATTCCCGGCTCCCTGATTTAAATAAGGCTGACTTAAAAATAACGTTTTTATTAAATTGCTTTTTTTTTAATTGACTAATGGTACTCGCTATTGGATATGTAAGTCCAAACCGTTCAATTATTGCAACTAATGCTTTCATTAATGACAATATAAAACAAACTTAAATTTTCAAATTGACATGACTTAAAAAAGATCCAATTTTTTTATTTTTAAGTCAACCTTTTTAATTTAAGCTTTTTTTAATTCAGGGAGCACTAATTCCTTGCTAACTATCTAAATCTAATATAACATAAAAAATGGAAGTTCGAAATAGTTTTCTGCACACAAAAAGAAAATTAACTTTTGCACAAAACAATTATTATAGTTTATGTACAATTTGTTCTACCACTTTTGTTCAGTTTTTTTTCGAATTCACGATTTATATAAAAAATTAGTCTTTGGTCACGCATTAGTTAAATTTAATTACATATTTTTTTTTTTATAATTATTTATCTTCCAATTCAATTCTTTGAGGTCAACTCAGAGTTCACTTTTTTATTTATTTTCTTTTTTCCCTTTGTGAACAAAAAAAACTGTATGTAATGGAGCTTAAGTCTCGCACAAAATTCTAGTTTTTACTAATCCCGTCGCCCTGCTGTTCGGCCTTTTTTTATTTATTTTTTTCCAACATCCGACAAATTTTTCAGAAAATTTACAAATCATCTCTCATAAAATTGAGATATAACCTCGAACGACGGAGGTGCCATCCATTTGCACTTATCCGGACAATTTCAAATATTATCGGTAGGACACTAAAAAAATAATTCGTACGTTGGGTATTACTTAGCGCTAATTTGGAGCTATAATATTCGCAATATGACAATTACAAAATTTGCAAGGCTGCGGGCCAATAGTTGGGTAAAAGTCCACTTTAAGTAAATTTTTCGGTAAATTCATGTTTTTTGCAAAAACTCTATGGCAAACTGATTTTGACCATAGTAAATAATTTACCTGACTATTGGCCCGCAGCCTAAGCAACCAAATAACATAAGTTGCGAAGTGCGCCGATACACTGTTACAATTTGTAGCGCAAATATGGATTGTCAGATTTAAAGTCTAAAGCGGTATTTTATAAACACCGATCAAGGTATCTAGGTTTGGAAAATGTAGGCGTTGTTGAAGCAATCGAAAGCATGGGTTTTAATTGTAACATTTTGCTTTGCTGTTAGCTTATCATTTTCCCTAGATTTGTATGCTAGATCTGCTTCCAAATTGCAAGCTATGTGTTCCAATTTCACATTATTTTTTTCAATAAAATCGGGTTCGGCAACACTGATCTCGGTTTTAAAGATGCCGCAAGTTTTTCAGGTATTTATACTTGGTAATTTACACTTTAAATCCATACGTTAAAGACAAATGGTTATAGTTAAAAAAAATTATTTATTAAAACACACTTAAAATAATTACTCACTCTTATATTTACAATATATCTGAATATTTGGTTGTGTTCACTGATGAATGCTTCTTACTGGTAATTTATTGTAAGGTGTACATTTTTCTTGATGATTTGCAAAAAGTATATCGAGACATGTAGTTTTAAAGCACTTAACTAGAATTTGTTTTTGTCTTTTTCTATGAAATCAATCATTAAGCTGAAATTTGTTTTTATGTTATTAAAACTTTTAAAACGCTTATTGTAAGTTAATTTTAGTATTTATAAGCGGTTCGGTATTTATTTGTTTAGTGTATACAACTTTCGTTGAAATAATCAACTTTTGGCGAAATTTTGTGTTCACGATCATTGTAAATTCCATGTTAACTCATTTCTGCCTTAACCCAGACATTACCAAATTTTTTTTTTGAGATTTTGAGAAAAATTTTGGACATGATACTATTGGAAGGTAGTTAATAATGAAAAAAAAAACAAAAATATTTTTTTTTTAAAGGGTTCTGGAAACACGAGGCGTACCATTAATGGTACGATAGTAAAATCTACTATAATATTAAACACATGAGAAAATTAATTTAGTTTATTTCAAATATTTATTTAATTCATTTTATCAAATATATATCACAAAAAATTTGTTCATCAGAGAAAAAAAAATTATTCAAAATAAAATCAGTTGTGACACTTCTGCTGTTGCTTCAAAATTGAAATGGCTATCATACAACCAAAAGTCAAGATATTTAATTTTCCGCCCATTTTCCGATGTAACTGCCAAGCATTTGTCACCGCCATATCAACGCCGTGGGCAATCAAAGGAAAGTACCACTTTTTCCCTCTAATGGAAGTTCGGTATAAGCTCATGTTTTGATCGGCCCGATCAACACCACCACAATTCCTTTATTATATGTATGTATCAGTCCCGGCTGCAAAACTTGCACCATTTTCTTTTCTTTACTGGAATATCTTTTCACCAAATTTGTTGGATACACCGGGATGGAATTTGATCCAATTATCACCACACTGTTGTCATTCCATTTACATACTACCATGTTTTCTTCTACACAGAAGCTGTATTCAAAAGACCCACGATCCGTCTTTTTAAAATTTTTATTATTACGAAGAGGGCAGTTAAATAAACGATTTTCTCTGAATGTTCCTGTTCCGTTCAAATTTCTCTTATTTAACTCTTCAAATAACTCGATAGTGGAGAAAAAATTGTCGAAAAATAATGAATAGCTAATATTTAGATTCCGGGATTGTAATGCGTCACAAAATTGCAATACAATTTTAGTGCCTAAATTCATATCTTCGTATCCCGTCTTTTGTTTATCTGCTCCTTGATAAGGGTCGAACCAGACTATGTATCCCCGGATCGTCGCTCCAACCCATAATTTATAACCCCATCTAATCGGTTTTCCTCTAATAAATTGCTTCGCGCCATGCCGCCCATAATACGGGACCATTGCCTCGTCGATGCTATAACTGTCATCTACGGGTGCATTCTCTAAAAACTTTCTGTTAAGATGCCTAAATAGTGGACGAACTTTAGCAAGTTTATCATTTTGGGTCTACATTTGAGTTATCACATACGTGTAAATTACTTATTCGAAAGGAGAATCTGTTTCGGGGCATTGCTTTAGCAACCAATTCACAATGTACATCACTCTCTGTGTCCCAATACAAGTGTCGTCGAGGTAGATTATTATATCCACTCAAAACTAGAATTCCAAAGAACGCTTTTATTTCCTCTAAACTGACATTGGCTGGCGTATTTTTTGAATTTATGTATTTATTGGTGTTGTCTAATATTAGGTTATAAAGTTCATCATTAAAGAACAAATTGAATATTTGAAGAGGCGATAAATTTTCATGAGCGGAACTATATCTAAAATTATCACATTTCGAAGGTAAATCCATTTTTTTCCAAGTATAATTTCGGTTCCGTCTTTTTTTCTTCGATTTGGATCGATTTGAAATTTGATAGTGGTATATCATCAGATTCAGACCAATCAGATTCATCGCATCTATGATGTATTTCAGCCTGGGTATTTAATAATGATCCCGGAAAATTGTCTAAATTGACTTCATTTTCCTCTCCTGAATCCTCATCAGTCCAACAATTATTAACCAAAGTCGGAGGAAAAATAGTGATATCCACTGGATCGTTGTTCTCGTCGCCTGAATCTTCCTTCAGAACACTAATAATTTCATTCAGTGTTAATGGCCTACGAAAAATAACATAAAAATGTAAATTTTTTACAAGTATGTATATTGGTCTAATGTACCCATAATGGTACACTAAAATTTAGGTTATAAAATAATTAAAAAAACTTTTAAACACTTTTTTTTATTTTTGACTATCTGTTCCACAACTACTCTATTTTGTAAATTCAAAAAAAAAAAAAAAAAAACATAACTGTAACATGCGCAAATAATTACCTTTTATAACTCATGATTTTTTGATCTCTCTCTCTCTCTCTAGCATTTACATCCCATGAAGGGATTTTGCCGCCCGCACTATGGTCCTCCATCCTTCTCGGTCCATCGCTCTCGTCCTCCAATTTCGACATTCTAATACGAGTAGGTCTTGTTCGGCGTCGTCACGCCAGCGCAGTCGGGGTCTTCCTCTACGACGTACTCCGGCTGGTTGTTGGTGGAACACTTTGTAAATCATTCGTTGTTGTGGAGACCTTGCAACGTGGCCGAGCCATCTCACTCGATTAGATTTGATGAAGCCGATAATATCGCTACCTCCGAGAAGTTGCTTTATTTCGTGGTTCATGCTAATCCGGTATTATTTGTTCGCAACTTTAATAGGACCAAAAATTGAACGGATGACCTTTCTTTCGAAGGTAGATAATAATCTACAGTCATTAGAGGTCATGGTCCAGCTCTCGCTTCCGAAAGTCAGCACAGGTCTTATAAGTGCTTTATAAAGTGCGAGCTTGCACGACTGCGATATCCAGTAACTCTTCTTGATCCCAAATACATACGATGAGATCGTATAAACTTGTTGCAAGAGTAGCGCCTCCGAGTTTAAATAATTCTGCGGAGATTCCATCGAGACCGGGTGCCTTGCCGTTCTTCAATCGACTAATAGCTGCGTCTACTTCCTCTACTGTGGGATATTCGACAAAGACATCTTCACCTGGCGGAGCTATTGCTCTAATGGGGGTCACTTCGTCATTCCGGTTTAGCAGACTTTGAAAGTAGGTTTGCCATACTGAGAGAACATCAGCCACGTTTGTTCTCAGTTCTCCATTCCCGTTTTTTATGGCTGTACTTCTTGGGTGGAAGTCTTTAGTGAGATTCCTGGCATTAGCAAAACAGTCCCTTGAATTTCCTACTTCCGCTTGGAAGCTGATGTTTTCAATGCATGACCTCATATAATCGCGTTTCTTTTGTCGAAGGAATTTAATCGTGGCTTTCCTTGCGCGTAGGTATTCTGCCTGAGTGCTTCTCGTGTTGCGAGCCAACCATTTTTCACGAAGCTTTCGTTTATTTTCGACGACCAGGCGGCATTGATCATCGAACCAATCATTGCGGGATCTCGGCGGTCTTCTGCCGATAGTGTTTTGCGCCGCGGTGGTTATGGCTGACTGTATAGCGTGCCACTGCTCCTGGATATTAGGAGGAGCTCCTTCGTTGTTGCTGGGCCGCTCTAAATAGTTAGTGACAGCTGATTGGTAACTCTGCAGTAACGCTTGGTCTTTTAGAGCATCGACATTCCATCGAACGGTTTTTTGTGCTTGTCTATTGAAGGTTGATGACAGTTTGCACTTATATTTAAATATGACAAGCACATGATCACTGTCCATATCTGCCCTCTGTATGATCTAACGTCAGATATGCTGGTGGAGTGTCTCTTGCACACCATGACGTGATCTATTTGGTTTTCCGTTCTTCCATCATTCGATCTCCACGTTACTTTGTGAATTCTCTTATGTGGAAAAAACGTACTTGATACAACTAAGTTGTACATTATTGCCAGGTCAGTGACGCGTTGGCCGTTGTTGTTACTAGTTAGGTGCAGGCTATTGGGACCGATGTGCGATGTATTTTCTGCACTCCTACCGATTTTTGCATTAAAGTCGCCCACGATGATTTTAATGTCGTGGTGCGGTATGTTATTGATGACTTCCTCCAGCTCCACAAAGAAGAGATCTTTGATGTCATCAGATTTATCTTCGGTGGGTGCATGCACATTAACGATCGTGATGTTAAATTTATGAGTGCGAAGTCTGACCGTGCATATCCGCATGTTGATAGGGCGGAAATCGATGATATGGTGCTTCACGTGCCGATGGATGAGGAAGCCAACTCCAAATTCTCCTCCGTTCTGATGGCCGCTGTAATGAAGAGTGTAACCATTGGTGGTGTCACGGATCC
The DNA here is from genome assembly GCA_947310385.1 of Nephrotoma appendiculata. Taxonomy (NCBI): domain Eukaryota; kingdom Metazoa; phylum Arthropoda; class Insecta; order Diptera; family Tipulidae; genus Nephrotoma; species Nephrotoma appendiculata. Next base: position 119,933,206 of record OX371224.1, on the reverse strand, counting down.
CACTCCCAGACAATCTAAGCTCTTGTAGTGCAAGTACGTCTAATGTGTAACTTTTTGCTTGGTTCGAAAGGTTCTGGAGATCTCCAACTCTTAAGAGGCTGAGCACGTTCCATGTTCCCATTTTTAAAGCGTTGTCCGTGTACAATTTCCGAGGTCGAGTTTGTAATGAAATAAAATCCGAATGAAATGAAATCCGATATGGTAATCCGAGGCCTTTGTTCAGGGTTCATAACTGAAACGGTTTTTATGAGGGAAGGTTGTTGGCCTGCCGCCCAACCCGCTTGTTACGTGTGTGGGTCACGTACTGGCGAAAATCTTAAGGCATCCAGTCCTACCTTTAACACATTTATATAGCGAGGAGGAGAACAGACACTGATTTGGTATTGGTTTTAAGGCGCCAATAACCCGCCCTGACATGTAGTGTCCATGACTATAAACAGGATTTAGTCCGCTCGTCTCCACTACACCACCTGATTCATTTAGCGTTACCCAGGGAGCACCGCAAGGAGGTATGAATCTCGGACTTCGCCCCCCATTTTTGATCTGCGCGTGTTAAATTGTCAAGCGCAACTAAATAACTTGCGCAGTGAATTTTTGATTTTCAGTATTTGTTTTAAAGTGAGAACATAACGACCAAATAAAACGGAAGAGAACAATATTCTCATTTGAATTAACTTTTAAAGGAAACCCACACAAAGTTGGTGTACCATTTATAGAACAATGGTCGTTTCTGGGTTAAGTCAATTTAAGCAGTTATACCTTGTGACCCCATTTTCCGATATGGAAATATTACATATACATACATAGTGACATGTGTCTTTGGGTGCCTGAGTTCATTTTTATACAATATTCCCCTCTCTTACTTTAACTGATCGAACTTTTGTTCATATAAGTAACTTATAAGTTATTTTTACAATGGTGGGGGAAGATGAACAGAGGTAAATAACAAACTTATTGTGCCAGTCTGGTCGTTTGTCGTTTCAAGCGACCATAAACTCTGTCATTTATATGAAAAATTAGCAAGTTGACATGCCAATTATAAATAGGTAACATGAGGCGAAAGAAATAATTAAAAGCTAAATAATTTTTGGGAAATTTTTTTGGCGACAAAAAATGTATAAAATACGTCGTTTGTCGTTTGAAGTCACTACGATAATATACTAATTAGATATTTTGTCAAAGCCGGTTTTGGTTACATATATTAAATAAGTCACGTAACACGATTGGACTAGCAGAATGTGGCGGCAAACATGTTCTTAATAAAATATAATCAGTTTTACCTCATAAATATTTACAAAATTTTTATTTAATTAAAATTACATGATATCGTAACGACGTAAGAGCCACAGCAAAACCACGAAAATGATGGTACCGTTTAATAGTTTAACAAATTAATAAATTTCGGAATTAAATTATTCTTTCAGACATGTGCATATGTATGTATACACAACATTGTACTCAGTAATCAAATAATAATATTAAACTACTCCATTTTCGAGTGGAAAAATCTCTTCAATTAAGAACTTTTTATAAAAATCGTAGATATTTTTGTAGGACGTGTAGTAATGAAAAAATATGAAAAAAATATTTCATTAAATAATTTTTGATATATAACTATTATATACAAAAAACTTTAAAATTTAATTTTCCTTTAGAAACACATTGTTTTATATCTCATAGTAATAAAATAAAAGTTACACTCTACGAATTTCTTTTACAAGATATTTCGTTTCATTTTGGATAAATTAAATTCGGTTAATTTTTTGATGTTACGTTTAACAATGCAAACAGTGATTTTTCCGTACATTGGTACATTTCAGTATTAAACATAGTTGAAATGCACATTCATAAGAATATAACTTCATTTATCGTCAATCTGAGTAATAACAACTATACGATCATCATCAACACTTACTTTTACTTAACCGTTTGATTCCCAGGGGGTATTGAAAAAACACTATTGAACAATTCCAAACAGCGCAATCGCGCTTTCTCTAAATGAAAAAATGAATTTCTTCTGATAAATCTAGAAATTAAGTTATCAAATCTTAATCGCTAAAATTATTGTAAACCTGCGGAAGCAGAATCTACCTTTTATCAATAAATAAATTTTATGATTTTAAAATTTATATTGTCACAGCCTTCTTTAATTGTGAATACTGTAGCGGATAGTTTCTTTAACTATAAGAAACTCCGCACAATTATTTCTCAGCGGACAATCCGTTCGTAACATAAATGATCACTTATTTGGTATTCTTTTAATATTTTACATGTAATAATTTTACATGTTATTTGATGAATTGGGTTTGTTTGTGTGACTCTGGTATTCTTATGAACTATTTGTACCAGTATATAATCCAATATTACCTGCTTTAATTTTAAAAGTAGGAACCGTTTCCTTTTACATCAATATAGTTGGATTTGTTATAGTTCTCAACTCCTACGAACTATCCATTTAAATTATTTAAAAAAGCAGCGTTTGCTGTTTGGTATGATCTGTTTGGTACGCCAAATTTCACAGTTGTCGTGAATATAAATGACAAAGTTTTCAGTGTGACGGTCATTTGAATCGCACCGTACACCGTCTTTAGTTGTTATAAATTCACTGAGAAATGCAATCGGCAGTTTATAATTACTAACTATTACTTGTAACTATATAAGAAATTAGAGATAAATGATTTATTTAATAAATATTTCTATTTACGGCAATGAAATCCCTATACTATGCTTCTTGCCTTTTACACTCACTTAAATTATGGTTCTCCGCTACAACGTGTTAACCAGTTATAACTTTTAATATTAATTAAAATCCGTTTTATTGTTTCCTACAATTTCATTCTATCTAGGTGTTATTGCCACTAAAAATTTTAACGGTATTATTTTAACTTATAAAATAGATGTATTAGATGTATTTTTAGCCAAACTCTAAAAATACTACAAAGCCGACTGACAAACATCATAATCTAAAATCTTTTAACAAGAGCAGCTTGGTCACTTGGTATTCTAAACAAAAAGGAGCAATCCAATCTGGCCAAATAACATTTCAAAACATTTTTTTAAACTACAGACAATACTGATGTTAAGTTTCTTTAAAATCAGTTAATAATCGATTTTGGTTGGATATTGAAACACGGAATCTACTTGAGAAGGACAAAAAAAATTAAATGTAATTTATATTATGATTAAACTAATTAAAATTGTTGGGTTTGATATTGACTTTTATGAGGATCACAGTAAATTTGTTGTATTTGTCAAAAATAGTTGTTGTTGTTGTCAAAGTAAACATGGCCGATAATTACATGGATTATACAACAATGACTAGACAACTATTTGTTATTTATGTTTAGATTAAATTAATTAAAACTGGTGGGTTTGATATTAACTTTTATGTGAATCACAGTAAATTTGTTGTATTTGTCATAAATAGTTGCTGTTGTCAAAATAAACATGGCCGATAATTACATGGATTATACTTAACAATGACAAGAAAACTATTTGTTATTTATGTTTAGATTAAATTAATTAAAACTGGTGGGTTTGATATTAACTTTTATGTGAATCACAGTAAATTTGTTGTATTTGTCAAAAATAGTTGTGGTTGTCAAAATAAACATGGCCGTTAATTACACGAAATTTACTTACCAATTACTAGACAACTATTTGTTATTTATGTTTAGATTAAATTAATTAAAATTGTTGAATTTGATATTAACTTTCATGTAAATCACAGTAAATTTGTTGTATTTGTCAAAAATAGTTGTTGTTGTCAAAATAAACATGGCCGATAATTACATGGATTATACAACAATGACTAGAAAACTATTTGTTATTTATGTATAGATTAAATTATATTAAATTGTTGGGTTTGATATTGACTTTTATGTAAATCACAGTAAATTTGTTGTATTTCTCACAAATAGTTGTTGTTGTCAAAATAAACATGGCCGATAATTACATGAATTATACAACAATGACAAGAAAACTATTTGTTATTTATGTTTTGATTAAATTAATTAAAGTTGTTGGGTTTGATATTAAATTTTATGTGAATCACAGTAAATTTGTTGTGTTTGTCAAAAAGAGTTGTTGTTGTCAAAATAAACATGGCCGATTATTACACGAAATTTACTTACCAATGACTAGACAACTATTTGTTATTTATGTTTAGATTAAATTAATTAAAATTGTTGGGTTTGATATTAACTTTCATGTAAATCACAGTTAATTTGTTGTATTTGTCAAAAATAGTTGTTGTTGTCAAAATAAACATGGCCGATAATTACATGGATTATACTTAACAATGACTAGAAAATTATTTGTTATTTATGTATAGATTAAATTATATAAAATTGTTGGGCTTTGATATTGACTTTTATGTAAATCACAGTAAATTTGTTATATTTCTCACAAATAGTTGTTGTTGTCAAAATAAACATGGCCGATAATTACATGGATTATATAACAATGACAAGAAAACTATTTGTTATTTATGTTTTGATTAAATTAATTAAAGTTGTTGGGTTTGATATTAAATTTTATGTGAATCACAGTAAATTTGTTGTGTTTGTCAAAAAGAGTTGTTGTTGTCAAAATAAACATGGCCGATAATTACACGAAATTTACTTACCAATGACTAGAAAACTATTTGTAACATATATTTAGATTAAATTAATTAAAATTGTTGGGTTTGATATTAACTTTTATGTGAATCACAGTAAATTTGTTGTATTTGTCAAAAGAAGTTGTTGTTGTCAAAACAAACATGGCCGATTATTACACGAAATTTACTTACCAATGACTAGACAACTATTTGTTATTTATGTTTAGATTAAATTAATTAAAATTGTTGGGTTTGATATTAACTTTCATGTAAATCACAGTAAATTTGTTGTATTTGTCAAAAATAGTTGTTGTTGTCAAAATAAATAAAGCCGATAATTACATGGACTATACTTAACAATGACTAGAAAATTATTTGTTATTTATGTATAGATTAAATTAATTAAAATTGTTGGGCTTGATATTGACTTTTATGTAAATCACAGTAAATTTGTTGTATTTGTCATAAATAGTTGTTGTTGTCAAAATAAACATGGCCGATTATTACATGGATTATACTTAACAATGACTAGAAAACTATCTGTTATTTATGTTTAGATTAAATTAATTAAAATTGTTAGGTTTGATATTAAATTGTATGTGAATCAAAGTAAATTTATTGTATTTGTCAAAAGTAGTTGTGGTTGTCAAAATAAACATGGTCGATAATTGCACGGAATTTACTTACCAATGACTAGACAACTATTTGTTATTTATGTTTAGATTAAATTAATTAAAATTGTTGGGTTTGATATTAACTTTCATGTAAATCACAGTAAATTTGTTGTATTTGTCAAAAATAGTTGTTGTTGTCAAAATAAACATAGCCGATAATTACATGGATTATACTTAACAATGACTAGAAAATTATTTGTTATTTATGTATTGATTAAATTATATAAAATTGTTGGGCTTGATATTGACTTTTATGTAAATCACAGTAAATTTGTTGTATTTCTCACAAATAGTTGTTGTTGTCAAAATAAACATGGCCGATAATTACATGGATTATACAACAATGACAAGAAAACTATTTGTTATTTATGTTTTGATTAAATTAATTAAAGTTGTTGGGTTTGATATTAACTTTTATGTGAATCACAGTAAATTTGTTGTATTTGTCATAAATAGTTGTTGTTGTCAAAATAAACATGGCCGATTGTTACATGGATTATACTTAACAATGACTAGAAAATTATTTGTTATTTATGTTTAGATTAAATTAATTAAAATTGTTGAATTTGATATTAACTTTTATGTGAATCACAGTAAATTTGTTGTATTTGTCAAAAATAGTTGTGGTTGTCAAAATAAACATGGTCGATAGTTACACAGAATTTACTTATCAATGACTAGAAAACTACTTGTAATATATGTTTAGATTAAACTAATTAAAATTGTTGGGTTTTATATTAATTTTTATGTGAATCACAGTAAATTTGTTGTGTTTGTCAAAAAGAGTTGTTGTTGTCAAAAAAACATGGCCGATAATTACACGGAATTTACTTACCAATTACTAGACAACTATTTGTTATTTATGTTTAGATTAAATTAATTAAAATTGTTGGGTTTGATATTAACTTTTATGTGAATCACAGTAAATTTGTTGTATTTGTCAAAAGAAGTTGTTGTTGTCAAAACAAACATGGCCGATTATTACACGAAATTTACTTACCAATGACTAGACAACTATTTGTTATTTATGTTTAGATTAAATTAATTAAAACTGGTGGGTTTGATATTGACTTTTATGTAAATCACAGTAAATTTGTTGTATTTCTCACAAATAGTTGTTGTTGTCTAAATAAACATGGCCGATAATTACATGGATTATACAACAATGACAAGAAAACTATTTGTTATTTATGTTTAGATTAAATTAATTAAAGTTGTTGGGTTTGATATTAAATTTTATGTGAATCACAGTAAATTTGTTGTGTTTGTCAAAAAGAGTTGTTGTTGTCAAAATTAACATGGCCGATAATTATCCGAAATTTACTTACCAATGACTAGAAAACTACTTGTAATATATGTTTAGATTAAACTAATTTAAATTGTTGGGTTTTATATTAATTTTTATGTGAATCACAGTAAATTTGTTGTGTTTGTCAAAAAGAGTTGTTGTTGTCAAAATAAACATGGCCGATAATTACACGGAATTTACTTACCAATGACTAGAAAACTACTTGTTATTTATGTTTAGATTAAATTAATTAAAATTGTTGGGTTTGATATTAAATTTTTTGTGAATCACAGTAAATTTGTTGTATTTGTCATAAATAGTTGTTGTTGTCAAAATAAACATGGCCGATAATTACATGGATTATACAACAATGACTAGAAAACTATTTGTTATTTATGTATAGATTAAATTATATTAAATTGTTGGGTTTGATATTGACTTTTATGTAAATCACAGTAAATTTGTTGTATTTCTCACAAATAGTTGTTGTTGTCAAAATAAACATGGCCGATAATTACATGAATTATACAACAATGACAAGAAAACTATTTGTTATTTATGTTTTGATTAAATTAATTAAAGTTGTTGGGTTTGATATTAAATTTTATGTGAATCACAGTAAATTTGTTGTGTTTGTCAAAAAGAGTTGTTGTTGTCAAAATAAACATGGCCGATAATTATCCGAAATTTACTTACCAATGACTAGAAAACTATTTGTAATATATATTTAGATTAAACTAATTAAAATTGTTGGGTTTTATATTAATTTTTATGTGAATCACAGTAAATATGTTGTATTTGTCAAAAGAAGTTGTTGTGTTCAAAACAAACATGGCCGATTATTACACGAAATTTACTTACCAATGACTAGACAACTATTTGTTATTTATGTTTAGATTAAATTAATTAAAATTGTTGGGTTTGATATTAACTTTCATGTAAATCACAGTAAATTTGTTGTATTTGTCAAAAATAGTTGTTGTTGTCAAAATAAACATGGCCGATAATTACATGGATTATAATTAACAATGACTAGAAAATTATTTGTTATTTATGTATAGATTAAATTATATAAAATTGTTGGGCTTTGATATTGACTTTTATGTAAATCACAGTAAATTTGTTATATTTCTCACAAATAGTTGTTGTTGTCAAAATAAACATGGCCGATAATTACATGGATTATATAACAATGACAAGAAAACTATTTGTTATTTATGTTTTGATTAAATTAATTAAAGTTGTTGGGTTTGATATTAAATTTTATGTGAATCACAGTAAATTTGTTGTGTTTGTCAAAAAGAGTTGTTGTTGTCAAAATAAACATGGCCGATAATTACACGAAATTTACTTACCAATGACTAGAAAACTATTTGTAACATATATTTAGATTAAATTAATTAAAATTGTTGGGTTTGATATTAACTTTTATGTGAATCACAGTAAATTTGTTGTATTTGTCAAAAGAAGTTGTTGTTGTCAAAACAAACATGGCCGATTATTACACGAAATTTACTTACCAATGACTAGACAACTATTTGTTATTTATGTTTAGATTAAATTAATTAAAATTGTTGGGTTTGATATTAACTTTCATGTAAATCACAGTAAATTTGTTGTATTTGTCAAAAATAGTTGTTTTTGTCAAAATAAATAAAGCCGATAATTACATGGATTATACTTAACAATGACTAGAAAATTATTTGTTATTTATGTATAGATTAAATTATATTAAATTGTTGGGCTTGATATTGACTTTTATGTAAATCACAGTAAATTTGTTGTATTTGTCATAAATAGTTGTTGTTGTCAAAATAAACATGGCTGATTATTACATGGATTATACTTAACAATGACTAGAAAACTATTTGTTATTTATGTTTAGATTAAATTAATTAAAATTGTTAGGTTTGATATTAAATTGTATGTGAATCAAAGTAAATTTATTGTATTTGTCAAAAGTAGTTGTGGTTGTCAAAATAAACATGGTAGATAATTGCACGGAATTTACTTACCAATGACTAGACAACTATTTGTTATTTATGTTTAGATTAAATTAATTAAAATTGTTGGGTTTGATATTAACTTTCATGTAAATCACAGTAAATTTGTTGTATTTGTCAAAAATAGTTGTTGTTGTCAAAATAAACATAGCCGATAATTACATGGATTATATACTTAACAATGACTAGAAAATTATTTGTTATTTATGTATAGATTAAATTATATAAAATTGTTGGGTTTGATATTGACTTTTATGTAAATCACAGTAAATTTGTTGTATTTCTCACAAATAGTTGTTGTTGTCAAAATAAACATGGCCGATAATTACATGGATTATACAACAATGACAAGAAAACTATTTGTTATTTATGTTTTGATTAAATTAATTAAAGTTGTTGGGTTTGATATTAACTTTTATGTGAATCACAGTAAATTTGTTGTATTTGTCATAAATAGTTGTTGTTGTCAAAATAAACATGGCCGATTGTTACATGGATTATACTTAACAATGACTAGAAAATTTTTTGTTATTTATGTTTAGATTAAATTAATTAAAATTGTTGAATTTGATATTAACTTTTATGTGAATCACAGTAAATTTGTTGTATTTGTCAAAAATAGTTGTGGTTGTCAAAATAAACATGGTCGATAGTTACACAGAATTTACTTATCAATGACTAGAAAACTACTTGTAATATATGTTTAGATTAAACTAATTAAAATTGTTGGGTTTTATATTAATTTTTATGTGAATCACAGTAAATTTGTTGTGTTTGTCAAAAAGAGTTGTTGTTGTCAAAAAAAAACATGGCCGATAATTACACGGAATTTACTTACCAATTACTAGACAACTATTTGTTATTTATGTTTAGATTAAATTAATTAAAATTGTTGGGTTTGATATTAACTTTTATGTGAATCACAGTAAATTTGTTGTATTTGTCAAAAGAAGTTGTTGTTGTCAAAACAAACATGGCCGATTATTACACGAAATTTACTTACCAATGACTAGACAACTATTTGTTATTTATGTTTAGATTAAATTAATTAAAACTGGTGGGTTTGATATTGACTTTTATGTAAATCACAGTAAATTTGTTGTATTTCTCACAAATAGTTGTTGTTGTCAAAATAAACATGGCCGATAATTACATGGATTATACAACAATGACAAGAAAACTATTTGTTATTTATGTTTAGATTAAATTAATTAAAATTGTTGGGTTTGATATTATTTCTTATGTAAATCACAGTAAATTTGTTGTTTTTCTCACAAATAGTTGTTGTTGTCAAAATAAACATGGCCGATAATTACACGGAATTTACTTACCAATGACTAGACAACTATTTGTTATTTATGTTTAGATTAAATTAATTAAAATTGTTGGGTTTGATATTAACTTTCATGTAAATCACAGTAAATTTGTTGTATTTGTCAAAAATAGTTGTTGTTGTCAAAATAAACATAGCCGATAATTACATGGATTATACTTAACAATGACTAGAAAATTATTTGTTATTTATCTTTAGATTAAACTAATTAAAATTGTTGGGTTTGATATTAAATTTTATGTGAATCAAAGTAAATTTATTGTATTTGTCAAAAGTAGTTGTTGTTGTCAAAATAAACATGGTCGATAATTGCACGGAATTTACTTACCAATGACTAGAAAACTACTCGTAATATATGTTTAGATTAAATTAAATAAAATTGTTGGGTTTGATATTAACTTTTATGTGAATCACAGTAAATTTGTTGTATTTGTCAAAAATAGTTGTTGTTGTCAAAATAAATATGGCCGATTATTACACGAAATTTACTAAACAATGACTAGACACACTGAAAAAAATAATAGGGTGAAATCTACAAAAAATAAAAGTAAATTTTACTTAAATTCGCTGTTGAAATTGAGCCTAAGTTGCGCAAAGTAAATTTAACAAATTTGGAAATGTGAAATTAACTTCATGCTATGTAAGAATATTTTATAAAAAAATTGTGTCGTTGCATGTAATATTTACTTCACATTTTGTTGATTCAACTTATTGGATGAAAGAAAATGAAAATATATAATACGTATACGTAAAATGAAAATATGTGTACATATGTGGTACAAATGTACAATTAACTTTAATTTAAGTAAAATTTACGTTTTGCTTAGTCTAAAAAATAAAATCGTGGTTCTTTTGTATTATAACAAAATATTTGTTAGGTCTCAGTCTCACCTTTTCAAAACCAATGAGATAAAAATTTTGAATCTTTTACTTAAAAGATTCGATGATCATCGTCAGATTAGATAATTATATCGAATCATCATCAGATTATATTATGTAGCTATCAAACTACGAAAATGATGTTTCACACTTCATGTATTTAAATAAAATAAACATCAACTGACTTAGCGAATTATATTAAAAATGCAAAAATAATTATTAAATATTGCCGATGTAAATTTAACACACCAATTTGCAACCTTTACCTTGCAAGTATAAACTTTGGTTAAAAAATTTATTTTACATTGTCTAAGTAAATTTTACTAGTTAACAATAAGAATAAGAATATAGTGACGATTTTTTGATTTACATGATTTTTACGTATGATAAAGTTCTTTTAACTATTTAAAAATTTTTATTTTGTTTCATTTCGACAAATTGTTTTTACATTTCAAAAATTGTTATTTTAACTTGGGCTAATTAAAGAGAACTTATTAAATTTTTACTTAGCATGGGTAAATAATGTAAAATATTATGTTATTTTTACAATTTTTAATTTACTTAGCAGGTTATGTAAAAATCGCATCGATAATTTTTTTGAGTGCAACTATTTGTTATTTATAATTAGATTAAATTATTTAAAATTGTTGGGTTTGATATTAACTTTTATGTGAATCACAGAAAATTTGTTGTGTTTGTCAAAAGAAGTTCTTGTTGTCAAAATAAACATGGCCGATTATTACACGGAATTTACTTACCAATGACTAGACAACTGTTTGTTATTTATGTTTAGATTAAATTAATTAAAATTGTTGAATTTGATATTAACTTTTATGTGAATCACAGTAAATTTGTTGTATTTGTCAAAAATAGTTGTGGTTGTCAAAATAAACATGGTCGATAGTTACACAGAATTTACTTATCAATGACTAGAAAACTACTTGTAATATATGTTTAGATTAAACTAATTAAAATTGTTGGGTTTTATATTAATTTTTATGTGAATCACAGTAAATTTGTTGTGTTTGTCAAAAAGAGTTGTTGTTGTCAAAAAAACATGGCCGATAATTACACGGAATTTACTTACCAATTACTAGACAACTATTTGTTATTTATGTTTAGATTAAATTAATTAAAATTGTTGGGTTTGATATTAACTTTTATGTGAATCACAGTAAATTTGTTGTATTTGTCAAAAGAAGTTGTTGTTGTCAAAACAAACATGGCCGATTATTACACGAAATTTACTTACCAATGACTAGACAACTATTTGTTATTTATGTTTAGATTAAATTAATTAAAACTGGTGGGTTTGATATTGACTTTTATGTAAATCACAGTAAATTTGTTGTATTTCTCACAAATAGTTGTTGTTGTCTAAATAAACATGGCCGATAATTACATGGATTATACAACAATGACAAGAAAACTATTTGTTATTTATGTTTAGATTAAATTAATTAAAGTTGTTGGGTTTGATATTAAATTTTATGTGAATCACAGTAAATTTGTTGTGTTTGTCAAAAAGAGTTGTTGTTGTCAAAATAAACATGGCCGATAATTATCCGAAATTTACTTACCAATGACTAGAAAACTACTTGTAATATATGTTTAGATTAAACTAATTTAAATTGTTGGGATTTATATTAATTTTTATGTGAATCACAGTAAATTTGTTGTGTTTGTCAAAAAGAGTTGTTGTTGTCAAAATAAACATGGCCGATAATTACACGGAATTTACTTACCAATGACTAGAAAACTACTTGTTATTTATGTTTAGATTAAATTAATTAAAATTGTTGGGTTTGATATTAAATTTTTTGTGAATCACAGTAAATTTGTTGTATTTGTCATAAATAGTTGTTGTTGTCAAAATAAACATGATCGATAATTACATGGATTATACTTAACAATGACTAGAAAATTATTTGTTATTTATGTATAGATTAAATTATATAAATTTGTTGGGCTTGATATTGACTTTTATGTAAATCACAGTAAATTTGTTGTATTTCTCAAAAATAGTTGTTGTTGTTGTCAAAATAAACATGGTCGATAGTTACACAGAATTTACTTATCAATGACTAGAAAACTACTTGTAATATATGTTTAGATTAAACTAATTAAAATTGTTGGGTTTGATATTAATTTTTATGTGAATCACAGTAAATTTGTTGTGTTTGTCAAAAAGAGTTGTTGTTGTCAAAATAAACATGGCCGATAATTACACGGAATTTACTTACCAATGACTAGACAACTATTTGTTATTTATGTTTAGATTAAATTAATTAAAATTGTTGGGTTTGATATTATTTCTTATGTGAATCACAGTAAATTTGTTGTATTTGTCAAAAGTAGTTGTTGTTGTCAAAATAAACATGGTCGATAATTACACGGAATTAACTTACCAATGACTAGAAAACTACTTGTAATATATGTTTAGATTAAACTAATTAAAATTGTGGGGTTTTATATTAATTTTTATGTGAATCACAGTAAATTTGTTGTAGTTGTCATAAATAGTTGTTGTTGTCAAAATAAACATGGCCGATAATTACATGGATTATACAACAATGACTACACAACTATTTGTTAATTATGTTTAGAATAAATTAATTTAAATTGTTGAATTTGATATTAACTTTTATGTGAATCACAGTAAATTTGTTGTATTTGTCAAAAATAGTTGTTGTTGTCAAAATAAACATGGCCGATAATTATACAGAATTTACTTACCAATGACTAGAAAACTACTTGTAATATATGTTAAGATTAAATTAATTAAAATTGTTGGGTTTTATATTAATTTTTATGTGAATCACAGTAAATTTGTTGTATTTGTCATAAATAGTTGTTGTTGTCAAAATAAACATGGCCGATAATTACACGGAATTTACTTACCTATGACTAGACAACTATTTGTTATTTATGTTTAGATTAAACTAATTAAAATTGTTGGGTTTGATATTAACTTTTATGTGAATCACAGTAAATTTGTTGTATTTGTCAAAAATAGTTGTGGTTGTCAAAATAAACATGGCCGATAATTACACAGAATTTACTTACCAATGACTAGAAAACTACTTGTAATATATGTTTAGATTAAACTAATTAAAATTGTTGGGTTTTATATTAATTTTTATGTGAATCACAGTAAATTTGTTGTGTTTGTCAAAAAGAGTTGTTGTTGTCAAAATAAACATGGCCGATAATTACACGGAATTTACTTACCAATGACTAGACAACTATTTGTTATTTATGTATAGATTAAATTAATTAAAATTGTTGGGTTTGATATTATTTCTTATGTAAACCACAGTAAATTTGTTGTATTTGTCACAAATAGTTGTTGTTGTCAAAATAAACATGGCCGATAATTACATGGATTATACAACAATGACTAGACAACTATTTGTTATTTATCTTTAGATTAAACTAATTAAAATTGTTGGGTTTGATATTAACTTTTATGTGAATCACAGTAAATTTGTTGTATTTGTCAAAAATATTTGTTGTTGTCAAAATAAACATGGCCAATAATTAAACGGAATTTACTTAACAATGACTAGAAAACTATATTTGTTATTTATGTTTAGATTAAACTAATTCAAATTGTTGAGTTTTAGATTGACTTTTATGTGAATCACAGTAAATTTGTTGTATTTGTCAGAAATAGTTGTGGTTGTCAAAATAAACATGGCCGATAATTACACAGAATTTACTTACCAATGACTAGAAAACTACTTGTAATATATGTTTAGATTAAACTAATTAAAATTGTTGGGTTTTATATTAATTTTTATGTGAATCACAGTAAATTTGTTGTGTTTGTCAAAAAGAGTTGTTGTTGTCAAAATAAACATGGCCGATAATTACACGGAATTTACTTACCAATGACTAGACAACTATTTGTTATTTATGTTTAGATTAAACTAATTAAAATTGTTGGGTTTGATATTAACTTTTATGTGAATCACAGTAAATTTGTTGTATTTGTCAAAAATATTTGTTGTTGTCAAAATAAACATGGCCAATAATTAAACGGAATTTACTTAACAATGACTAGAAAACTATATTTGTTATTTATGTTTAGATTAAACTAATTCAAATTGTTGAGTTTTAGATTGACTTTTATGTGAATCACAGTAAATTTGTTGTATTTGTCAAAAATAGTTTTTGTTGTCGAAATAAACACGGCCGACAATTACACGGAATTTACTTAACAATGACTAAAACTATATTTGTTATCTATGTTTAGATTAAATTATATAAAATTGTTGGGTTTGATATTAACTTTTATGTGAATCAAAGTAAATTTGTTGTGTTTGTTAAAAATAGTCAAAATAAACATGGCCGATGCTTACATAGAATTTACTTAACAATGACTAGAAAATTATTTGTTATTTATGTTTAGATTAAATTAATTAAAATTGTTGGGTTTGATATTAAGTTTTATGTGAATCAAATTAAATTTGTTGTATTTGTCACAAGTAGTTGTTGTTGTCAAAATAAACATGGCCGACAATTACACGGAATTTACTTAACAATGACTAGGAAACTATTTGTAATTTATGTTTAGATTAAATTAATTGAAACTGTTGGGTTTGATATTAACTTTTATGTGAATCACAGTAAATTTGTTGTGTTTGTCAAAAAGAGTTGTTGTTGTCACAATAAACATGGCCGATAACTACACGGTATTTACTTAACAATAACTAGAGTACTATTTCTAATTTATGTTTCGATTAAATTAATTCAAATTTTTTGGTTATATATTAACTTTTATGTGAATCACAGTAAGTTTGTTGTATTTGTCAAAAACAAAAGTTGTTGTCAAAATAAACATGGCCGATTATTACACGAGATTTACTTAGTGACTTAAAAACTAGTTTGGTTTGTAAATATTGAAAGAAATGGACTACAACTCGGTTCTTTCAGAATTTCCAACTATACAGTATAGTTTAGCTATTGAGATGTGTTTCAGACTATGTTATCGTTCTTTACTATATATTGATAATTGTTATTGAGAATTAAATCATCGCTTAATAATCACTCTCGCTAAAGACATACTATGTTGTAATATCACGACCAAAGGTTAAAATCCTCCGAACTCGACATTGGTATATCCAATCCACATAAATGTTTAATAACTTTTTAAAATCACTGTATTCTGTAAAGACGTTCCATTGGTTTAAGATACCTATTCGTACATTTATATTTTATGGGTTAGATAAATCATGACATTTTATTACATGTTTTGGGATGTTTATAACTAAACTATATGTGTCACGTTTTCTAATAAAACAGAAAACAACTGGTCACGTCTCCTCTTATTATTGTCGTTGTGTGTAAAACACGAACAGCCATAAAACCAAAAATCGCAATCATTGTGGCACAGGTACATTTGTGTGATTATTATTGATAATTTTATGATTTGCTCCTATACACGAAATTACCTAATTGCTTATGTAAAAAAACTGAGTCGTTGCAAAAGCTAAAATTTTTTCTTTTAATTACTCAACGTACATATAAAGTTTATGCAATTAACTTTTTAATTTTAATTTCAAATAAAAGTAGTTTTGTGTACCTATTTGAATTCAAACAATTTTTTTCTTTCAATCAAAACATTTTTACCATAAAGCTTTTAACTTTTGTCAACTATATAAAATTAAAAGTTTTTAGAGTTTAGTATTAGAAGAACCCCAATCGAAATTATGGTAAACTAGGATAATTTAAACTTTTAGCAAATATTTTTTCGAGAAATACCTACCGAGGTAAAAGTTTAGAAAATGCTTTATTTTTTTGTTGGTGTTTATAATTACAAAGTAGTATGAGGTGTTCTATATGGTTTTACGAGATAAAATATCATTTTTTTTGTTGAATTGTAGATAAGGTGGTTCCAAAAATAAAATTACAAAATCCGAGAAAAACATTATTTACATTTAAAGTATATTAGTTTGGGGAAGTGATTAGGATTTACAACTAATAAATTAAAAAAAATTGTAATTTAAATTTAATCCAATCATCTGTATTAATAAAAATTATAATTAGATTATATTATTATTGTTATCACTTTTGAGAGTGAAACAAAAGCTACGAGAATATATAAATAAAAACTCTTATGGTGATAAAAAAGGACTCTCAAATACTTTGCCCTTAGATTTCGGAAAATATGTACAATATACGAAGACAGAAGAGAACCATATAGGTTATCATCATATTCTGATGATAGTGATACAAAAACAGAAAAAAAACCTTGATGGAACTGTGTGAAAACTAATAAAACAAGGATTTTCTCGGGGAAGACCATATTGGAACACAACAAAAAAGAAAAACTTTCAAAGCAAGCCATGGTCCTACAGCATTTGCAAAAAGACATGTAATCGATTTAACTAATATTAGTAATTATATTAGGAAATATACAGAAAGGGAAACTTGTAAAGTTGGAAAAGAGTGGATATAACAAAAGAAAAATTCAACTCATTTTTAGCAGTTGTATTTCGGCGCTTATGAAGCTAAAAATCTAAAATTGCCGTATTTATGGTCATAAAAAAATTGGGAACGATTTACGGATATCTTTCAATTTATAGGGTTCGAATCGTTTGGAACCCTTTCATCCAAAAAATTTCAAAACTGCTATGTACCAGGACAAAATATAACTATTGATGAACATTATTTCAAACTAAAGCCAGAGGCAAATGTACCCAGTATTTGCCGAACAAACCGAGTAAATTTGGAATTAAATTTTGGGTCGCAACGAATTTGACAAACAAATATGTCATAAATGGGTTTCCATACTTAGGAAAAATTTAAATAATCTAGTATCAACGTTTTTGGATGAGTTCGTTGTCCTAAAACTAATTGAGCCATTTACTGGTTACGGTAGGAATGTTACTATACTGATAATTTTTGCACAAGCAAATCACTGGTTTCAAAACTTTAAGAAATGAAAACGACTTTTACAAAACAATAAAAGATAAATTTTAAAAATTCATTTAGAAATCAGATAATTGCACGCACCAACTGTATACAAAGCTAAATCAACTAAAATAGTACTTCTACTAAGTTATAAGCATAATTCCCTAAAAATTGAACAAAACTGAAAAAGCTCCCTTAAAACCATTTCATTTTACAACAGCACTGAATTTAGTGTAGATATATAGCTCCAAATGGCTAAAAAATACACTGTTAAGTCGAGATCTCTGAGATGGCCTTTACAAGTATTTTTCAATATCAACAACTCACGAGAACAAATATTACCAGAAAAGACTTTTATTTCAATTAGCAGAAGAACTTTCTACTTAATATCAAGATTCATTTTTCACTATTTGCCTTTGTGCTTTTTGTAGTCCATCGGGGATTCTTTGCCTGATATAGCTCATCTGGGATGAGGTATAAAATGTTCGCATCATAAATTAAAAATATTTTAACATCATATTTCGTCAGCTTTGATGGGATCGGGATGTACTAAGTAAACTGCGACCACGATTACACAACCAGATGCGATATATTTGGATGCCAAATTAGCATTTAACATTTTCTGCGAATTCTGTGGTTTGATCTGATCGCTCTGTAAAACACTTGATGCTCATAATTACACGATGTATATTCCTTGTAAATGAAACAAGAATCAAAATTAATTTTACTCTAAAATATAATTACAAAAACAGCATGGTTAGAGTTATTGTTGCTGCTGAACACAAATACTGGTTTCACATTTTAAAAGGGGATAGATTATTAAAACAAAAAAATCTTCATCAACATTCAACATAATTAATCTTGTCATCTTTCACTCCTTCTTTTTTATTTTAAAAGACATTTCGCGTCTACTACTGTCTACTAGTATTTAAAATCCTAACGATAACTCTTTTTGGTCCCACTTTGAATACGTTTTTGTTCATCGGTATCTTAAGAGTGGTATGTGGAGTGAGAATTTTTGTCTCTTTGTTGACTTATTTGTTTATATATCAGGATTTTCTACCAAAATTAAATCTTGTTTGACATTTTTATGCGTGGGTACTTATTTTAACGGTTATGATAGATTTTCATTTGATGGATTTGGCCAACTATTATTGAGGTTATATAATCAGGTTACTCTTTAATTAATGTGTGATTGATCCATTAAATACTTACTAGGTCCCAGGGCAGCAGAAACGGGTCTACAACTGCTGAATGTGGCATACTGACTTTTGACAGTTTGAATTTGAAGTTTGCCATAACTTAAGAATTGGTGCAACAGAATTGCTTAATGCGGACGACGTAAATCTATCTGCAACACGCCCCCATGTTGCATCTTATTTCACAATAAAATTTTAATTTTTTAATATGTTAGGATAGATCTAACCATATATTATGATGAAAATGGTAATCTAATTAAAATTTTGGAGATGCTTTAAGAAAATTTAACCTAAATTATTTCTTAACCAAACGAGGTTAAGCGAAATAATTCTGCTGTGTTTATTTATTGGTTTAGCTTGTTTCAGTAGCAAATGTTCTGCTGCAAATTTTACTTTTTGAGTGGCTACCACAAATCGCAACCAGGCCCAGTCCCACTCTAGCTGGTCGCCTAGTCTCCTCCATTTAGTTTGCTGCTTATTGACCAAGGTCTGAATTGGAGACAATAGGTTTTCCAGTTTCGCGTGTGTGGTAATCATATTTTTCTTATTCTCAAATGTTTCGTATTCTAGACTGGAGTGCCGCTTCTTGCTTTGAGATTACGCCGCAAGTAGCACAATCAGCTTGATTATCTTCTGAACGGACATAGTTCCATGACTAGATGTCAGTATTTTGTTGAATCTCTGCCACTCGATGTGCGACAAATAATCTCCAAGATGATGATGTTTTTTGAATCCAGGCCAACGTAATCATAGAATTTGACCATGGGGTTGTTGCAATTATGTTAACCTCCAGGCTTTTTTTTCTTTATTTAACTGCCTGACTCAACAGCACAGCGCCACATAACTCAGTCGAGGGATCGTCAGTTTTGATTTTACCGGTTCTACTAAGATTTTCAAAAAATCGATTTTGCTTTCCTCATTAATCGTGCTTTTATTGTACAGTACAGCCGCGTAAGCATGCTCGGATAATTCACAGAATCCTTGAAAATCAAACGTACAGTTGTCTTCTCAGTAGTTAATGTAGCGAGGTATTTTAAGTTGTGAGCAGAACTGAGCTCGGGCTTGAATTGACTTCACCGTTTAGCTCAGCCTGGTACACGCTACAGAAGTAAGGAAGGCGAACGGAAATATGTATTACAATTAAGCTTCTTACAAAAGATCCTAACTCCTACCTTGCCGTCTAGCTTAGATCCATCCGTGAAAAATTGTACTGACTCGTTTTCCAGTATTTATCCGTTCTTCCAGGATACTCTCGAAGAACAGAAGATCCAGAAACTTTTATCAAAGCACAACGATGGTTTAATATAATCTAGATTCGCCGGTTCTTGCCTTAGTGATCTTATTATTGTCGAGTGTCCCGCCTGTGTCTTCTTCCACTGAGAGACCGCCGAGAATCTCGTTGCCACATTGGCTGCCATCTGCTTAGCAAAAAGTCCGAATGGAGTAAAGTGGAACATTACGTCTAAGGTGTTGTTCTAAGCGCCCCACTTATAAGCATACAGGCCGTTCTTTGTATTCTTTGTATCTTCTACATCATCGCCTTATATATGTTACCTTATTCAGAGCTGGTCACCACACGCCAACCTCGTATATCAGCATAGGTCTTATCACTGCCGTATAGAGCCAGTATACCAGTTATGGTTCCCATCTCTTACCTTTGGCATTCCTACACGAGTAAATACCAACATTAGCCTTATTCCACATTTCCACAATGTTAGGCTTCCAGCTCAGCTTAGTGTCTACCATTATGCCTAGAAATCTGTCTCTGTCAGCAAAAGCCAGTCTAATACAGTCCGCGGTAGGAGGGCTAACTATCTGAATTTTATATTTCTTAGTAAATAGTACCAGCTCTGTCTTGGAAGGGTTGATCCCTAATCCAGATTTGCTTGCCCGTTTCGTAACGATCAGGAGTGCATCCTGTATGGGGATGTTCCCTAATCGTGTCCAGACAGTTGCCTGAAACAGCTATCGCTACCTCCTATCTCTCCAGAGTCTTCTGGTCGTTGCCTCCCCATCACGGAAAAAAATAAGCATACTTTCTTAAAGAAATATTTTTCTTTATTTAATAAAAAATATTTTTGTTTAATTTAAAAACCAAGTTTCTATGTCCATACCAGTTTTTCTAGTTATAAAAATAGTTTTCTTACGAAGAGAATTATTTCTTGACTGAAGTTTTAACATTAAATTCCATCTTGAGAATTATTTTTCTTGTATTTATCGTTGCTATAAATTCTTTATAATAAAAGAAAACATTTAGTTTGAAGAGAAATACTTTTACTTTAATCTTTCCTTTTCTTAAAACGAGAAATTTAATATTTTCTTAAAACAAAAACATAAATTTTATTAAAATACAACATTTTAAAATTGAAAACGTTTCTTGATAATAAAAAAATTATTTCTCTTTCTGATAAACTAATGAATTCTAGAATTTCAAAAAAGTTATCTTGATTGAAGAAATAATGAATCTTTACTTATTCCAAGTTTTCTTTAATGAAGATAGAAATTTTAATAATTTCAATACAATTTTCTATGTTACTTCAAGAAAAGTTTTTCTTATCACAAAAAAGTAATTTTTTAAACTTCAACATAATATTTCTTGGTTTAATATGTATATCTCATGCTGAGAGAATACTTTTAATTATAGAAAAGGATTTTTCAATGTACACTCTATAATTTTTAAATCAAGAAAACGATGAAACATTTGAGAAATATAAATAAAATAAGTAATATTTATTATATCTTGAACAGTTTAATAGAAACAGCGTGTTTTTTTATGATTGTCAAATAAAATGTTTTAAAATGGTGTTGAAAAATAATTAAGGTGAAGCTAAGCAATTAAATGTAAGTTATATATATATATATATATATATATATATATATATATATATATATATATATATATATATATATATATATATATATATATATATATATATATATATATATTATATATATATATATACATATATTTATAATTTAAATTAACGCAATTGATCGCTCTCTTTTGTGTGTTTTGTGTATGTAATTTGTGCATAATGATTTTAGAGTTTTATTTAAATTTTTTTAATCAGAGAAATTGCTGACGAAAATACTAAATTTAAATAGCAACAGTAACTGGTTCTGTAAATTCATCGTTGTATGACTGGATCAGGACACAGCATAAACCAGCCCTTTCTTCTCCATCAAGTGGACAAGTATCATCAGCTGTTTTGAACAGTTTCTCGACTCAACCAAAGGGTTTAAAATCTTAAACATTTTAATGCAGCAACTCTACTACAGCTCGACGGAAGGACCCGCTATCTACTAGTATCTACAGTTGAGGATATATTGGTCAAAAACCCTGTATCAGCTGATTTATTAAGTACAACTGCTAGTGATATCGAGCATTTATTCCTGGAGAAAAGAAGGTAACTAACAATGAATTATATATAAAAATCATTGCTAATTATTGTCTTATTTTCAGGAATTGTATTATAGAGCAGGTAAAAGCCAGCAAGCTTTTTATACAACAAGCATAGAAACCACTAATGTAAGCTTCGGAAGATCGGCTAATTGAAAAATAAATTTAATAATAGTAATCTTAATGCAAAAAAATAAAAATAAATTCATTATTGCAGAAATTACAGGTACGACGATAAACCAAAACTAATGTTTAGCTGTTAATTTAAATGTTAATTTTTTCAAAACCTACCGACGTTTATTTGTTGCTGCATGTAAAAATGTGTGTTAAGCTATCAAAATATTAAAATTTTCATTATTGTAAAAACTAGTTGTAAAGTTTTCTTGATAAATCATAGCGTAAAAATATTGAAGCTAATTATGTCTTCTATTTAATTAAATTTGTATTTTATTATTGTATTTATTATTATAATTTGTATGACATAGCTAATTAATATTAAATCGAATTTTTATTTCTTATGATAAATTAAAATAAAAAATATATAATAAAATTCAATTATTATTATTTTGGAAATTATATTTAATGTTGCTGCAATAAACAGGAAAAATAGCTGGAAACAAGAAATACTTTTAAAGCTTTCAGAAGTTACTTTCTGCAATCTAGAAATTCTAAAGCTTTTTCAAGAAAGGCGTTTGAAGTATTTAAGCAATTCCTTCTCTACAATTTATAAATGGGTTCTTCTATCACGAAAAAAAATGTTTTCTGGCAGAAATTGCATTTTAATTATAAGAAAATGACTCTTTACTAAAGAAATGTAGATCATATAGTTGTATGAAAAATTTCTTAATACAAGCCTCAATTTATTGTATTTTGAGATACGGTCACCTTAAAACAAGGATTTGTTATCTTTAATGAAGAAATAGATATTAAAAACTAAGAAAAGCGATTTGCTCTACAAAATAATATTTTCTTGCTTTAAGAAATTGAATTTCTTTCAACAATAAAAACAATATTATTTCAATATTTAAATAGAAACATCAAATGAAGAAATTGAAAGTTTGCATTATGAAATAGTTATCTCAGCTGAAAATCAAGTGCTCATTTTTCTTGAATCATTCAGTTTTTCCTTCGTTGTAACCAGTTTTTTTTCCGTTCCGACGTAATATTCCTGCTACCAGGATCTGATTTATCAAACTACTTATGGGGTAGTCCACGTTCAGAAATAACAACCTTTCCATGATCGCCTCTGTTTTTACATTATAAAGACACCCTTAATGTCAATAAATGCTATACCATACAACCATACAAAACTCTTGTGAGTAAATTGAAGTCTCAATCACGCATATTAGATCGTGCAGAGCTGTTGTCCACCGACTTTCCTTTAAAGGTCGCTGGTCCTTAGGATAAGAATGCGAGCTCTTTCCCGATTTCGGGGCAAAGGCCACTCTATCTCTGACACTCGGACCTCCGTCCATTTCCTTGGAATATAGATCAGTTTCAAACATCTCCTGAAGATACCCTCCAGCTAGGCGAGGATGACAGCAGAGTTCCTTTGGATCTCTGCTGGTATAATCCGATTCGGGCCCTCCGATTTATAAGGCTTAAAACCGTTCAGCATCCACCCTCCATCTCTATTGAAAGTGTTACTGGATGAGCTTCAGGCTCCATCGAGCTAGAATTTTTATTAGGCGAGAAGTCTGAGAGACCTCCTTCATCCTAAAACAGAAGAGTCTCCAAGACCTCTTTGTGCCTTCTTTTACTCTTTTTTGTACTTTGTTAGGCCCCCCTTATATAGGAGTCCCAATCCCGAACCTCCCTTTGGTTCTTAGCTTTATAAACGCTGTCCTTAATGCTCTCCGATACGTTAAATCGGTGGTCAACCATGTCGGTTTCTGCCCCTAGGCTTTATCAGGGAGCACGCAGCATTAAATAAAAAATTGCATGCTTTTGTGACAATATCAACCATGGCTGCGGGCCAATAGTCGGATAAATCGTTTACTATGGTAAAAATCGGATTTAGAACAGATTTTTAGATCAATTTGCCATAGAATTTTTGAAAAATAAATAAATTTACCGAATAATTTTCTTAAAATTGACCTTTACCCCACTTTTGGCCCGCAGCCTATGAAGTCCAATTTGGACTTATGTATTTGACTTTAATGTTCAACTACATATACTGGCTTCATACTGAAATTTGTATAAGGAACTGGGTTAAAACATAGGCCAGTGCTCTGTAATTAACATTATTTGTTGTCATATAACGACCCCGAAGTCAAAGATAATTATATTTTTTCAGTTTTCGGATTTTGACTTCAATGTTCAATCGTACTAATAACCGCATCAACCCAATATTGTGAAACAAACCTCGGACTTCGTCGATCGATTGGACGACTATGTCAGTGTCATATTATTTACTTCGATTTCTCTCATATGATTGTCGCTAAAACCATTGTTCAGATTAGTTATTATTATATTTGTATTTGCTTCAATATTCATTCTAAGGCTGCAAACTTATAGTCGGGTAAATCGTTTGCTACTCGTATATGGTAAAAATTAGAACAAACTTTTGGATCAGTTTTTCATAGAGATTTTGAAAAATAAATGAACTTACCGAAAAATTAACTTAAAATTGACTTTTACTATAGTCTATTGGTACGCAGCTTTTATGCCTTGTTCATAACATGGGGAACAATTTCCATGTTATTGATAACCATGCTCTACACCAATGAAATCGCTTCAAAATATAAAAACTCCGCCTACTTTTTTCATACTCGAGTTGAAATATTCTTTACTTTGTTACGACTGTGTGGTCTTAACAAGACATTTTTTTTTGTAAATTTGTTTCTATTGTCAACGGTTTCTTGCGTCCGAGTTTTTCGCTGTGTGAACGTGGTGTCTTGGTGGATGGATTCTTGTGTGTTTTCTTCTGTTATGTTGGCAACGGAACGAAAATGGTAGAGAGAGAGAGAACAATGCGCATCGAGTGTGTGCAAAGTAAAACGTTTTAAAAAAATGTTTTTTTCTTGTATGTCTCTCTTTTGTACCAACGAAAATTTGGTACAAAGGAGAGACAGAGAAGAGAGATGCATTTTCTTCTAAAACGTTTTACGAGCTGTGCGACGCTCGAATATTTTTTTGTTTGTCATTCGAGTTTTGTGATTTTTGTAAACACATTTGAGTTGTGATTTTTAAATATTAGATTCAAGTTTTGGATTTTGAGTGAATTTTACCACACGGAGTATTGGTATTTTGTTGAGTGTTGACATGATTATTTTTCATAAATTGAGTGTTTGAAATATATTTAGAAAATACCTATATAATAAATAAAATTCCTTATGTATAATATAAAATAAAACTAATTAATTTTTTTTTTGCAAAGTGTTAATTTATAAAATAAATTGAAAACATATAAAATATTGTAGTGAATAAAAAAAAATATTTTTGTTAAGTTTTATTATGTACTTCATCAAACGTCATAGATTTATCATTACGTATATTTCGCATATATAAATATATTATGTATATTTATTTATTATATTATAATAGAAAATAAT
This sequence comes from Nephrotoma appendiculata, assembly GCA_947310385.1. Taxonomy (NCBI): domain Eukaryota; kingdom Metazoa; phylum Arthropoda; class Insecta; order Diptera; family Tipulidae; genus Nephrotoma; species Nephrotoma appendiculata. The sequence continues at coordinate 119,907,358 of OX371224.1, read as the reverse complement.
AAAATAATTGTGTTAAATAAAAATAAATTACAAAATTTTGTTTGAAGAATGATTATTGTTATCTCATGACAAAATAATTATTTACATGAAAGTAGTTCGCCATTTTGTAGTAACCGCAGTGCAACGGGAAGGTGGATTTTTCGGGTTTGGCGAGCCAACGCCCAGTATTGTATTTTTGGCGGCCAGTCGAGGCCAAAGATTTTCGGCGGTACCACGCCCAACGTAACGGGTAGCCAACCGGCTATTCATATTTTCGGTTTAAGGCTGAAGTACGCCAACTAAGTGCCACAACAAATACAACGGTAAAAATTATTTACGGATGGTCAGTTGAGGCCATCTCGTTAATCCAACGTTTACGGAGGCCAGTTGAGGCCAGCCGGGATATTTTATTTGATATCGGGGAGAGGCCCCGCAACGAGTTTCGGGTGGCCAGTTGAGGCCACTCTGTTTATTTTGGTATCGGGGAGAGGCCCCGCAACATTACGGTAGCCAACCGGCTATTGTATTTTTTATCGGTGGTCTGCCGCAACGCAACGGCACCAAGGCCGCAACCCAATTTTTTATCGGGGAGAGGCCCCGCAACAATAACGGTCGCGCAAGGCCGCAACCGGTTGTTTTAGTTAAGGTAAAATTTTTTTATTTTTAATTTTTTATTATTTTCTTAAAATTTTTTTTGTTAAATTTAAATTTTGGATTTTGTAATCGAGCGCCGCACAGCGGGTGCACGCTCGGTACGCATTGTTCTCTCTCTCTCTCGTTCTCTTATCCGGGTGCGGGTGGAAAGGGAAGCTGTTTTTCTTTGTTTTGTTGTTTTTTTTTTCTACAGTAAAATGAATTACTAAGTTTTTCGGTCGGTATGATGGGAGCGGAGACTCCCTCTGTGTCGGTGCAATGTTGATTGCGGTCCTTTGGTGCCCGCATCCAATTTCGTAACCAGGGCTCGACCTTGTTTGAGTTCGAATGGATGCGCGCACCAAGGCACCTCTCTCCCTTTTATAATTGTTAAGTTGTTCGTTCCTCAGGTTCCGGCCGACGAATTTCGGCGGAACATTCGGGTTATTATTATTTATTATTTGCGTTTTATTTTATTTAACTTTCTGTATGATCACGGTGTAAGCCAGGAGCCATGCATGCCTCAAACCCCACGACCCTTCGCACTTCTCCCTGAGAACGTAGCCGGCAAAAGATCACCGTGGAGGCCTCTGCATGCGCTTAGTGAATAATCTGCAGGTTGGCAGTAGCCAGCCTGTAACAACTTCAATACCATGGTATCGATACCATGCTATTTTCCCGATGTTATGAACAAAGTTTTATAGTATTGAACATTAAAGTCATAGTTTTGTAAAACACTTTTGAGTTCATTGAATAGTATGACGATTATGTCAGTATTTTGTAATCCAGTGTCATACATTGACATTTAATGAACGCCCAAGCCAAATTTCTGTAACCAGCGTCTTTGAATGTCAAATGATTGAATTCCAAGCCAAAATTCTAAAAAAGTTTTTTAATATTATGGTATGGTTGACTCTTCCAAGTCAGAATTTCATAAAATGACTTTCGTTTGTGTAAGTTATGCTTCAACATTAAAGACTAAAACACGAACTGAACATTAGCGTTTTTTTATAAATATACGATGAAAAGGCACAGAAGTCATTTTTATAACTTAAGAAACAACCACAGTTACACAACTAACATTTAGAACATTTTCGAATTACTGGTTTACTGGGTGATTCTCGCCTTCAAATGCAAATAACACTTTGTATAAAAAGATAAACTGCCCAACTTTAGGGTTGTGACAAAAAGATCAATGTGTACGAATGATACAATTGTTCCAAAATAAAGGGCTGAATGGGATATTTAAAGACCCATTTTATATTAGAAACAACATCCTTCATAAGGTTTTAAAGGATTCCAACCGGCCATTTCTAATAGACCGATTTCAGCTTAAAAACACTCAGACCACCTAATTAATGGAAAATGCTATAGTATGAAGTTTTACCCGGATCAGTCAATCCTCTTGGGCTGTGGATAGATCTAATGTATATTAAGTTTGCATGACAGAATACTACAGACACAAACACATTCATACGCACAATTGTTCCAAGTGATTGTGGGTGAATTCACCATCATCCATACTTCAATAGTGAATAAGCTAAGCAATATAAGGCGAGGACACCTGCCGTTATCTGCACACAAAGATAACAATTTTAAACCCAGCTTTTAGAATTTCGGCTATATCGTGAATCATAAATCTGAAAAAATCTCAAAGTCTAACATTTTCATTGAAGTTTCAATCCAAACAATTACTTCTACTGCGTGTTGTATAGAGGTGATGAACTTCTGGTTCACAGGAAATCATACAACCTTCTACACTGGAATTTCGAAAACTAACGGTTCAAATTGGGCGATTAGGCGGAAGGCAAACTCGCAAAAATATCGAAGTCAAAAGAAAGAAAAAAATGGATAACGGCACACCAATAAAAATATAATTTTGTAAAGTGGAGGTTTCACTTTCCCTAAATTTGTGTGAAGGTTGATGTTCTAATTTGTACTATATGCGATATCAAAATTTATAATCCAAAACAATCAAGTTTTACAAGTAAAACTTAGCAAATCCGGATTAATGGTCGTCATGAAAATAGCAATTATTATAACAAGGAGGGTTTGATAAGAAATTGTTAGTGTATTGTTATTGGTTTGTGGTTGACACACCAGAATAAGATTTTGCAAATCATCAAGTTTTTAGGTTATTATTTTGACCCTGTTTTTTTCATTAAACTCCCGATTTACCTTTCAAAGTAGTTCAAATTGAAATGAAAAATTCTAAACGTCATTGAATTTCCACATTTTATTCCTCGAGGTATTTATATTCAACCGGAATACGTAAACCCGGCGATTCCAATTCGTCGATGATAAACTATGCGAGTGACATTTTATGTGCATATTTTACTGAGGTAAAAGCATAAGCAGCACTCATTATATACTTACATACGGAAACCTACAAAACTCCCTAATCTCACAGTACCATGATATTCTGCCGTATACTATTAGTACAGTTTGAAAACATCTCAAAAATTCAAATGCTGAATCGCTTGGCTCACCACGCAACCATTTATAACTAAATTGTTTACACAAACATCAGAAAAAAATTAATACCGCTTGAACAGATAGCTGGATCGCGCTGAAGTACTCGGCTCTGCCCTTTGCGCTCATGTCTTGCAAATAAATTGGAAAGACTGTTATACGTGCGGATTGTGTGACGCTCGTTTGAAAAACACAAGCAGTGAACAAAAAGACGACACACAACCGTAATGTCAATTTTGATTAATGATCTTCAACTCGGTCAATCATCTAGGCATTTTCGTTAGAGATGACACTTTTTTGACTAATACAGTGATCGGGCAATCTACTTGATATTTATTTGAAAAATGGTAAAGTGGCTTTGTTAGTATTTGCGGTTTTAGGTTTGTCGATTGATGTATTTTAGGATGAGAATTTTATTAATAAGGTGAGTATTTTGATGTACTTTGTACCAACATAAGGTCACGTGACATTCGATTCACATAATTTTGAAGAGCAGAACACGATGGTTCGATTACCGACGCGAGGAAATATTTTTGTTTTGGGTTCCAACAAGCGCAGTCAAGCAAGGTACATTTTAATTGAAATATAGAAGCTGATCATATTGTTTTTGCTTGTTGAAGTGCTCGTTGTTGTTTAACCTGAAATGTAGAGAGTAGTTTACCCACCACAGACACTGGATTAATTTAGGTATCATTGACGGTTAGAACTAATAACAAACCATTTGAATTTAATTGAATTACACCACCACCTAAGTGTCTCGTTATATAAGGCAGCCGTTCACTCGTCGGAGTTTTTTTGGAAAATTTTTTTGTACAGAAGTTCGGAGTTCCATTATGAAATTGTCATTAATAATTCCAGTTTCACGTCTCCTAATTTCACCATTTTTTTTGCAACACCTTTAGTTAAACATAGTTTGAAACAAATATGGTTTAAAAACTACAAAATATTATGTAACCGTATTTAATTTAAAAAATGTTTTTCCCTGCATGTTTTGGTCTAATTATAAATATTTCTCTTCCAAGTTGTGCAATTACATTTTATGTTTTTAAATTTAAATTATGTAGTTTGTCAAATTGTTAGATTGTTTAAATCATACGAATATGAAATACTTTTCTATTATAATATAAAAATGTAAATGTGTACTGCACATCTAAGTAAATGACAGTGAAATTTTATCTATTTGAAATTGTAATTTAAATAATTCTTTTACTGTTTTATTTTCTCTAACGTATACAACAAAAAGTTATGACAATCCGCAACTTGTAGTGGAATATAAAGTAGATGAAATATGTATACGGTTTCAACAACTGTCAGAAAATTATAAACATGGCATTAAGGAAAACATATTTCTATTTTATCACAAAATATAGTTTTTATAACATTTAGAACAGCAATATGGAATCAGCAGAAAATATATTTTTGATGTCGTTTTTTTTTATTTTATACATACAAAATTATTTCTTTGCGAAATCAAGTGATTTTATTTATTTTGATTTAAAGATATTTGAAATACATTTTATTTTCTATCATTTGTAAAAAAATTGTTTTTCATCAGTTAAACTCACTCATATTTTTTATCTTATCTCATATCTCGTAAATGCTATCTATATGATTAAAACTGCTTGTGTTTAGTTTCTGTGACATATTTTAAGATTTTTAGAAAAATTTTAAGTTAAGAAGCATTTCATAGTTTTACCAAAGATTTCTTTAAATTTATTTTATATAAGATGGCAACTATTTGAAAGACGTAGACAAATCTGTATAATTTCTAGCCAACATTTTAAAATAATTGTAAACTCCATTACAGTTTTGAAAAGATTTGATCAAAAGTAATATAACTTATGTACAAATTAAATCTAATCCATCACAAATGAGCCCTTAAATGGAAAAACTTTAATAACCTGCAATATTGAAAACTGGGGTAGTGCAAATCATGTTAGAAAATATTATTGTTCTCTGCTATATAATGTAGTATAGCTTAGTGAAATCTGAATAGAAGGTAAGATAACAGTAGAAAATAATATCTTAAATCTATTTGAAAAGGTCTACTTTTTGTTGAAGTATGTAATATTGAATAAAGGCCGAAGGAGAAACAAAAACTTTTATGCAATACAATTGATGCTTTATTCTTTCCGCACTTGATTTATTTAGTGAAAGTTTTAACTTGCCAGACTTTAAGTGTAAACTGTCTTATATAACAATTAAAAATTCAATCTTTTACGTCTTGTCAAAAAAGTCTTTTGTAAATGTTAAATGAAAAGGGTGTTTTTTTAAACCCGATATAGAACCTGAAATTGTAAAAAATAACACAAAAAATTAAATTGTAATCAAATTTTTTTTTTATTCGAAATATCAATACATGGGAAAATGATTTCGCGAATATAGGTATGCTGTTTTTGACGAAACGCATTCTGGGGCGGGATTTTGTAACATCAAAATTTTCGATAATTTAGCGAAGATTATGTCTCGCTTCTCTAGAATAAATAGCACTATTTCATATTTATATTATTTTCAAGGCTGCTATATTAAAAAATTATGATATCGATTTCTACCACCAAATAATTTATTTACGATACTTCAAAGAAGTTAGAGAAAGAGACAATTGTCACATTTATTCTAGTAGGTTGTGATAGCAACCGAAAATAAATAATTTATAAACGAAACAGATGCCAATTTCAGTTTACGAAAACGAGACATATATTTTAATAAAGTCTGGACGTCATATTTCGGGTCATTTTTTCGAGCACTGCTGGCCGAATGTCATGAATAACACGAACAATGTTGGCCTGCAAGGTGTCAATTGCTGCTGGTTTATCACCATAAACCAGTGCCTTCACGCAGTCCTACAGGAAATAATGGAGAGGTGTCAAATCGCACGACCTTGGAGGCCAATTGACCGGTCAATTTCTCAACTTATAGCCAAATTTTGATTTTAATAAGTCGATGGTTGCGGTCGCTGTATGGCATTTAGCGTTATCCTGTTGAAACGACATCTCGTCCGCTCAAAACCTTAATAATTTCGTAGCATTGTTCAAGCGTGAGCTACAATATACACAGATCTGCCAGAGTATATTTCTCATAAAAATTTAATGTTTTGTTTTATTTTTTACAATTTCAAGTTCTATCAGGCTTAAAAACACCGTTTATTTTCAACATCGTTGCCAAAACAGAAAAATTCCGAACTATAGTACACAAATCTCTATACCCGTGAAGTTTGTCCTAACTTTGTCCCAAAATTCCAAAAACAAAATTAACGACAAATTTAGGACAAACTTCACGCGTGTGTCCACGAGCGTGAAGTTTGTCCTAAAGTTGTCCTGACTATTTTATTATGAGTATGTATTAGTTAATGTCGCGTTCTAATGAGTTATCATATTTGTAATATTGGAACATACGTATATAAACAAATTTAAAATAAAATGAGACTGTGACTCCAGAAAACATAAAAAATCCACGAAAATATTTTTGTTCACCGTAAAGTGAAGATTTGTGAGATAGCTGACATTGTAAAGATATTAATGAAACGTGTTGGTCATACTTCGCACGAACATTTGTCTATGAGAAAGCTGTGTTCGAAGTGAGTGCCGCGTTTGCTCACAATGAACCAATAACGATAACGCGTCATGATTCCGTGCGCTGTTTGAAGCTGTTTGAGCGCAATAAAAAGGATTTTTTATGCGGTATATGACAATGGATGAAACATGGATCGTCGAAGGCGACCAAAAACACAGCTGTCGGCTGGAAAGATTATGGCGTCTGTACTTTAGGATACACATGGTATAATATTTGTTGACTACCTTGAGAAAGGAAAAAAAATCAACACCGACGATTATATCGGGTTATTGGAAGGAAGAAATCGCTGAAAAACGACCACAATTGAAGATGAAAAATGCTCTTTCACCAAAATAATGCACCACGTCACAAGTCGATAGCAACAATAGTAAAACGGCACGAATTTCACATTGAATTGCTTCCACATCCACCATACTCGCGAGATTTGGACCCAGCGATTATTATTTGTTTGTAGGCCTCAAGAAAAATATCCAGCCAAAAAAAGTTGTCTCCTTTAACTACAAAAATACGATTAATCGAAATTTCTTTAAGCCTCAATTTTTCGAGTGATTAACAATATTAGTTTTAATTCAGATCTCTATCACGAACAATTTTTCCATGGCGTATCGGTGCTGGCATAACCCAATTTGGCAAATGACTTTGTTATTAATGTATAAGCAAGCATGCATCCTCGAGTAATATAAGTGCTTCATTAAATATGACTGCTGCGAAAACTGTATGTCCATATCGGGATTTGTTCTACGTGCTTGCCAAAATATATCTTCACTAATGCATTCTTTGTGCTTTTCCCAAAGACCTTTAGGATTGGAAGGTGTGCATGTTGTTAATATGATTGCAAAGAGCTTGCGTATTTGTGCTGGACGACACATAAGACATGCTTTGGTTAGTGTTCTATCGCAGTGTTCATCATTTTCAAGTAACCCCAGTTTAAGACATGCCTCTCTGTAGGTTTCACATACTTCGCCATTTACAGTTCTCAGTGCTTGAAAATACGTTGGTCGTCTTACTTCATGAAGCACCATTCTCAGAAAATAACACTCCGTATTGTTAGGATGAACATTATAAACTCAACCCAAGGCATCAGAACCACGTACTCCAGTGTACTGCCGAATAATTGTGCCTTGCTTTCTTCTGAAAAATGACTTCTTCGACGTGTTCCATTTATAATATTTTGGTACTTCATGATACAGCAACGTTTTTACGAATGAATCTGTTCCGCACAATTGAAAAAAGGCAGTTAATGTCGTATTCAATGGTTGCACAGCTCTCTGTAACAGATTTTCTTCCGTAAAGTAAACTCGTTGTCCATTTTCTAAGTGTACACTAAGATGTACAACTGCTAGGATAACGCCCGTGAATATTAAAACTCAGAATTCGCCAAACAGCTTCATTACTGCTGATGTAACGTCCTATTTGAAATTGCGTGACTTCATCGAATTTTGAATTTGTATTCGAAAGTCCAAAAATTGCCATATCACTGCTTTTGTTGACGTATTTACATATATATTTAATTGACTTAACCGAGTTGCAGTACTCAACGTTAATATGGGCTTTAAATATTTTCGACAGTAACGGAGTGTAAGGAACAATCCAACTATTATCTACCTCATGATGCACATTGTTTACTTTGATAGTGGCTGTGTGTCCTTCGTCATCGGGTTTTCGTCTCCGGTATTGTGGATTACCGTCGTCACCAGTTTGTGTTTCCTGATACATCTTTCGGGGATATTTTTTCGAACACTTTCCGTCTTTCATGCAAGGTGATTTGAGATTCACGGCTCCACATGGCCAATGTATCATGTTTTTGCTAACGATTTCAAAATGTATCGGATCATCTTGGGGATTGGGTAATTCAGCTGATATAACACTATCAATTTGAGTTGGAGTAATCTTGTCCATTAGCCAAATCAAAATGTGAGCATGTGGTAGGCCTCTTTTCTGCCATTCTATAGAATACATCCAGCAGCGAGTTTCTCCATAAATATGATTTTTAGTTATGAGGTTCATGAGGTTTATGAGTTTCTGTTTGAAAACTCTAGCTGTCAGATCATGCCGATGGGTTGATGATTGCCCAATTAGAAGTAAATCTATAATCTCAGTCCATGTTGGATTACACGTAAATGTTATAAATAGATCAGGACGTCCAAATCTTTGGACATACGTCATGGCATCCTGAGCGTATTCGTACATGTGCCTTGGACTTCCCGTATACGTAGCTGGTAATATGACCAATTTCCCAATGTCAGCAACGTTTCCATCATTTGCAATTGCATCGCGCAAGTGAATATATTCCTCGGAACGAAGTTTTTCACGTTTTATTTCACGTTTTGTTTCGGAACTAATAGCACAACGTTGATAAGTCTCCGCCTCCTCGTTGCCCATGAAGTAAATTTGTAAGAACTTGGGGTCGTTGCTAGAGAGAAGAAAAAGTGATCCAATTTTATGATACATTTGTCCTTGTACTTTAAACGTGGGCATAAAACCTTCATCCTTAACAATTTGGGTTGCTCCAAAAGATGTCATTTGAAAGCATGAGTGGTATTTTCGAATATTTTCTAGAAAATGTCTGGATAACTCAGTAGTTCCGGAAACGTAAGCTAGAAAAGGTTCAGGTGGATCATCCAGAGGAGGCAAATTCACTTTTCCATTTGAACTACACATTCCAGGCGATTCATTGTGAAACTTTAAAGCATGACAATACAAACAAATGTTTTCCATTTGCCGGATTGAAACATTATAATCATAGTCTTTCTCGTAATTGAATGCTACTAACTTTAGTTCACCTCTAAAAGTTTCTATTAACCGTCCATATCGTGACCGATCGACTTCCAGCCGGGCCTCACGATGTTCAATGGTTTCACTAGATCTAGAAGAAGACATCCTGCTTCCAACATTTTCAAGTCGTGTTTCGCGCTGTTCAGTTGTTTCATCAGCTCTTGAAGAAGACATCCTGCTTCGAACGTTTGCAAGTCGTGTTTCACACTGTTCGCTTGATTCAGCCACCCTTGCGGCTCTGATCTTCTTCGAAATTAGTATTAATTTATCAAAACAATTTTAATTTTCCCTTTGATACATTTCACTGCGAACTGTGTTTGAAAATGTCTTTACGGATTTTTTTTAAAGCAAAATCAAATGATAACATCAAAAAGTAATCATAGGTTAACACGTTTATAAACTGAAAACTTAAATCTAATAATAATGTATATTCACTTGAAATAATATTTAATACCTGGAAAATAATCACCAACAATTATTTTATTGCAATATAGCTACATAACTAATCGAGAACAAAGGCATCCGAAACACAAATTAATATTGACCCCTATTGCGGTTGTCGTTATTGTGTCGATATCATATCGACAACCAAAATCGGTATTGCTGTTGTCGTTATTAATCGACGTTTGTCGTAAAATCGCCATATTTTTGTCGATGACATTTTTGCTCGCGACTCGTAAGTATTGTGAGCCGTTTTTAATTCGAAAAATAGTTTAACATAAGTAAAATGATTTTAGTTTTAATAATTATTTATTAAATATCTTAAATTTGTTAAAACCCGCATAAATTTACCGGAATTGAACAAAAAAAAATTAAATTTCTACAACCACATAGCTAAATTTATTACATGTTTGACCACCGAAATTTGTTACATTTTTGACCATCGGAATTTATATTAATATTCTTTTTGTGGTAAATAAATATTTACACACTGTTTGTCTATTTTCTAATTTTAGACAACTATTTAGATCCTAAATTTGGACAAAATACCTAAATATAAAAGTAATTCAGCTTTTCTGACAAGCGGCTGACAGCTTTTTGACAAAATATATCAAAACAACTAGTCACGATTGCTAAGTTAATCGAGAAGTTCACAATAGCATGAATTTTTTCAACGTTAACCTGGCAATACTCATTAGTCGATTCGTGATAGTTACGCAATACAAAATAAAAATCGACACGACAAGACAAAGTCGTGTCGTTTGTCGATCAACACGACAACCACAATAAGGGTCATTAATTTATTCAAAACGTTTAAAACTACGTTCACTTCGATACGTTTTACCGCGAACTGTGGTTGAAAATGACATTTCGAAAAACAAACGAAGTTTTTTCAAACTAAGGCAATTTTACACGTACAATAATTTGAATCCAAGGATGTTTCTTGTAGAAGATGATAATTCAAATATAAAACGCTAGTACTTTTCAAAGTAAATCAGTTTATACGTACAATATTTTTTAGTATTTTTCCTAGAATTGATTTTATGAAACAATCATTGATTATTTAAGTAATAAACTAATAAACTATTGGCGTTTAGTATGAAACTACTATTTTCATTAACAGCCGCCGGTTGCAATAGTTGATTAAAATAGAATGTTAATTATTTCTGAAGTTATGTGGAAATTAGAACTCGCTGACTATGGTACATTTCAAAACAGGATATGATAAATAGGATATCACTAAACAGTACATGTCAAACCAGTAAAAATGGATTATTAGTGTGGATAATATAAGTGTTCAGAGATTTGTCTTCAGTTAAAGTGATGACAGATTGTCTTAAATTTAAATTAATAAAATTAATTTGAATATTTAAATCAATTATAGTAGAGGTATGATTTGTGTATAACAATCGCACGCTAGATATCCTTTTTGGTGTCTAAATTTGCGGATAAGGCGCTATTTCGGAACATTTAAATAATTGTATCTATACATGTAAAAATGAATTCTCGATTTAAGGCAGACTTTCGGATTGGAGCATGTCACTAATTTCATATAACCCCTTTCCTAAATTCATCCCCGTCTACAAATCTTAAAAAAATTGAAATTTGAGAAAAAATTTGTACCACATCCCCTAGACCCCGGGGTCCAGCCCCTTCAAAAGTATCGTGGGCTTGGTCCTGAACATGCAACATATACATGGTACAAATTTCATGGAGATCGGTAAAGCGGCTAAGGCGTTATTTCAGAACAATCAAATAATTTTATCTTTACATGTAAAAATGAATTTTGGATCCAAGGGCGGACCCTCTGAATTCGAACATGTCTCTTATTTCATGTAGCCTCTTTCCAAAACTCATTCTCGTAAAAAATTTAAATTTTTGAAGAAAAATTTACCATGGCCCCTAGACCCCGGGGTCCAGCCCCTTTCACAATATCGTAAGGTTGGTTCTAGATATGCAAATTGTACGTGGTAAAAATTTCATGGCGATCGGTTGAGCGGCTGAGACGCCCATTCGGAACAAACAAACAAACAGGAATTCATTTTTATATATATACAGGGTGGCTGAGACCAAGTTTTACCAAATGAAAACGCTGTAATTTTTTTAATTTTGAATATTTTTTTTGAAATTTCGTGGAAATGTTGAAAACATTTTATGAAAAACATTTTACTGCTCGATATGACCTCCTTTGGCTCTGATTATTTGATTCAGTCTTCCATAGAAAGCATTGCATGCTGACCAAACGTGGGCTTGCGGAATTTTATTCCATTCTCGAACAAGAGCTGACTTCAATACATCAACACTTTCGTATTTTTTAGTGGACACCTTACTTTCCAAAATGGATCATATGGAGAAATCCATGGGATTCGAGTCTGGTGAATATGGTGGCCATTCTTTCGACGAAATCAGCCGCGGAACGCAATTTTGTAAAAATTGCTATGTATGTCGCCCGAGCTTTGTGTGACGGTGCCGAGTCCTGTTGGAATGTCCAACAGTTCGTACCAAAGTGTTTACGTGCCCAAGGTAGCAAAGCATCGTTTAGGATCTTGCGGCGGTACACCTCTTGGTTTACCTTGACTCCATGTTCGATGAAAACCAGAGGAGTGCGGCCATCTGCAGTCACTGCAGCCCAAACCATAACATAAGCTTGTGATTGCTTGCGCATAGCAACTCTTGTGTCCAAATTATCGTTAGACTTGTGCTCTAACCAAACACGATCATTTTGTTTATTCACATACTGTTAAATGGTGAAAATTTTCTCATCATAAAAGACAATTTTTGGAATCTCATCACGTTCGGCCAAGGCCTTCAATGCTCGTGTTCTTTCAAGCCTAACTTTTTTTTGTGCCCCCGTAAGATCTTGAACTTTTTGTATCTTGTAGGGCTTCAAGTGTAGTTTATTTTTCAATATGGTTTGAATGCTGTATCGTGAAACATGTAGACGTGCGGCTAATTAATTGGCACTTTGACGAGGATTTCGTTGGATTCGTTTCTTCACCTTTCGTATCATTTCTTTTGATGTTGCTGCCTTTTTAGGACCGCCCCTGTTGCGCTTTAAAGATGCTACCAGTTTCGTTGTATCGAGTCATGGTTCGATACACAAACATTTTATTCACATTCAAATGCTAGAGCTGACGAATTATTGCTGTTTGTGAATTTCCACTCAAATACAGTGCAATTACACTATTACGTTTGAATTCCATTACGATTTTTTTATGAAGATATTAATTTAGAACAATTATTTGCTGACCACATGTAAAAAACTAACCAAACGTCAATCTGTCAAAAAATTGACGCGCGAAAATGACAACTACACAAATGACAGCAGAGTGAAGTCAGTAACATTTGGTCTCAGCCACCCTGTATAGATTTTATATAATTTATATTTTGATACACTCGATCAAGGCTTTCTTCTACTCTTTTATTAAAATTAGTTTGTGATTTCTGCATACTCATTTCCTGTGAAATAAGTTTTTTGTTGAGGTTCTCTAGATGTCTCAGTATGTCCTGAAAACGAGATCCACTTTTAGTTATTTCTGCTATTATTGCCGAACTATTTGTGCATAAGTAACGTTTTCATATTCTCACTCTCTTTGTATGTTAAAATTAGGAATTGGCGATTTAGACTCCGTGTTTTTTTTTATAGATTGTTCATTTCTTGGTGAATCTTGGTTTGCGTGATTCATCTCTCATTTTTTGTTGTTCCACTGCTACTTCACATCCTCTGTATAGTTGGCTGGAAGCTGGCCATTACAGTTGATACACTTCGGTGTTGTATTTCAGGGAACTACTGGGTACTGTGTGTTTTCTGCACATTTAACACATCTTGCTTTACGATGGTATTTGTATATTATTATAATCTTAGCCGTTTTTACATTGAGGTATTAGTCGACTGACCTTTCTCGGTGTTTCTATTTTAACTCTAAGGTTGAGTATACCCTTAGTATTATAGATATTTTCGATTTTTTTTTGGTTGTTGAAGGTTAGCATTGAGTAATGGGAGACCGCTTCTCATGATTTCAACTGCATCAATTATTTTTAAGCCTTTGTTTTGCAGGTCCTCAATAATTTCATCTTTTGAACAAGTTGGATGGAGACCTCTTGCCATTACTTTAATTGGTCGATCATTTTTTCCTCGTAGGTATACCACTGGTGACCATCAGAATTTAATTTGTTGGCTAGAGCTTTATAATCTTCAGGCTCTGTTGTGCTTATTTTCCAAATATTACTACCGAGCGATATCACCTTGTATTCATTTCGTACTAGTTCTTTCATCAGTTTCTGAATAGTACCGTAATTTGCTATTCCTAGAATATTGATCGGGGTGGAGCCTGTTTCTTCTTTTCTGGCTCATGTGCTTTTGATGTATTAGTTGCATTGACAGGTAAAATGTGGGTTTGAATTGGCTTAACTTCTGGTGATGATTCAACTTTCCATGTGCTTGGGTTGGTTTCTTGTTTGCTCTCTTGGATCTCTGTAGTCTACAATTGGTTTCCTTTTAAAGCTCATCTTTATCAGTGTGATATTCGTCTTAATCTGTTGTGAATACTAATATTTGGTTGTTCATTAATGCTGAGTTCCTTGCGTTGTTATTTTTATTTGCTGTTTCCTTTAGCAGAAATTTTTCATTCTTAAGCAAAGCAACTTCATTGTTGAGCTGCGAAATTAATTTCCCCATTTGTTTAAATTTATTTATTAACTCCGCGTTGTTTATTATAACTGTTTGTGCACTGGACGTGGCTTCAGAAGTTGACTTGAAGTTTTTATGTATGATAGAAGAGGTATTTTCGTTCTCATTATTAAGTTCACACAGTTTGGTGCTCTCTGGCGGTAAAGTTGTAGGTAGTGTTCTATGAAGTTCCGTACTTCTTATACCAAAGGGCCATTCATTTACCGCTCGTTCCGTGCTTTCAGCAGTACGAGGAAAAGGATCAGCCTGCGGTTACCTACCGACAATTTCCTTTGCAATGTCGTGTTCCTCCTTCCAGAATCCATGGAGCAACCCGATAAATCTGAGTGGGATTTAGAATCTAAGTTCTGACCCACCTGGATTATGTTATTGTTTAAACACGACATCTCATCTTTTTGCTGACAATCTGCTATCTACTGTTCCTCTACTACGTAGGGATTGGATACCACAACCGTTCGATCCCAGGATGCGCCACATGGATTACCCAGGATGCGCCACATGGAGGTTGTCAACTAGCACCCCAATAAATTATATAAAAAATCATAATCGTCTTAATCATAATCATGGAGTCTATAACCGTAAACGAATACGTAAGATCTACGATTATTGTTGAAGATTACTTTCATGTTTCAATAATTAATCATTTATTTATTTTATTTATAAAAATAAAAGGAAAGAAACAAGGTAATGGAAGTAAGTTTTTTTCTATTTTGCTTTAACTCCCCTTACTTTAGAAATTTTATTCTTGTTTATCTTCACGTTTTGTTTCAACCCCGCAAAAATTTACTTTCTGTTTAATTTTGTTGCGTCTCAATCATTTTCCTTTCTTCTACATATATGTTTTATTACCCTTACCTAGTTATTTTCAATGAAACAATCTCGTTTTAAGAAAATAATTTACTTTTACTCTACAAAATACAAAAGCTCACATAGCGGAAAAAATCAATCATTTAAGTAATGCTGTAGAAAGAGGGTTAAAAAGTAGTAATTAAAGCAGTTCGGCAGGAATGCAAAAGTGTTAGATATTATTTTATTTAGACCAAATTGTTGGTTGTAAGAAAATTATAATTTTTAGAAAACGGTTCAAATTTATAACTGACAGAGCTACAGCTGTTTTTTGGACATCTGAGAAATGTTAAATTAAACATAATAAAGCTTAACCTTTTTGAATATACCAAAATATGGGCTCAAATGATTAAAAGTTACAAAGCAAATTCACTTTCAGAAGTGATTGCTGGCTTGATATTTAAAATTATTCGAATTACTAACAGCTACACCAAACAAACTTAAAGTTTATATTAATTAAAATAATTTTTTGTAAGGAGTAGGTGGTTGGTTTGATGCTATTAAAGTTAATATAAGATATTACAATATGGCAATACACAACTATTACATATTACGTTAACGAATTGGAATGTTAAAATCAATTGTTTGTGAATTGCTAACGATGTGCGCATCGTAGCTTTGGTGTTTAGATCAAAAATTTCTGGTTTAAAAAGGATGAATATGTGATACAATTAACATTAAATTGTACTCAGGGATATAGAAAAAGCTAAGTATGAAGTTTCATCATAATCAATCAATTCGTTAGGGCTGTACAGTGACCGAACTTTTCCGTTTTTTTGTCAAAACTGCTAATACGCAAAACTCGAAACCATACATACCAAATTATGGAAAAAGTTAAAATAAAGTTATAAGTTTTATACAAAGCTTTAACCAGTGTTCCGTTGAGATGCATGTAGTTTCGGTTTATGTGTAGCGATATTTGAAGTCGTTCGAATTGTGGAGGCTTTACCTTCAACCGATTCCATATACTAAGGCAATATCACTTGGTAAGATACAGTATCTGTATAAAAGCCATTAAAACCGTGGGGCAGAAAAATCCGAACGGGTCAAAAATTTTCGACGACTTTGAAGTTAGAGGGGGCTTTGTTGAATTCTTTCTTTAAGTAGGCTTCAGTCGTCCAGGGAAGCTTATTGAAAGCCTATTTTGATGCTTGATTGGCGACTTAAATGGAAACCAGTGATTTTCCTCCATCATGTGTAAGTTTGGTTACGCAACTCGGTAGCGTTCGATCTCGATTTTTATAAATAAAATCCTTGGGGTCGTGTCAAATAAGTTAGTTGATCTTTCAAATAATTTGCTCCCTTGAAAGTATTAGCGTTTGATAGATAATCATCTATAAAAATCTGTTAATGATTTCGACAGTTATTAATGGACACTGCTGTTTGAAATCAAGAGCGGGTTGTTAAAGAGATCTAATCATCGAAAAATTAGTAGCCTTTCCACATGTAACGGTTGGTATGTCTTGGTGGAACCAACGAACAAAACTCGCACCTTGGTCGTTGTACTTTAATTCTTCATTACTGCATGGTGTGGTAAATAGTAACTCCGGGGATCTATATCGGTTGAAGTAGTATTGGGAATTTCATTTAAATGCTCCAATTTTATATATTCTCGGATAGTTTTGGCAAAGTTTAACCTCAGTTAAGGATCGCGATTAAATTCTTTATCTTAATTGAAAAATCGTTTTTTGGCTATATATATAGTGAATTTTCGAAAGATGCAAATAGTTTTTAAAAGACTGTTTCACAATAAATTTGCCACTATGGTGTCGCAAAAAATTTAATTTATAATGCTCCTCGCATTCGTGATCTTTCTTGGATAACAGGTTACATTATGGGACTTCCTCCATTTCCCAAATAAACGATTTTGCTTCATCGACGTTTAGA
Source organism: Nephrotoma appendiculata (assembly GCA_947310385.1). NCBI lineage: Eukaryota > Metazoa > Arthropoda > Insecta > Diptera > Tipulidae > Nephrotoma > Nephrotoma appendiculata. The sequence goes on along the minus strand of OX371224.1, from coordinate 119,890,062 downwards.
CCAACGTTAATGCGAATGCTTGTTAATGCTAAATGGGCTATTAAATGGTCCTCTAAATTATCTATACGCCCTTATCGTATTATTATTAAAAATCTATCTGCCCCAATAATCGTAACCACTATTTAATTTTCAGATAATTTTTGGTATTTATTTCACAAGAAGATAAAAAATTGGTCAGTTTTTAAAGAATCAGGATATCGATGTTCATAGCTGCGACTTTGGAATATAACGGTACCGCGTTGATTTAAATCACACCTCAAGTCAATCCGGTGACCGAGGTGAGTGTTTTGGTTAAAATTTTGGCGTTTTGGCAATGCAAGTTTTGGTACAGAGGCCTTCGAGATAAAGGACATTTTTACAACAAGGAAACTAACAATACGGCATCGTTGATAATTATTTGACGAATCAAGAATCTTAATATTCGCTTAATGTTCACTTAGGCAACGAAATTTTATTATAGGACACTTGTAGAAAATCTGCACAGTTACGCAGAAAATGGTTTTAGCTACATTTCAAACAGGATACATACTGCCTACTAATAGTCAAATTGGTAATGCTTTAGGGCTCGTTTTTTATTTTAAATAAAATAAAACAAATTTAAAGACTGAGCTATCGATGTCTCATCGACATCATTTTCAAAGCTAATGAAATTTTTTATATAAATTTCTTAAAAACAAATATAAAAAGCCTATACAGTAAATACAATTTTTTCAAATACCAAATACAAAGTAAATTTTAAAGTAAATTTTACAAACAAGTATATAAAATATGAATATGATTTTAAAATTATTAAAAAAATATAAATGAAAATTGTATATATAAATTAAACAATGAAATAAATTTAGAAAAGAAATAAAGTAGACAAAAAACGAAATTAGACAAAATAATTGTAGCAATTGCCAATGTAGGCGCAATCACTATTTATATTTATAGAATTAATGCTAGATTTAATATATAGCATCTCTAAAATTGAACTTTTCCTAAAATTTCGTTCTTTTTATAATATTTTAACATTATTTAGGCTAATTATGTGACCTGAATTCTTTAAATGTGTAGAAAGTGCACGAGTACCTTGTTCTTCATATTTATTTACACCATTTTTATGTTGATAAATCCTTTTTTCCAAAAATTGTTTTGTTTGACCCGTATAAACAACACTACAGTCACATTTAACTTCATAAATTAAATTTGACTGCTTATTGAGTGGTATAGGATCTTTAAGTTTAGAAAAAAGACAATCATTTAAACAAGTTGAAGAATTACCGACAATTTTGAAATTATAATTTTTGAACAAGTGTTTTATTTTTTCAAATAAATGTTTAACATAAGGAATTGAAAAATAATTTTTATCATTGTTAATGGGCCGGGCCGAATTTCAAAATTTGTAATAACATTTTTTTTTTTGTTTCCAAATACACTGATTTATTAATTTGGCGGGATAATGATTAGTTAACAATGTTTCTTTTAATATGTTAAAATTTTTATTGTGAAATTTGAGATCTGAAAGTTTTAAAATTTTTTGAGCCAAAATGTTTACTGTATTAATTTTATATGAATTAGGAAGCCAAGAATGAAAATTTAAGTATCTACCAGACCAACTATCTTTGTGGTACCAATCAAATGAAATTTTGCCATCAGGCTCATGGATCAAAAGTAAATCTAAAAATGGAATTTTGTTGTCAACTTCCTTTTCCAAAGTAAATTTTATTCGATTAAAAAATTTGTTAAAACTGTTCAAAAATATATCAATTTTGTTTTCAGGAATAGCCGTTATAATATCATCAACATATCGATAGTAAAATAATGGCTGAAAATCTAAAGAATTTAATGCCAAATATTCCAAATTTTCGATTAATAAATTTGCTAATATAGGGCTTATGGGAGAACCCATTGGAGAACCAAAAATTTGTTTATAATTTTTATGGTCAAAAGAAAATTCCGAATTATCTAAAACAATACTTAAACCTGCAAGAAATTGGACTTTCGTCAATTTTGATTTTGCGTTCTTTTTAATATCTCTCCAATTTTTCTTGATAATTTCCGAAACAATATGACTATCTACATTAGTAAATAACGAAATGACGTCTAAAGAAATTATCAAAAAATTTGGGGGTATAATGAAATTTCGAATTTTTTGTTTAAAATACAAAATTTATTACCTAAACTTAAAATAAATTTAACTTTAATTGGAAGATCAATGTTAGAGAGATTTACTAACCAATTTTCACTAGCATTAACCGAATCTTCTGTTAAAAAGTTGATACTGTCTACAAAAATGTTATCAAATTTTGCAATTTGCCTTAATTTCATTGAAATGGAAGTTAAAAGTCCGAGTGCTGGAAAAATTCCTGGATAACATTGGATGGAACAATATCTTCTAAATTTTGCTTAATGATTGTCAACATATTTTTTGTTGAATTGATGGCTTCTATCGTAACTTTAATTTCTTCATTGATTACTCCAAAAATGAATTGATGCTCCAAAAATGAATTATTTTGTCTATTTTCGTTTTTTGTCTACTTTATTTCTTTGCTAAATTTATTTCATTGTTTAATTTATATATACAATTTTCATTTATATTTTTTTAATAATTTTAAAATCATATTCATATTTTATATACTTGTTTGTAAAATTTACTTTAAAATTTACTTTGTATTTGGTATTTGAAAAAATTGTATTTACTGTATAGGCTTTTAATATTTGGTTTTAAGAAATTTATATAAAAATTTTCATTAGCTTTGGAAATGATGTCGATGAGACATCGAAAGCTCAGTCTTTAAATTTGTTTTATTTTATTTAAAATAAAAAACGAGCCCTAAACCATTACCAACTTTATTATAGTTATTATTGGCTCAATAAATAATTTTTAAATAGTGACTACTGGGGTGCCTTATTTTTACATTTGAATTATAAATCTGCTTTCTATATGCTTATTATATTGCTTTCTTTATTCGAATGTCGAAATTTTTTTTGTTTCTCGATTAAAATGAGGTTGAGATTACTTTTATTACTTCGCACCTTAAAGCTCCCCTATCAAGTGTAACAGTATCAACAGTAACGTTGGTACTGTTGTTACGTGACTCTGTATGCGCGGCTGACACTTTTCGAGTCGGGTAGAGCTCAGAGGAGATACGGAGGTGCATTGCCGACATAATTATTCGAGACACTACAAACCTTTGTGTCATTACAAATCACAATTCAATCACAAAAAAAAAAAATCAAAAATCACTAGCAAAAACTCTTCCCCACTTCTCGATCCAACACAACACCATTGACCATTAAATATAAATAACTCACTTCATTATAAAACATAGAATCATTTATTTAATGTAATGTAATGCTGCATGCACATGCATGCACAGGCTAGCGGTACATATAGAATGAATTTCCTGTTGCTTGAGGAAAGTTCACGTTGACGTCACCGTATCTAGGCCACAAAGTACGATTTCTCGTCCACAGTCAATTGTTAAAATCAATTTATACCGGTGTAATATGTACCAAAAAAATTAATTGATGAATAAATAAGAAAAAAAGGCGTGAGACCCAGGTGGATGGAATCCAATTCACGGCCCCACAAGCCTACCACAATATTCCGTTGGGTTGAGGGTTGGTCAGTGGTTTAGTTAGTTCTCACGCTAATAAAAAAGGTCCGTTATGTAAACAATCTAGTGTTGTAATGGACAAAAGAAAGAACTTATATAACTTCGTGAATTTACTACAAAACACAGTAACTTACCCTTTGGAAGGATGTTATAAACAAAATATTTGACACTAACAAAATATTATAATACCAATTTTTTGCTTTACTTTGGCTTCCAAACCACTTCGAATTAAATATTTATTGGTGGTTCCAATCGCTCGATGGTCTCACGTATTGTTACGACTGTGTGGTCTTAACAAAACCAAATGTATTTTTATTCTCTTCGGGTTTTTTGCGTCCGGGTTTTTTGATGTCTAAATGCGGTTAGTGGTGGAGGGATTCTCGTATGTATTTGTTTATTTTGTTGGTAGTAGAACGAAAATGACAGAGAGAGACAGAGAGAGCCATGCATATCGAGCGTTGGTAAAAGTAAAACGTTTTAGAAAAATGTTTTTCTTATTTGCTTCTCTTTTATATCAATGCAAATTGATATAAACGAGAAATTGAGAAGAGAGATTATTTCTTCTAGAACGTTTTGCGAGTTGTTGCGGCGAAAGAATTTTTTTTTCTTGTTGTTCATTCGAGTTTTGGTTTTTACGAAAAAAAGTTCAGTTTTGATTTTCATTAAAAAAACATATTTAGTTTAGTTTTGAATGTAAAAAAAAGTCGCGTTCATTTTGGAATTTGTTAAGCAAAACGCGTAAGAATTTTACGTAAACATTTAGAAAAAAAAAGCTGTGTAAATATCTAGAGAATTAGATGTATCAAATTTTTGTATCCCAGTTTGAAAAGTGGGAAGTTTAATAAAATGTGATTTGTACCAAAGGTTAAGAACGATATGAAAGTGTTTAATTATTTGCGCTAAAACCAAAGTTGGGAAAAGTGTTTCAAGAAGATTTAGTTATTCTTACACCGCATCTTCGGTTCCGCCGTAGCAAAGTTTTTCGGTACGCCAGGTATCATCGGGTGCCGCCATTTATATTGATAATAGGTGTAACACAGTTAACAATGGTTAAGGGCGGCCAATTGAGGCTCGCCGTATTGAACGGGTACCTATTTCCATCTAACCACGGATACTACTGTTGCCAACGTGTGTCTAACGGATGCCAATTTAGTAAGCGGTCTCCGCAATTATCATAGAGTGCAAAAATTTATTTTCTTACGGAACCAAAATAAGAAAAAATCGTTTATTAACGTGCCTGATTTTTACGGTTGGTTTTACGGTTAACAGGCGAGGCCCATTTATTTTACCGGTGAAAGGCACCGCAACGGTACGGGTGGCCAACCGGTTGCCCGTCCCTATATTGGTATCGGGGAGAGGCCCCGCAACGAACGGGTAGCCGACCAACCGGTTGCCCGACTTAATTTTTTGGTATCGGGGAAAGGCCCCGCAAGGCCAGTCGAGGCCGAAGTAGTTAACGGCACATCAAGCAGCAACGGTCCGGGGGACAGGAGTCGAGTCCCTTGTGGCATGACGGCCGCGCATGGCCGCAACCCATTTTTCTATCGGGGAGAGGCTCTAACACGGTAACGGCACCAAGGCCGCAACGGTGATTTGTTTTTATAAAGTATATTATATTAAGGTACGACTTTCTTTATTTTTATTCCCATATTTGATTTTATTTTAAATTTTACATATATATTTTTAAATTCTTGTAAAATTAAATTTTATATTTTGTAATCGAGCGCCGCACAACGGGTGCACGCTCGATGGGCATTGCTCTCGCTCCCTCATGTTTTTTTTTACTTCAGGGAAGTAATGTTTTCTTATTTTTTTTTTGTTTTGGTTGTCTAAATTTATAAAAAAATGAATTATTAAATTTCCGGTTTAGGTATGATGGGAGCGGAGACTCTCTCTGTGTCGGCATAGTGATGGCGGTCCCTTGGTGCCCGCATCCAATTTCAAAACAAGGGCTTGCCCCGTTTGAATTCGAATGGATGCGCGCACCAAGGCACCTCTTCCGTTATTATTATTTATTTTATTATTTATTTTGATTATCCGGTTCGTTCCTCAAGTTCCTCCGACGAGTTTCGGCGGAACTCGGGTAATATTATTATTTACGTTCCCCCCAACTTTTTGTAATCATCACGGTGTAAGCCAGAAGCACATGCAAGCCTCAAACCCTACGACCTTAGCACTTCTCCCTGAGAACGTAGCCGACAAAAATCACCGTAGAGGCATCTGCATGCGCTTAGTGAAAATCTGCAGGTTGGCAGTAGCCAGCCTGTAACAGTATAAATGATATTTCAACATCATAGAAAATATAAATTTGAGTTCGAGCAAGGTACATAACATAAAATAGACCGTAGTCCAAGTTAAGTATATAATAGTAAAATCGTACCATCTCAAATTCCCTACATATAGCAAGAAAGATGTATTTGTGGGTGGATTGCATTGTTTTCACTTTTTATGATACATAATTATGATTGCTATATACTATCGATAACCAAGTATGTATATACAAATACGCTCATTAGTCATCCAATATATATTTCTATTTTATTTCTATATACCGAAATATACTGAGGTTCATAAACTTCGAGTCCATAAAGTTTTATGAACTCGTCATCATAAACTTTAGGTCATAAAATTGGTTTTCAAAAAAAAAATATTGGGATGAGTCGAATATTCTGGTTATAATTAACAATAGCCATTCGATATCCGTAACACTGTTAACAGAAATTTCTCCACTCAGAGGCATCGGAGCAGTCATTCTTTGGCCGGCTAAGGCTCAGGGTAAATGGGTGGGGTTTTCCCGAGCATGAGTGGGACATGCTAGACTGCTAAGTAGGAAAATGGGAATAGGAAGAAAAAAATAAGAAAAGAGGAAAGGAATGCAAACAGAAATTTAATACCTACCATACCTACCCAGGTCTCATCCTTAATTGATTAAGTCGTTAGCCTCTCATATTGTCAAAAGCTAACAAATGTGAACACTCGAGCGGTATGACCAAAAAAACACAATCAAACGGTATTCAATTTAAGAGAAAAAAAAAATAAAATAAGTAGCAAGAACCAAAAAAAAAATAAATTCAAGAAAAAAAAAACTGAAGAATTACAATTGAAAAATTTGAAAACAAATTTATTGATTTGTAACGAACTTGAATAAAGAAAGTTTATAAGTGAATAGCTAACAAAATTAAATTCTAAAATTAATGACGTCATGAAAATTCTTAAAATTGATTAATTGTACAAAAGCGAAAGGAATCGAAAAAGTAAAATTACAACTATTACCACCACCATTTACAATGATTATAAAAAAACGAAATTTATAAATGTATATAGCTATATAAAAAAAACTGGTCTATGATGATGACGATGCTTTGTTAGGCCGGTATCTTTCGCTGAAGCTGGGTTGAATGTTGTATTTGTTGTTAGGTCTTTTGTTTTGTTGCATTAAGCCACTATTATAATTCTAAATAATTATTTATTATTATTATGTAATTATAATTATTTTAAACTTATTATTTATTTATATTATTAGAGCACTGCATCATCGAAGTATTATGACGATAGTCATTTTAGTTGAGATATTTCACAATGATCTCTTTATACTTTATAATTTATGATTTTATTATAATTAATTACATATTGGATTAGGTACGTAATTACTGATATGAGGTCCTAATACATACGTCATGTAATGAATAACTAATGCCCCAATTAAATAATTACGGACTGTTCACTTTTAAATAGCCGTTTTCAAAAAAAAACGTTTCCGAGAAAGTTTTTATAAGTTAACTTTCCATGTGGTTTGTACACTTTCGGGCTAGGTCTAGGTTAGGTTAGGTTAGGTTGGAGTGGCTGCTATCGCACACTTAGGCCAGTATTGGCCCATTGTGATACCACAGGATCCTATCTCCCCTTTACTCCTGCTGAAACCATCCAGAGCTACTTATGTAGCGTAAAATATCTCGTATTCCACAGCCCGCGAGTTCCGAAAGGCTGTCCATACCGTACACACCTCAATACTTATGCCTTCTGTATGATAGTGCCGGACACGAGCATAGGAAGTGATCTAGCGTCTCTTCCTCCTCTTCGTCTAAACAAATTCTACAGAAATCATTCGTCTGTAGCCCCAGCCTTCTCGCATGTTCCCCAAAAAGGTCGTGTCCTGTTAGTATCCCTACGACCAATCCTAACTTTCGTTTTCCCAGGGACACTAGTGCTTTGGAGCGCCGCCAGTCCAGTTTTGGCCAAACCAGTTTTGCTACTCTGCACGTCAGGGTGTTGGTCCACCTCTTATTTGTCAAGGCAATTGCCTTTTTACTGAGCGCCGATCTAAGCGCTGCTATAGGCCTCCCCAGACCTGCCCTTTCCGGTTGTATCTGGAGAGTCGTACCATACCTAGCTAGTTCGTCCGCCCTGCAGTTTCCCGTGATGTCCGAGTGACCAGGGACCCAGATTATCTGGATACTGAAATACTCGCTCATCTCCTTAAGAGATGATCGGCAATCCAGCGCCACCCGTGACTTCAGACAAACCGCCTCTAGCGATCTGACCGCCACCTGTCTGTCCACATAAATCGCGATATCCCTAACGGATACCACGTTATGCTTCAACCATGTCCCGACTTCGCCTATCGCCACCACTTCAGCTTGGTACACGCTGCAGTAGTCAGGGAGACGAACGGAAATATTAACATTAAGCTTCTCACAGAAGACTCCGGCTCCTACTTTGCCGTTTAGCTGAGAACCGTCCTTGAAAAATTGCAGTGCCTCGTTTTCCAGTATTGGTCTGTTCCTCCAGGATTCTCTCGAAGGACAGATGGTCCGGAAAACTTTATCGAAGCACAACGTTGGTTTAATATAATCTAGATTCGAAAGTTCTTCCCTTAGCGATCTAACTATCGTTGAGTGTCCCGCCTGAAGACACTTCCACTGAGAGACAGCCGAGAGCCTTGTAGCCACATTGGCTGCCATCTGCTTACCAAAAAATTCGATTGGAATAAGGTGGAACATAACCTCTAAAGCGCGTGTAGGTGTTGACCTAAGCGACCCCCCTTATAATCATGCAGGCCGTTCTTTGCACCTTCTCCGCAACATCTTCCTATATGTTACCTTCTCCAGAGCTGGCCACCACACACCCACCCCGTACATCAGCACAGGTCTTACCACTGCGGTATAGAGCCAGTGTAACAGCTCTGGTTTTAGACCCCATCTCTTCCCTATGGCGTGCTTACACGAGTAAATGGCTACATCAGCCTTATTCACCCTTTCTACAATGTAAGGCTTCCAGCTTAGCTTACTGTCCAAGATTATGCCCAGAAATCTCGCTCTGTCAGCAAAAGCCAGTCTAGTGCCGTTCACGGTAGGAGGACTAACTACCGGAATTTTATATTTCTTAGTAAATAGTACCAGCTCTGTCTTGGAGGGGTTAATCCCTAATCTACATTTGCTGGCCCATTTCATAACAATTAGGAGTGCATTCTGCATAACATCAATAATCGTATCCAGATATTTGCCTGAGACAGCTATCGCTACATCATCCACATACGCTACAACCCTTATCCCCTCTCCCTCCAGTTCCAAGAGCAATCCATTCATCACAACACTCCGAAGAGAGGGGGACATTACACCTCCTTGCGGGGTTCCTCTAACCACCCGCCTTCTAATGGTGGCCTCCCCCAGTTTCCAGGAAATAATCCTGCTTACTAGCATCTGATTTATCAACCTACATATGGGGTAGTCCACGTTCAAAAATAGCAATCCTTCCATGATCGCCTCCGTTTTAACATTATTAAAGGCACCCTCAATATCGAGAAATGCTACCATACAGAACTCTTGCGAGTAAATTGATTTCTCAATCATGCGTACTAGAACGTGCAGAGCTGTGTCCACCGACTTTCTCTTACAGTACGCATGCTGCGACATTGCCCAACTCCTGGGCTCAATTTTTGATCGAATACCTATATCTACCGACCTTTCCAAGGTTTTCATCAGAAAGGATGATAGAGTTTTAGGTCTCAGATCCTTTGGATAGGCATGCGAGCTTTTTCCCGATTTCGGGATAAAGACCACTCTGACCTCCGTCCATTTTTTAGGAATATATACCAGTTTCAGACATCCCATGAAGATATCTTCCATCCAGGGGAGGATGACTGCTGAGTTTCTCTGGATCTCTGCTGGTATAATCCGATCCGGGCCCGCTGATTTATAAGGTTTAAACCCGTTCAGCGCCCAACGGATTCGCTCCTTATCCGCGATGCCCTCCATCTCTATTGAAGATGTTACTTGATTAGCTCCAGGCTCTGTCGAGTCTTCAAAGCTTCCCGGAAAATGGGTCTCGATGAGGAGCTCCAATGATTCCGCACTTGAAGTTGTCCATGACCCGTCTGGTCTAATTAAATAACTAGGACTGGTTGGGTTAGTAGCTAGAATTTTCCTAAGGCGAGAAGTCTCAGAGACCTCCTCCATTCTACAACAGAAGAGTCTCCAAGACCCCCTTTGTGCCTTCCTCAACTCTTTTTTGTATTTTCTGAGGTCCTCCTTATACGAGTCCCAATCCCGAACCTCCTTTGTGGTCTTAGCTTTATTAAAAGCTCTCCTACACACACTCCGATATGTTCCCAACTGCTTGGTCCACCATATCGGTTTTTGCCTACCCCAAGGCTTTATTAGGGGGCACGCAGCATTAAATGAAAGATTGCATGCCTTTGTGACAATATCAACCATGCCATCTAATTCCTCTACTGTCGCCGGAAGTCCAGGAACCTCCAGCGGCAGTAGTTCTTTCAACACCTCTCCTTATTTGTTCCAGTTTGTCCTTCTAGGATTCCTGAAGGATTTCCGGATAACAGGTTTAATGTCGAGGTTATAAATTACATATCGATGATCAGAGAATGAGTGCTCTTTCGCCACTCTCCATCCTCTGATCATATGAAAGATCGTTTCTGACACAAAGGGGACATCTAAAACCTCCTGTCGATTTTTAACAACAAATGTCGGTTCTCGTCCAATATTGCAAAATTAAAGGTTGGTATTTAATAAATAATCAAAAAATAACTCACCCCTCTCGTTGATGTCTGTGCTTCCCCAGATTATGTGATGCGCATTTACATCTCATCCGAGTACAACACCTACTCTTCTTTGATCTGCTTCCCGGATCAGTTCCCCAGGTTGTCCGGTGGAACCTCCTTCTCGCGATCCATATAGGCTGAGGCTAGCCATAGCTTCCCACTGCCAACCTCAGCGCTCACCGCTGTAACGTCTCCGCTACTAAATTGTGGAAGAAAAAAATATTCAAATTATTTTTCGCTAAAATACACGATCTGATCTTCTCAGAGTTGCTTGAGTATAATAATTTATACCCTTTCATTCTGAGTTCACAGATCCTGTTATTGTTAATCCAAGGTTCTTGGATTAACACTAAATCCTCATCTGACTTAGTCAGTCTGAGAACGAGAGCTGCCGAGGCAACCTTCGTGTGATGTAGGTTTATTTGTACAATGCTAACCATTGTAGTCGACCTTACTCACCTCTTGCTGCACTCCCTGCATCGGGATAGTGTCATCTACCTCTTTGTTCTGGACGCTGTCTTCCTCTCGTCGAGAGCCTGACAGGATGTCCCCATCAGACTCCAGAGAGAGGAGGCTACCTCCCCTAACTATGCTCCCCAGAGCCGAAGCATTACTTTTCTGGCCGCCCTCAGCCCGCTTGACCGTCTCCTGCTGGGTCCGTTCGCCGTCACCCCCAGGCTGGTCTTTCGCAGTTGCGTCGGTCTCGTTCTTTTTATATACTTTGAGAGTGATCGACCCGAACCCGAAGTTGATCACTCCCTTTAATTTTGCAAGGGAAGCCAAGGATTCTTTATTGATTAGCATGATTGCCAATCTAAAGCCTCCCTTAGCTTCCTCTCGCTTTACAATCTTCCAGTCTTCGGTCGGAAGATCGGGATTGCTGGCCCGGATGATCTCGAGGATCTCTTCCGGCTTTTCCGGCTCGGTTGGCAGCCATACACGTGCCCTCGGCCTGCTCGGGATTTCCTCCCTGCAGACTGCCTCAAGCCTCGCGCCCGGCCACACCTCGCCTACTTCGGCAATTGCCCTTTTGTAAAGGTCGACCGATCTCTGATCTGAGCACGCAGTCAACTTCACGCGCCCCTGGTACCATCCCGCATCTCTGCAGGAAGGGGGGATCCCGGATTTTCTCTCAGGATCCGCAGAAAAATGGAGTTTAGTGCGTTAAACACTACTCTCCATTTCTCTGACGTGATGCTCCCATCTTCCTGACTTCTGTCAATGACTGCTAGCACCAGCACGTGATCCTTTAGTATCTCACTGATTAGCTTCAATTTTTGATCCCTAGGAGCACCCGACGTCTTTTCTACCTGGACCTTGGCTCGCTTACTCTCGCCCGTTTCCAGCTCTTCCTGGGACCTCTGTCTTTTAGACACAAGGGCCCTTTCCGAGCTGTCACGGCCGACAGTTTTTTTAGCCCATGCCACAGATCCTCGTTGTTCTACTGTAAGCTGCCCATCTGGGGTCGCAGCCAGTTTTTCTAAAATTCTATACGCCGACCGTCTCTCCCTGTATCGACGCTTCGACTGAGGGACCTCTCTCAATTCCCCCTTATTTCCTTTAGCGGTTCCGCTTCCACCTGGCTTCAATGCCAAAGTGTCGCTTAACCCTGATGATGAAGCCCCACCTTTACGGCTAGAGTTGCTAACTTCTTCCGGTTTTTGAAGGGTGCCGGTCCCTTTAATTTTCGTTTCTTTTGTTTCTTCCATGTTTCTCCCACGAGTATCGGAGAAATATCGGTCAACTTGCGCAGAGATCCGTGTACGCAAGCAAGGCTAAATACAACTGGAGGTCGTTAGGTATCCGGAGGGCTCCGTTCACGACTGGGCTTTGTTAAATGAGCCCCCAGCCTAGCCGATCATCAGCACGGGTCGCGTAACACCTTAATCCAGCCCATTGGCTTACCGAACACCCCACCCCCCGCACCCTCGCCCTCCTCCCACATTCACTCACTCATTCACCCATTCATATGGATATCCCAAACAAATGGGACCCACTTAATTCATGGGATTGCCGTTTATAGGTTTCCCCACTCACTACCTCGAGGCCCGGGAGCACAAGTAGACGTGATGCTCAGTTAACCGTGGTTATGGTCGATGGTTTTAAGGCGCCATCAGTTTGCGTATCCCTACTGGGTATCCTAGGCACTCAGAATTTTTGAACAGAGGTTAACCACTCCCCCGTTCTCTGAGACTCTCCTCCCAGCAGAGCTGCGGTTGGGGACGGCTTATTTAATTCACCGCTAACCTACCTATCAATAGGCCGTTCACTATCCACCACCTGTGACCCCCCCGATAGCTGCAGCTCGCCGCGGGTTCGGGCTAGGTCTATCTTTTCATACTTTTCACTTAGTTTTTTTTTCTCGTATAATATATTAGGCTTAACCCGTAAACTAACAGATCTAAGTTGATTGTTCTAAAAACAACTCGATATTTGCTTTATATTACCAAACTGGCAAATCACTATGAACACAAGTCACTACTCGAATTTTCACAAGACTTAACTAACTTACTTAGAGTTTAGCGCACAATAAAAGACACGATATTATTTTCAAGAAAATCCAAAATCGACTGCCCCCGCATGCAAATCCTTTCCCTATTTATCAAAAACATTATCAATGTATTCGCAATTGAGTACCGTATTTTGAGGGTTGATCCCCCTAATTGTCGTATGGTAGTTATTTGTATTAGAGCATCATAAAATGTAATTTAAAAAAATGTAAGTGTCGGACAGCGGTATGGAACCTTAGTTCCTTGAAACTAGTTGCGCATGCCAATCGTTACACAAGTTATAAATGTTTAACGAGGAGCCTTCCAACACAGCAGTGTTAGCCGCTTTAGGGTCACAGTGTATATAAATTTCAATAACCCAAGTTTAAAATTAAAAGATTGTAAAATAAGTTTTATACAAAATTAGATCATACCATTTCCTAAAACATTACCGCGGTAAATGATAACTTTTCATAGAGAGCTTTATTTTTTGTAAATTCGGCATTTCTATTTAAGAATTGATTATTTAAGATGAAATTTCACACCAATTTTTTTTCAATAAGTTGGGAGGTCATTGCAAAGTTGGAGTTTTATAAAAAACAGATTTAAATAAATTTAGAGAATTAATTTTCAGTTGACCTTGGTAAAATTAAATTATAATAATTTTTGATTAAAACAGTTTTTATTAAAAATCCAGTTGGTTTATTTTTATGCATGTAAAATTAAGTGTGGTGTTTTTGATATGTACATTCGTGGTAGAAGAAAGTCAAATTTTTCCGATATTATTCCGATAATTTTAGTTTGATTGCAAATATTATTAAATTTCTGATAAAATTAAATTTCAGCTAAATATTTTATCAAAAGTACAATTAGTTACTCCTTGGTCATATGAGAAATTTGCGTCAACATGAGAATTAAAGCACTTATTGTGCTTAAGCGGTCATGTCCAATTCTTCTTTGACTTTAAACTGTCTCTTAAAATACAATTTTCGGTACTAGTCAATTGCGTTCAAAATCTCCCCACGTGTATAGTGAACCCGAAATATAACTGGTTTCTGTAAATGGCAGATCAAAAACATTCAGCTAGAAGACCAAAAATATAATTCAATACGGAAAAATAACGTACGAGTATATCTAATTTTGTGGTAGAAAAAAAAATTCTGCGGATAACACTTTAGTAGAAATACGAGTAATTATTAATTAGAAATGAAATTTTATATCAGTTTACAAATTTATTTTTGGATCCCACCGACTCTGCTGTCAGAATGTGTTTCATCACAATTTCAGAATTGAAAACATACTATTGTGGTATTTCGGTTTTAATTTGATGCCAAATATTAAAAAAAATTCTGCGTATGCATAAATATACACAAAATATGCGTATGATTATTCACAGTACACAAATATAATTTTATTTGACTGGTGCGCGGTTTTTGGTTGGATTAACAATAATGATATTTTCTGTATAATCAAAAATTAATACAAAATTGTTTCTGGGAAATATAAAATTTATATAATAATATTTAAATTTGAATACGCTCATTTGTGTACATCATATATTTGTACATAACTATACATGCATAATAATGCCGCACAACTTATTTAATCAATTTACATTTTTAAGGTCATTGTTGAATATATTTCATCAATGTTGGTGAAAACAATTCGAAAATAATGGCATATCTGTACGGAACTGTTAACACGAATATTTGCTCCTCAAATGCAGTTATCGGTCTAAAGGCTTCAATTACACAATTCGGTTAGTCGCCGATGATCCTAACTTTTTTATGGCGACCTCCGCAACTATTTACGGTGTTTTAAAGCTATATTCATAGAATTTCAGCACATTGTGGAATTGGGATTGGATTAGTTGAACAATGGAATCTCCTTTTGTAACGAAGGATGGGCATGTGGTCACAAACAATAGAGAGTTCTTTTTCACAACTTAGATTCTGCCCAGATCAAAATCAGGAAAAATATTGATCATGAAAAACCTTCATTGGTAGACAAGTTCAGCTCGACTTTGGCTCAGCAGGTTTGGTGGGATTTTTTTAGTTGAAGCATGCATAAATCTTGAGTTGCAAACAGATGAATTTTTATTTGGAAAACGGAAATAGTTAGGATCTATATGTATTACTTCCATTTAATTCATTCCATCCTGAAAAACAAAATTACTTATATGAATTGGCTGAACTTGGGACTCGGGGAAAGATATCCATTGAAGACTTAGTACCGCAATTTGCGATTAAATTCGGTTACATGTAGACCTGATCTACTCGACATCTCACATATAAAATTTATCGAAGCATTTTGCTCCAATATCAACCCAATCAGGGCTTATTATTTGGTCACCGTCCTGTGAATGTGTTCAGGACAAACATCATTTCGCGACTTTGAATTCAACAAATTGCCAATTGGACTTAGAAATACTGCGGAAACAACTTAACGATTTATAAAAATAGTCATTCGTGATTTAGACTCCGTTTTCATTTTTATCGATGACGTTCTTGTGTTATTTCAATCTCAAGAAGATCACAAATGTCACCTGTAGAAAGGTGTAGAAAACCACTTCTTCAACATAAAGAAAAGTAAAACTGTTCGCGGGCTTAAAAATATGTATTTTAAAATCGAATTACATCCAGTTCATAAAAGTATCAGCACATTTATTTACGAACGATGCACCTATAAATTTTGATTTATTCGCATTTTAATTACAAATACACAAAAATATATAAAGAATTTTCCTTTATTTTATCCAACCAGGAATTTAACGCTATGATGGAGATTCAATGGAACCCTAAAGAAATTGAATAAGAAAGACCAATCCTGTTAAAAGTTTCCCTTTAAAAAATTTATTCGAAACGGAGCAAATAATACTGTTCAATTCTTACGTATATCTAGGGAGGTGGTGATTCAGGAGTTTGCTTATTGAAAAAGATTAGATTACAGTGGCAAGAAAAAAACTATTTTAGTAAGCTCAAATTTAAGGTGGGCTAATAAATAAAATGTTCTTCGCAATGAAAAATTAAAGTAATAATTCAGGACGGCCAAAATTCTCGGAACGGTGAAATATGCATTTTAAGACATTCACATCGAATCTTAAAACAAACATTCATGTGTTTAATATTTTTGGAAAAGTTATCCAATCACATTCCAATAGAACCATATCCCTACTCCGGCATGTGTGCTTGGATAACTTTTTAAATATTAAATCGAGACCCGCAGTTTTATTGCAAAATTGCATTCTACGCTTAAACTATGTACGCGGTTAATATTTTCAATAATATTCAATATGAAATCAATTATCAAGAAATTTACAAAAGATTTATTATTCACAATTAACACACACATAAATAATTTCAATCTTCAATATCTTAAATCAAGACAAATCAATGAATCTCACATATACAATAACAATCGATAATGTCGCAATATACATTTTTATGTTGAAAATATTGATTTCAATGCTGGATTCCAGTTACAAAAAAAAATTTCCCAAAGGCAAAAATTCAATTTATCAGCAACAAAAGCATTTGAAACGCTTTAGGCAAATTATTTTCTGTGTTAACTTGGATATTGTACCTTTTTTCTCCATTACCCATTTAAAAAGGATAAAAGCTTCACTATTTTGACTTTTACTGAAGTATATCTTGCACTTTTATCAACTTATACATTATATGGTATATACATAATGTAACACGTAAATTGAAAATTAATAGGGTAGGTTAGACTATTAAAGTTTATGTCATCTAAGTTTTGAAAAACTACATTTAAAGAAATTTTATTTTTGGTTCTTTTTGATAATACGACTTTACTTTTTTTTACTAGTAATGGAATGTTAAAAGTTATCATGAAATAAACTTTTTTAACCTCGAAATTTTTTCAAATATTATTCGTTTTCTTAAATAGAAAAATTATTTTCCATATGTGAAAAGTATGTCGATTTACTTGTGTGTTCTTTACAGCCTGAATATTATATCAAAGTGAACATTAATTTTGTTATTTAAATATATATTTGTCACGTTGCACGACTAACGCCTTATACCTCTAGAGTATCGTAAACGTTTCCAAATATTATTTAATGGAACAAAACTTTAATCAAAAATAAATAATTATCACTAATCACTTATCAATTGGGCTTGGTAACGTTCAGCTGTGATAATTTGACCAGGCTCCAGATCAAACACAGCGTTAGATTTTCTGGATCAACCTATGATTTTCTGCGATTTGTTTTATCGTACAAAGTTCACTTTTGATCACCCGTAATGATTTTGTGGAAAAAATTATTTCTATTGTACCGAGAAAGCAAATTGGAGTCGAAACTTGTCTAAATTGATTTTTTATTCATACTCTAGCCAAGCACGATCGTTTTATTTGTTTACATATTGCTGAACCGTAAAAAATTTTCCATTAGGAAAGAAAAAATTTGCAAGCTCGCCACCAACTTGCGATTGTTATAACACCTTTGCTCTTGCTATATAGGTATTGAGATTTGTCGCCAATTGAACTGCACGTGGTCATGGATTACGTTGAATTCTGCCCTTCAACTATTCACCCATTTCTAGCGTTGTTGCTGTTTTAAGATGTCCGTAACGTAAAAATAAACTGCATTCATCAAATAAAATGCACGCAAGAAATAAAATGCATTCATCAAATAAAAAGCATGAATCAAAAAATACACTACCACTCATAAGTGTTAAGGCAGCCCGTTTTTTATGTATTATTGATTAAGTGTTATGTTTAAGAAACAACATTTGAATAAAATGAAATATTTATCTGAAACGCAGTTTCATTATATAACCACCAATGATATAGGGTTAATTTTACTACCCTCTACCAGTGCTTGCTCGGATTGTCGTGAACTGTTTATTACGGTACAATTACAAAAATAGTCTTTAATAGTCTTCAAAAATAGTCTTCAAAAATAGTACAATTACAAAAATAGTTTTCCAGAAAAATTTATTTGTCTGGTTTATTCTATAGGCAATGATGTTTAAATTGATTTTTTAGAAAAAATTTCAGTGAAATGAGTCAAATAGGATCAGTTGCAGTCCCATATTTACACTGTTAACATCGTAAGCGAAATATCGACTGACAATTATTTAAAATGCCTCCAAGAAAAGAACCAAGTATTGAAACACGTGCGCTTATAATGGGTGAAGTGAATAAAAAAAAGTAAATACTTTTTTCAAGTAAATACTACCGAGTAAGTGAATAAAACTTACTGGCAAAGTTTAAAGCAAGTACTTACTAATTTAACTAAAAATTTCACAGCAGTTACTGAAAATTATGTGAATAAAGACTACCATCTACTTTTACATGACATTTCAATACTTGGAAAATACAAGTAAAGTAGATAGCAACTTTTAATGGTAAAAATGAGTAATTTATTAAGAGTTAGAATTAGTTTAAAGAAAAAGGAAAGTAAATTCTCATAGTATGACGACATCCCAAGCCTAATTGTTTCCACTTTCAAAACTAGAAATGAGAAGCCACTGAATAAGCATCCTATATCGTTAGTTACCTATTACACTGGAAGGAGAAGCTCATACAATAGCTAAGACATTGGTAGAGCTCTGTGCAGTCGATATAGCTAAATGTAGGTTCGATGTAAAGGTGGCAAAAGAAATCACAAATGTGCCGCTATTCACTGACACGGTAGCTCGTTGAATTAAAGATTTAGCAACTAACGTGAAGTCTCAATTGATATTTCACCTGAAAAATTATAAGTTTTCTCTGCAAATGGACGAGAGCACAGATGTACTTGCAATCTTTGTAATTTTGTCCGATATCAGCATATTAATTTGCTTCAAGAGGATCTTTTTTTGAGTGAACCATTGCCAAATAATACAACAGGGTGGCGAAATATTTAATGTTGTGAATGATCTTTTAAGACTTATGGTTTAGATTGGAACAACTGTGTTGATATCTGCACGGATGGTGCAGAGGCAAGGGTAGGAGAAACCGCTGGCACTGTAGCTTAAATCAAGAAATTAGCAACAAACTGCACCAGCAGTCATTGCATTCGAAACCTCCAAGCACTTGCAGTATTTATTAAAATACCAATGTCTTTGAAACATGTCCTTGATGAGTCTGTAAAGATCTTAAATTTCATCAAATCGAGACTATTATAAAAACGGCTTTTTAAGATTCTTTGCGAAGATATAGGCAGAAGAACGATTGTTCTGTCGAAAGAAAGTTCTTGTTCGACTACATATTCGAGCTACGCTCCGAATTGGGCACTTTTTTCATGGTAAACAGAATGGATTTACAAGAAAGGCTAACAGTGGTTGTTTCGACTTGGATATCTCGCCGATATATTCTCAAAGCTAAACAAAGTGACTTTGTCTCTTCACGGAAAAAATGTAACAGTGTTCACAGCCAATGATAAGATTCAAGCTTTTAACAAAACATTGGAGTTTTGGATCATTTGCATTCGTGCTCGTGAGCTAGATAGCTTCCCAACACTTAAAGAATTTTTCGATGTAATTAATCGGGACATTGAAGAAAGTGACTATTTTATGTTGTGTGGTAAAATTTGTCAACATTTGGATGATATTCTTAACTCAGCTTAACAGTATTTTCCAAATTAACATAATGAAAAACTTGAAAATTACACAAAGATTCGAGCCGGTTCCGTGTAAATTATTAAGTTTTTGGAAGGCTCCGCAGCTCAAAAAATTTGAGAACCGCTGTTTAAGACTGCTGGCTTTTAGAAAACAGGTATATTAGAAAATATGTATCGGTTTACCAAATGAAACGCGAGGCATTAAAATAAACAAAAAATAAAAAATGGAAATATTTTTACGCTGCTTGAGTAATACACTGAAAAAAATGATTCTGAACTTAAGCTAGTTCAACTTGTTTTAGTTATTATAACCCAGACTTTGCTTAATTTAGGTAAAAATGACCATGGTTTATTTTACTTATGCATGTTTCATAATACAAAAATGGCTAAGTTAATTTCAATTTAATCAATTATGCTTTATTTTCTTTCACACTGAACTTGTTTGTATGTCAATTCAAACTAGGCATTTATTTGATAACTTCGGAATAGTTAAACTAAACCATGTAAAAGTAAAATCAACTGAGCTTGGTAGTCAATTCAACTTATATGCTTGGTTTAATTTGAACATAGGCAATTTCATCTCATAACAGTTTGGTCTTGAAAATATGTCATCTAACCTAAGCATTTATTTAAAAACTAACAATTTTACAATGTAGTAGTTAAATTAAACCATTTCAATAGTTAAATTTAACTATGCAAATGTAAAATTGCCTTATGCCTAGTAGTCAGTTCAACTTAATGCTTCGTTTATACAAAATTTATGAAAAATCATCTTCTCATAGTACGAATTTGCATGTACTCGTATGTTATGGGCAGCCGATCAAATTATCACCCAATATACTCAAATTTTTCATTCATTCAGCTATACGTACAGAGGATACAATTTTGACGGACAAATTTGCTGGTTTGTTTTTTGTGACTACTAAACTAAGAAAAACTATTGACTTACAATAATAACGCACGAATCACAATCCAAAACTATTATAATCCGTGATGGGCAGTTGTTCGACATAACGTTGTAAGTCAACTTGCTCTCAATCTTGTACCAATTTCAAACCGTTTTGCTAAATTAGATCGAGCGTTGGGCCAATACGATTCAATCTTCCCGGTCCAAGCGAACAGGTTATTTACACATACAATTGAACTTGCATGTATGTAAACTTAACTTAAGCACTTCGTAAATAACAAAACGCAATAACTTTGCATTAGTAAAATTAAGCTATGTAAAAAAACAATACTTATGCGCTTTGTATATTCTACTTAAGTGCTAGGTAAATGTGACATGTGCGCTTAGTCAAAATACTAAACTAATCATGCGCAATGACTAATTTTGTTTTTTGTCTTGTCTTTCTTACATCATTTTTCAATATTGAGTTTTGAGATTTCAGTTGGTGAATTTAATCAGTGCCTTCTATAGTACTGGCCTGTGACAACATTCATTTTTTGCTGATGACGACAACGTAAGTCGATAACCAGATGTCAGCATAATTAAGTAAAAATAATACACTTTGCCTCCTTATTACGACGGCAATAAATTTCATAAACTTAACAAATAAAAATCTGAATTATTATACAATAAATTAATAAATTATGAACAATTTTAGTGTAATTGATTTTCTTAATTCATAAATTGAATTTTTTCGATCCACATTCAAGAAGTTAATGACAATTTAAAGAAATGCGCCTATTTAGATAACGTAATAAAGGGTTATCCAATTCGAGGTTGATAAAGTAGAAATCTGTATATCGACATCTGTCAAAGATAAACGTCAAGTACGCTGTCATTTATTTAGTTGACATTCTGCCATTTAATAATATGGAGCATTTAACAATCGACCAACGCGTTAAAATTATTAAATCTGATTAAAGCTGATTTTTCGAACAAAATTTTCTTCAGTGATGAAGCTCATTTTTCGCTTGGTGGATACGTTAATAAGCAAAACTGTAGAATTTGGGGCTCAGAAAATCCACAATTGATTGTAGAGAAGCCATTACACCCGGAAAAGTCACTGTTTGGTGCGCATTGTGGTCTGGTGATGTGATTGTGCCGTATTTTTTTGAGAACAACCATGGACGAACCGTTACCGTCAATTCTGAGCGCTATGGCCGCATGTTAACCGATTATTTTTTTACGAAAATCGAAGATTATGATCTTGACGATATGTGGTTCCAGCAATATGGAGCAAGCAGTCACGTAACACGAGCAAATCGAAATCTTTTGCAAGAGAAATTTCCTGCACGTTTGATTTCGCGATTGGCTGATGTCAATTGGCCTCCAAGATCCTGTGATTTAACGCCTTTGGATTTCTTTTTGTGGGGCTACGCGAAAGATCGTGCTTACGCAAACAATCCTCAAACTCTTGACGAATTGAATACTAATATTCGTAAGGTAATGGCCGAGATACCGCCCGAAATGTGCCGAAAAGTCATTGAAAATTACCTCAAAAGAATCAAGGCCTGTAAGAAGTCCCGTGGAGGACATTTGAATGATATCTTGTTTAACTAAAAATGGCAAGGATCAATCTGTAAAATGAAATAAAAATTACAATACATTCCGAATATTTTGTGTGTTTTTTTTAAGTTTACTTTATCAACCTCGAATTGGATAACCCTGTACAAAGTTCTAGTGTATTTAACTACAAAAATATAAACAAAACCGTGAGAGCAGAGAATATTATGTGATCGTTTTGTTTCTGTTTTGTCATTTCATTTTTGTATTTTACATTTTCATTTAGTGTCACATAATTAGTCGAAGCCGTACGGTACGATGCATTTTTTACTGTATTTTACATGATATCCTTACTTCTTTTCCTATTTTTATTGAATCTACGTACCAATTACAACAATTTTGAATTAGATGATATTACAAATCGACTTATGTTGGATAAAAATGACAAAAAAATGCCAAAATCTAAAATAAAAATGTACATGCATTACTAGAAAAATTAAAAAACGAATATCCTTCGGCTTCAACAGTTTGTTCGAAACTAAACAAATTAACAAAATTACAAAACAACTGGAGTGAGAAATAATATTTTTATTGTTTTGTAATTTTGTATGACGAAATTTATTTTGGTTTTATGAGAACGAGGCGGAGCCAAAAACTAGAAAAAACTGGAAAACGGAAATAAAAAATGAATAACCTTCTACTTCGAAGTAATAATTGCAACTCTAAATATATTTTGTGATGTAATTTTCCTTTTAAAAATTTATCTGCCATCGGCCCATGCCACACGTAAAAAAAAATGCCGCATTTATCTTCGTTTCTTTCCCCGTTTACCAATGATACAAGTTTTAATTGCGACTTAAACAAATTTTCTGTTCAACCATACAATGACACAACTCAAACATAAATGAAATAAAAAATATTTCAAGGACATTTTTGACTCATTTTAGTTAAAATTTTATTTAAGAGAGAGCAGAACAAAACATTGGTAGAAAAAAAATGCCAAAATACAAAAAATGCTCGTGTGGCTTAGGTAATCTAGTTGAACCGTCGACTTATGCGGGAACTATAGATAAAATAAAAAAAATAAAAAAAATAACGTAAGAGAGCGAGAGATAGGATTTATATGTATTCGACCATACTCAGAATAAGGAAAATAAAAACTATAAGAAAAATTGCGTTTTATTTTGCTGTCATTTAAAAAGAATAACCGAGCGAAAATTTTCGTCCAAGAATAAAAAACTTAACAAATACAACAACAAAACTCGAACAAATTTTTGTGCGTTGAATGTAATATGCATGTTTATTATTTTATGTATGGGAATTTTGAATTGTCCGTGTATATTATCTTTTCTATTTATAAAATATTCATGTACACATATACAAATATGAATATAAAATCACAAATAATTTTCACTACACCGTAGAATTGTATTTTTCTAAACCTAACCTAAAAAAATAATTTATCGAATTGTGGTAATTTAAACCGCATATAAATATTTTTATAATTTTAAACACATATATTTGTTGATATGTAATACGTTTATACTCAAAACTATTGTAGTTTCACTCAAGATTTTAGGAAATACATCAAAAAAATATTACATGAAAAATATGAATGAACTTAATATTTTAAGTAATCTATAGCCGAAAAGTCAAATTAGAAAAATATTTTTTTGTCTTCGTTTCTTACGTTATTTCTGTTATTTTTTTTATTCTACCTATAGTTGACCCATTAGCGTGTCGTCATCAGTTGGTGTAAGCGGCCAGTAGTTTAGAAGGCATTGATTTAATAGTTAAAGCATAATAAAGTTAAAAAAAAAAATAAAAGTTATCAATTACAAAGTGAATTAATTGGACAACATAAATTAATTATTACCTATTAAAAAGTTATAAATTGTTTCTTTTTTGGAGTGTTATTAGTGTGAAAGTGGCCGTAAATATAAATATGTGTACAATCCCCCTATAACACTTTAGATTAGTTTCGCGTTATAGGGAAACGCGTTGTACGAGAATGCTCGTATAACGCGATCATATGTACCCAGTATAACGCGTTATGTGCGTATAACGGGAAATTCCCGCGTTATATGTGAGGAATATGAAATTGTAATATGAAAACGCATTATAAGAGTAGCGTGTTATAGGGAGGTTATATATATATATATATATATATATATATATATATATATATATATATATATATATATATATATATATATATATATATATATATATATATATATATATATATATATATATATATATATATATATATATATATATATATATATATATATATATATATATATATATATATATATATTTATGACCTTAAAGTTATTTTTCAGTCAGTAAAAAAAATATTAGACAGAAACGAGACTGGTAGATCCATTATAATACAATTATAAAAAAAAATCGTAAACTGGATACAATCTCGCGTACGATAATGGTTCACCAAGTCGTAGATTGCTACCTCAACCAACCAACCAACAAAATGTAGCTGCAACTGTAGATAGGTGCAGAAAGACTTCAAACCAAATTAAAAGATTGTTTCTCTCAGATGCACAGGTAGGAGATTACGGGGCACATGCTCGTACAGCTAACAAGCAATTAGCAATGTGCTAGCGAAAAACCTGGTTACTCAATCATTTTTACAAAGCAAATTTGAATTTGAATTTACTGTTTTTGATAATTTTTTTGCGATTGCACCGTAAACTTTGCGGCTTAGAAAACTATCCAGCAAATTTGTATATTGTTTTACTTGCAATCGCAAAAATAAACAAAAAACGTATAAAAAAATTAATTCAAATTCAAATTAACTTGGTAAAATTGATTGAGTAGCCAGGTTTTGTGCTAGCATATTGCTTGCTTGCTAGTTAATCGAGCATGTGCCCCTATACCTCTAAATGAAATCATTAATTTTAAATTTTGTTAATTTTTTGATTTAAATTACAGAGCACATATTTCATATTACGGGGACATTTGCCGCCCAAAGGAAAATTATACGACAGGTTCCAAAATCAATGGAAAAGAGCGACCAGTTTGGTAAATAGGAAAAAGTCTGCTGTTTCATCGCATAATTTAGGTATATTACATTCATAATTAAAAAATTTGAATAATTTATTTAATATTATTTTTTTATTATTATTTTTTTATTTATTCAGTTAAAAACTTATATTTTTTATTTGAAAATAAAATATTAATTTAAAACATTAACATTAACAAATTTTGAAATTGTTTTATTCAAGATCAAGTATACCCATATATAAAACTCTTTATATATATATATATATAATATATATATATATATATATATATATATATATATATATATATATATATATATATATATATATATATATATATATATATATATTATATATATATATTAACCTGCTCGAAATATGTTAATCTACGCTCTAAGTTAATATAACCTAGTCAAAGTTTAAAGGTACGGTTTAAATTAACCTACGTGCTTAGTTATATTAATCATATTTTGTTGATTTAACTAAACTGTGCGCAAAGTCATGTTAATATATGCTATAAGTTAACTTAACCTACAAATGGCTCCAAATTTTGTTAAAATTAACCTACAAGGTTTGTTATACGTATACTTGTAATTATTGGTGATACTAAACTTTGACAATAGTTATGTCAACTTATGCTGTAATTTAACATAACCTAGCGAATGGTTCAAATTGATGTTTAAATTAACCGACGAGCTAGGTTGTATTAAGGTTTTGCTTAGTTATATTATTAAAGAGTAAAGGTTAATATAACTTATCAAATGTTTGGAAATGTCGTTCAAATAAACATATGTGCTTGTTAACATTAACTTTGCAGATACTGTTGCGTTGAACTTGCAGCAAAGATCCATATTACTAATCATTGACCAAAGCAAATAGTTATAATTGGCATATGTTATTATTATAAAATGAACTATCCATTTTAGTATTACGAAACAAGCGCTTAGTTGGCTGAAAAACAATTTGTTTGGTTAAATAAACCAATGTTTTTGTTTGTATTTACCCAGAATTTTTTTTCAGTGTACTGGTTTTCAAGAAGCAGTAGGCGAAGAGGTGGGGTCCATAGAACTTTAGACTAAATATTTCGTCAAGTGCTAGATAACGTGATTGCAAAATCCCATGCATTTGTAGTATTCGCTAAAACTGATCGAGAAATGATTCCCACAAAAGATCTATGGTTGAAAATGTTTAAGATTCCGATCGTTATTGGGGCCCCCGACTACACGCACGTTGAGATTTTGAATCATCGATCATTTTCAAAATTGCCTCTTCCTTTGCCATTTTTTTGTTCGGAAGTTGTGATTTACTTAGCAGAATTATATTTGGCAGAATTTAATTGTTTTTTAGGACGCATTTCTCTTTTACAAAATCCACTTCGAATCTATCGATTTTTATACATAGGGTGAAGTGAATAAAAAAAAGTAAATACTTTTTTCAAGTAAATAGTACCGAGTTAGTGAATAAAACTTACTAGCAAAGTTTAAAGCAAGTACTTAATAATTTAACCAAAAATTTCCGAGCATTTACTTAAAATTATGTGAATAAAGTCTACCTTCTACTTTTACATGACATTTCAACACTTGAAAAATACAAGTAAAGTAGATAGCAACTTTTAATGGTAAAAATGAGTAAATTTTTATGAGTTAGAAATAATTTAAGGAAAAAAAAAGAATTATCATCTGCGTAAAAATAATTGAATAGATAATTATAAAAATATTTATATTAAAAATATTCATCGGTTTGCCAAATGGAAAAGATTAGAGCAGACAATGCATCCGTAAATTTTGGTAAGCACAATTCTGTATTCGTTCATTTAAAAAATCATTTTAGTATGCCAAACTTAATTCCTGGACATTGCAATGTCCACATTCTGCACAACACAGCTAAATTTGGATTCGCATTACTTAGCTACGATGTAGAAAATCTAGTCTCAAAAGTATGTGCAGTATTTTCATCTTCAGCCAAGGAAGTTGAAAACTTAAAAGAATTTTGTGAATTTGTAGATTGTGAATATTCCGCTATAACTCGTCATGTTCCGACAAGATTTTTGTCATTATATGCAGTAGTTGACAGACTTTTAAAAAACTGGAATGCCTTAAAAAGTTATTTCATCAGCAAGAGTGAAGAAAATGTAAATAAAGGAATATGGAAATTTATAGAATATCATAAAGATGGTATCTAAAATGAATATTCATTGGCAGAATTATACATTTTCTTCGTACATAACGTGATGCATCTTTTTCAAAATGTAATGAAAGCTGTTGAAAGCAATTATATTCAATCGCCTCAAATATTTAAAATTTTTAATGATTTAAAAAAAGAATTAGTTTATCGTAAGGAACAACTATTTTTCGGATTTGAAGTCAACTAACATATAAAAAACTAAATTACTCCTATAGATATATATTGGAAGTAGAAGGTGTCCAAATCTATACGAGGATGTTATCATATTTGGAAAAATGGTTTGATTTCAGCGAAAATTCATTTTTCTTTATTTGCAGCCCATTCAACTTAAATGAACGCATAACTCTAGAACAAACCGACCAAATGGCACAGTGGTTAAAGCTTTGGCGTTTGGATCGGGAGGTACCGGGTTCGAATCCCAATAGGGGCAGGATGCAAAAGGGATTTTTCATCATTTGATTACGATCGATGATGAAAATGAACACAACTATGACCCCCTGTCGGAGTGCACAACTCATGGGCCGACCCATCTTCCATGTCAGTACTATAGGCTGGCATGGAGCAATGCAATGTGCAGATGGTTCTACGTAAATCGGACCTATAGCCGTACGTCCTCGATTTGGCAATCAATGCGTAAAGTAGAACTTCAGACCAAAAATTTTCTCCTAGATATAACGTGATTGCAAAATCACATGAATTTGTAGTATTCGCCAAAACTGACCGAGAAGTGATTCCTGCAAAAAGATCTATGGTTGAAAATGTTTAAGATTCCGAACGTTATTGGGACACTCGATTATACGCAAGTTAAGATTTTGAATCCTCGATCTTTTTCACCTTTGCCTCTTCCTTTGCCTTTTTATGTTCGGAAGTTGTGATTTACTAAGCATAATTTGATAATTTTTAGAAGCCGGACTCCAAGGCCGTGTTTCTA
This sequence comes from Nephrotoma appendiculata, assembly GCA_947310385.1. Classification (NCBI taxonomy): domain Eukaryota; kingdom Metazoa; phylum Arthropoda; class Insecta; order Diptera; family Tipulidae; genus Nephrotoma; species Nephrotoma appendiculata. The sequence goes on along the minus strand of OX371224.1, from coordinate 119,861,759 downwards.
TTAAAAAACCATTACTACATAAACAAAATGAGCAAACCGAGAGGTGGACCATGACCTCTAACGATTGTAGATTTTTATCTACCTTAGAAAAGAAATTCATTCGTTCAACCTTTGGTCCAATTAAAGTTGCGAATAACGAATATCAGATTCGCATGAACCACGAGATAAAGTAACTTATTGGAGGTTGTGATATTATCGGATTCATCAAATCCAAACGAGTTAGATTGCTCGGCCACGTTACAAGATCCCCACAACAATAAAAAATATGATAAATAAAGAGTTCCATCAACAACCAGCCGGTGTGCATCATAGAGGAAGACCTTGGCTACGCTGGCGTGACGACGTCGAACAAGATCTACATACACTAGGGTGTCGAAATAGGAGGACGAGAGCGATGGACCGAGACGAATGGAGGACCAAAGAGCGGGTGGCAAAATCCCTTCATGGGATGTGAAGCTAAAGAGAGAGAGAGAGGTTGGTTCATTGTTGTTGTTGGTTTTTTAGGAATAACTTTAGGTTTAGGAATATATTCCTACCCGCCAACATATTAATGTGCGTAATTTTCCAAAAAAAAAATATTCGATCCAGTTCCGTGTCGAAGTTGCATCCTACATAGTTTAAACCCGTTTTCTAAGAGTCGCTATTCTGAGGTATTAATAATTTTATAGGGAAAAATTGGAAATTAATTCACCTACAGAAAACGTCTCAAGACAACTTTAAGTTGTATATAAGTATTATACTCGTCCCTGCCCCATCCCGATGGATAGTGAAAATAATTGTTTTGGAAAAATCATTCCGATGTTTATTTTGTCAACATTTATTTCCAAATAGTCCTATAGTTATTTAATTTTTAACCATCCTCTTTCACTGCATAGTACCTGTGGACGAATACTTTTGTTATCCAATCCTCAATTCGAACAATGTTTTTTTTGGAAGGATTTTAATTAAAGACTATACATATATATAGGTTAAATTTTTCAAACAATATTTTTTTCGAGTATATTATGTAATACATTTTATGTTTATTTAGGATAAAATAGGTATATGTATAAATAATAATTTCCTATTTTCGAAAATTTATAATTCAAAAACGATCAAAATCAATGTTTGTAAACTTATCCTGAAAACACGATTTAAATTTTACTGGCAAGAAGGAATGGCGAAATTTTATTAATTTATTGAATTAATTTTATACATCGTTTAAATAAAAAACAAAATGAATAGTAAACTACTCAGTCTTGAGCCATGGACTAGTGATGAGCCCCATAACACATTTTTGTAAATATCTAACGATCTATTTATTAAAACACAAAAAGTTAGTTGATGGGGAATTCCCTAATTATCTGTTCTACTATTGTTGCTCTTCTTATTGTAATTTTTATTCATTTAGTCTTGTTAGTTCAAGTACAATAGACCGACTTTGTGCATTTTGTAAAATATAGATCTTTCTAAAGAAAATTCTTAAGGAAGTATATTGTTAAAACTTTCAGGTGAGTCCATTTACTTGATTGATTTGTATTGTTATATCATATATTTATATTAAAAATTAATATTTTGTTTAATATAATTCTCAGTTTTTTGCATAAATATTTAATATTTACCACAATTAATTAAGGGCTCATGACTGGGTTAACGAAATTTAATATTTAGAATAAAGAGCCGGGTGGAGACTCATCATTGGTTAACATAAAAAGCCGTTGATCCGGTAATAAGCCTAATATCAGATCAATCCTAATGCCTTCTAAACGAAGTTATAACGTAGAAGACATAGAAAGAGCGCTGGAAAATATTAAAAATGGAACCTTAATTCGTACCGCCGCGAAGATGTTTAATATTCCAAGGGCAACGGTCCAAAACAGAATTCACAATCGCTCAAAAAAGAGTATAATGGGGTTGGCACCAGTTTTAATAATTTCTGAAATTGTTAATTGGATATTTTATAATCATGCCATCCTGGATTTCCTAGACGGAAACATGAAGTGCGCGGGGTTGTGAAGGAATTCCTAGATGCCAATTGGAGGATAAACATGTTTATTGACAACCTACCAGGAAATAAATGGTACAAAACATTTAAAAAAATGCTGTAACAGTGCATGTGTATCGGAAAACGATATTAGAGGCTGGTTTAGAGGTTTCTCTGCTGAGGTTTCTCTGCTGATTGGGTTGTCCTTCCTCCGACGATGTTTTTCCATTTTAAAAGAATACCGAAGGATGTTATGATTCAATTTCGGAGGGAATAGTATTCACAAAGATGGATTCGGGATGGATGGCCTCGGAAGCATTTTTATTTTACATAAAAGAAGTGTTTTAGTGGATGTGTCAATATTTAGACCAATAAAGTTAGGTTGGACAAAGGAATTGACGTGGAGAAGCAGCAACCTCGACGATCAATTTTTAAAAAAATGTTTCGCACCGATGCTGAAAAAAGTTATGGAGAAATATGTTAAACCGGTTGCAATCATGAATGGATTTCGCACTTGTAGGCTTTATCCCTTCAATGCAAATGCTTTAGATTACTCGAAGTGTGGCCAAAACAACAACAATTCGTAACGAAATTCAACGAATTGAAAGTGGAGTAACCGAAGATAACCCGAACAGCATTAACTTCAAGCAATTTGTGGAGATTGTTCACTAAGAGAAAAAGGTTTACTTAATAGCTAAGTTAAACAAGAAATGTGAAATTATCTTGTTTTTTGCTCAACTAACTATAGCAAGTAATTAAAAGCGGAACTGATTCCAGCTTATGCAATGTAAATAACGAAATTTTTGATTTGTTAAACTTAAGCATTATAAAATAACATTACTGATAAGTATCATTATGATCGCGATATTTAAATATAAAAGCGCAATAGAATAGTTTGCTTAAAAGTTTGTTAATTGCACCTAACCGCACGTAAAATATGTGTAAATGATTTAGGTAATCAACACATTCTGTTCTTATTTCAACTAACCATGTTAACAATTGTTAGTAGAAAAAATTTCATAAAGAAATTATAATTTAAGCAAAGCTGAAGTTTCTCTTATTTTCGCAAACTATAGTTTATAAATAAATAAATTACACTTCCCTTTTTTATCTTCAGCTGCGTAAAATATAATTTCCTTATGAAATTTTTTCAACTAACAATTGTTAACATTGCATTTGTTAATTTCACATGAGCGTATGTTAACCTATCTTAAAAAATTTACTTACGCACCAGCTAAATCGGGTTTATTTTCTGTTTCCTTTAGCCTACTAGCCGTATTTAAAAAAAATACTAAAATACGCCCTTGAAGACATCTACATTTCAACATAAAAACAGTTTAGTGTGATATACACTAGATGGCACTTCTCTTTTAATACACAAAAATTATTAGTTAAATTCCAAAATGTACAAGTATAATTATTAAAATATATAATAATTTGCTAAATAACACACTAAAATCCATTTGTTTAAATAAATGATCTTTGAAATCGGTCCCTAGTGGAAAAATTGAAATTTTTTATACTAAAAATAAACTTACAATTTCATAGAAATTTAATAATAATTTTTGTATAATTTTAGTAGGTTATGGCAATATAATTTTAGTATAATTTTAAAAATTAAACAAAAATTATACTTTCGCAAATTAACTAGTTAAAAGTATAATTTTTGTATATTGTGTTATAAAATTAATACCAATATCAGTGTATTTTAAGTATAATTTTAGTAGGATATGGCAATATAATTTTAGTATAGTTTTTAAATTTAAACAAAAATTATACTTGAGATGAGAATTAGAATATTATGAGAATATTCCATTCATTGTGACTGCCGATGTATGCGTATTATAATTTTGAATCATTTTTCCATGTGGTTGTTTGTATTCGCGGACATGCCACGTCATCAGTTCCTCTCCATTGATTATTTCACGCCATTCTAGTATTTTCTAGTATTTTCAGTCAATTTTCAATCTGTGTAGTGAATACTTGATCCGATAACATCGTTGCCTAATTAGAATAAATTTTGGACTCCGACTGGACTCGAACCGGCTTACGGCTTACTTTTGCGTTAATAAACACTTAGCGGTGTACAACTTAACCACTGCACCACCAAAGCAATAACTATGTAGAGTTTAATTCTTAACAATATAAATCAATATATTTAAATACACAATTAAACTTAAAATATACTTAATTTGGTTTAATTCATTTGGTGCAAACTAAACCAGCACACCAACATACAAAATACCGTGAAATACGATTACTACTAAATATATTTTTTCAGCACGATAGTATTACAGCACGATAGTATCAGTGTTGCCAGTTCGTGGGAAATTTTCCTTTTTGCGGGAATTTCATCTCTCGTACGGGATGAAAAGTGATGATTAAAAAAAAAATATAGCTCTAAAATGTGTAATACAATTTTCGATTCCAATAATTCGCTTAAAAGAATTTTTTAAATTTATGTTTAATTTTGACTAAATTTAAATATTTGTTAAAAATGATTTAAAATTAATATTTAAATTTGTATAAAATATTTAACCATAATTAAACTTTTAAACTGCCGTATTAAGTATTTATCTCAAATATACTTAATTTAGTTTAAAATTGGAATTTAAGAGTTAATTTTAGGTTAAAATATTTTATGTATATTCATGTTTAATTTTGACTAAATTTAAATATTTGTATATACAAAAATCATACTTAAATTTGTATAAAATATTTATCCATTATTAAACTAAAAAACTACTGTATTAAGTATTTATCCCAAATATACTTAATTTAGTTTAAAATATGAATTTAAGAGTTAATTTTAGGTTAAAATTAACACTTATATGTGTATAATATTTAAAATCATATTTTATGTATATTTATGTTTAATTTTGACTTAATTTAAATATTTGTGTATACAAAATTCATACTTAAATTTGTATAATTTTTGAGATGTATAATTTAAGTAGTATTTTGGTTTAGAAATGTATTAAACTTTAACCAATTTAAAGTATATTTTGTATTTAAATTAATCATTTATACAAAAATAAATTGATTTTGGTATTCCTCAGTATAATTTTTTGGTATAAATATTTGATTTTTTCCACTAGGGTAAATACTTTTGTATGTCATTTTACCCCATCTTTAGTCCAACACATTGTTAACAACTTTTGTCTATACAAATTTACTTTAAGTTGTTTTAAATAATAATGTTTAACGGTTATTTTTGTATAATTTATGTTTTTTAGCCATGTTCTTTTATAACTTTATTGCCTATTACACTTCATGGTTTTGCATTCATAAAACAAATATCACAGAGAAAATTTACATGGTAAAATCTTTCTTAATATTCAATTCTTAGTGATACAAAAATTTATAGCCGATTCGAAGCATTCATAGTGATAAATAGTTTTTTTTATTTTATTGATAAATATGCGATCTGTTTTGGGGCTCAAGGCTCATCCTGCTCTTCCGCGGTTATGCTTATTACATCCTTACTTTACGCCTCCCGGCCAACTCGAGGACGTTCGGCTATAGGACCGATTTAAGACCATCTGCACATTGCAAGCTCCATGCCAGCCTCTATACTGGCATGGAAGATGGGTCGGCCCATGGGTTTTGCACACCGACAGGAGGTCATAGGATAAATAGTTAATTTGTGATCTTTCGAGCATGTACTTCTGTATGGGGTAAAATGACATATAAAAATATTTATCGATTTCAAAGGTCATTTATTTAAAACAAATGTATTTTAGTGTGTTATTATAGTAAAGTATTATATATTTTAATAATTATTCTAGTAACATTTGGGAATTTAACTAATAATTTTTTTAAAAGAGAGTACCACCTAGTGTATATCACACTAAAAATTGTTTTTATGATGAAATGTAGATGACCTCAAGAGCGTTTTTTAGTATTTTTTTAAATACCGCTAGTAGGCTAAAGAAAAACGAAAATAAACGCCGATTTAGCTGGTGCGTAAGTAAATTTTTAAATTTTTTAAGTAGGTTAACTAACATACGCTCATGTAAAATTAACAAACGCAATGTGTAGCATTATGCTATTTTATTGTTAAATTCACTTTGAAAAAAAATTGAATAAAAATTGAAAAAATTCAATTTGTGCTAACAAAAAAAAAATCACATTGTCCCAGAGTTTCAACGAGTAATGTTCTGCTCGTATTCACTGAAAAAACAAACTTAATTTAATAAAACGTGAAGTAGCCATTTTGTTTAAACCTATTTGATAAATATTTATTAACAATTCAATTATTTTAAAAGTGTTTGTGTGCCTCAAATATATTGTATTTGCCCGAAAGGTATGTATGTATATTCCAATAAATTGTAAATTCGGCGGATTTCGGCCTAGCTATTGTTTTTTACAACATAAATTTGGTGTGTTATAATTTAGCGTCCATTTAATTTTTAATAATAGTTTTTTGTATATGATGCATAACGGTAAATTTTTTCGCTTTCTTTGATGTATTAAGTTAAATACCTAGTTATTATATTTTAGGCGTATTTACAATATACTGACAAATTTACTTATAAATAATATTTGTAACATTTGTTGTTAATTGTTATTAATTTTGATTAGATTGGATTTCTTCATAGAAGAACCATTTTACTGGTGACGTATATCAAATATTGTAATAACAACTAAAAGGTATAGTAAATTTTCTTGCTTTTGTTTCAACATGGCAGGTTCATCGTGCTTCAAGTGGTATTAGTACTTTACTCCAGTTAAATTAAAATGTTAAAATTTTAATCATGCTATTTTCAAATTTAAAAGCCTGATGAACTTAAGTATATTTGACTTAAGTGATTTGATGAACTCATGTTGAAACTAAACCGAGCTAACTAAAATAAAATTAATTGATAAATAATTGTTATGCTTTCCTCAACAGACATATTGAACATCATACATTCTCCAAAAGTTAATTAAGAACTAAATTCGAATACGAAATCTGCATCCACTGTTAAAAGGCAAAATCATTTTTCTTTTCAAAAAAAATTATAAATCAATTATTGTTTTTAGTCTTGTTGCCGCTTTTCATATTAACAACTAAAACAACAAATTCATTAAAGACAACTTCAATTGATTATGAACAGTAGCTACTTGAAAATGTTCACTCTTTAAAATTATAAATAGTGAAACTTAAACCACTTTCGAATGTTCACCATTTTCGTTTTATTTTTCAACACGTAAGGTTTTACGATAACATTAAATTTAATTTAATAACAACAACTCCACAGAAAATTTATTTTTGGCGTAGAGGACACTTACCTCCAGTAGGGAAGTTGTACCATAAGTTTAAATAAGAGACATTTATTATCCAACAGATTTGGGAAACGCAAATGGTAAAATTTATTAAATAAATGATAAATGTTATCGCATACTCAATCCCATTTAAAAAAACATATTATTTTATTATATTCCTACTAGAGATTGATATCAATTATGGTGCATTAAAAATTGAATTACGCCACATGCGGAGCCCAAAAGAAAGTGTATTAGAAAAATGGCAACTGAGCACAAAACAGAGAGTGGTGGAACTTCTTAAAAATGAAAATAGTTCCTTATGTAACATATTTCAGGATTGGCCGTTATATAAACTTGCAATTGGACCGGATTTAGTAAGACACTAATTTATTTATTTTTTATTATCTAAAACTAATTTCTTATTACAAATAAATATTGACTTTCAATCTATTTATCCGGACAAATTAAACATTTATGCTAAATGGGACATATTTGTATCAAAAATACCAATATCAAAGCGAATCTTAAACACTCAGAAGACAAAACCAAGTTTTTGGACATGTTGGCGAAGAAAAACTCTTTAAGTATAGGTATGTATTTTTAAAAATTCAGCGGTAACGGTTATTACGACAAAAAGAACGAAAAAATTCAAGTACAACTATTTAAAAATATCATTAAATTAACTAATTATTTGTTTGTATTTCCTTCCTTTGCAGATAATTACAATATAAATATGCTAAAATTTTTAGTTTCGCTAGTACCACCATCGTTAAAAAATAGAACCAAAACAACAAGTGTGAGATATACGATCAGCGATAGCCAAAACTCATTCATAATTACCCCAGACAATTTGATGGAATTAGCTAAGACTGTTGATCACAAACAACATTTATGCCTGGATGGTAAAACCAAGCTTCAGCCGATTCTAGCTGCTATTGGCCCGGATTCAGATAAACCACAATTTGCAACCATTATTGATGGATATAAATACATATTCACGAGCTTTTTAGAAGCACTCGACGTTACTTTCAAACTTTACCAAGTCTTCCATATCGAACATCCGAAACGATGTTATAATCTATGGTTATTTATACAACAATACTTTTATGACATATCCACGAAATACGATGAAAAAGTACCCAGTGTAATTACATTAATTTCAGATTTGAAAAATAGACCATAAAACATTTGATTTTTTATATATACATATGTATTGTTATTATTTATTTCTGTTTTAATTTAATCTTTTCTTTATTAATTATGTATTGAATTGAAGTGAGTACTAACATAATTAAATTTTTATACCTTAATTTTTAATTATTACTTTGTGATATTATATTTTTAAATTGTTTATTCATGTTACTGCAATAAAATATTGTACCTTACATATATAATTTGCATACATCTATAATTTTAGAATTATGACTGAAATTTTGTACCTAAATATATTTATAAATGTGAATTGTTGAATAAAATTAATAATGTGATACGAAATTTTTTGATGTTTTACGTTAATTATTCTAAATACGAGGGGAGCAGATTACAAATTTGGCAGATGTAATATTTACATATTTGAAGTGTGTAAATGCAACTTAGGCACATTGTTAATTTAGCTCTGCTACATTAAGTTAAATCTACTAATGCATTATAGTAGTGGTTGTTAATTACACATTGCCAAAAATCGATATTCATTCTCGGATAAGTTAATTTTAGTTAACTCTTAAATTAAAGGAAACATTCTTCGCTTGTTATGGTCAACAAATAATTTTGTTAAGTTCACTATCGTTGTCTTAACATAAGCATTTGCTTACGTTTAATAAGCAAGTGCATATTTCTAGTAAAGAAAAATAATTTTGTTAGATTTACATAATAATTATTACAATTTTTGAATTACATCATTGCTATCTTTACTAAGAAATAAGTTAAATTTGCTTAAATATTTATTTTTAAACAATTTGGAAATTAACTTTTGCAAATTTAAATTTTAAAATGAGGTATTTGTAATAAATGCAAAGCGCGATGCTGGTTCGATTTAAACATTTTTTTTTGCTGATTTGACTTGTCTTTTTTGTTTTAATCGCGTTGCTTTTTCTTTCAGTGTTGGATCTGACAAAATCAAACAACTGGAAACTATTAATCAGAGTAATACCACACATTCCGGGGACTTTCTACTATTGCACAAAATATATCAAAGATTAAAAGTAGATATAACAGCACACGTAATACCTATACCAATTTTAATATAGGTGCCTAATATACTCAATATAATGACCCCTATTGCGGTTGTCATTATTGTGTCGATATCATATCGACAACCAAAATCGGTATTGCTGTTGTCGTTATTAATCGACGTTTGTCGTAAAATCGCCATATTTTTGTCGATGACATTTTTGCTCGCGACTCGCAAGTATTGTGAGCCGTTTTTAATTCGAAAAATAGTTTAACATAAGTAAAATGATTTTAGTTTTAATAATTATTTATTAAATATCTTAAATTTGTTAAAACCCGCATAAATTTACCGGAATTGAACAAAAAAAAATTAAATTTCTACAACCACATAGCTAAATTTATTACATGTTTGACCACCGAAATTTGTTACATGTTTGACTATCGGAATTTATATTACCATTCTTTTTGTGGTAAATAAATATTTACACACTGTTTGGCTATTTTCTAATTTTAGACAACTATTTAGATCCTAAATTTGGACAAAATACCTAAATATAAAAGTAATTCAGCTTTTCTGACAAGCGGCTGACAGCTTTTTGACAAAATATATCAAAACAACTAGTCACGATTGCTAAGTTAATCGAGAAGTTCACAATAGCATGAATTTTTTCAACGTTAACCTGGCAATACTCATTAGTCGATTCGTGATAGTTACGCAATACAAAATAAAAATCGACACGACAAGACAAAGTCGTGTCGTTTGTCGATCGACACGACAACCACAATAAGGGTCAATGTAATTAATTTTGATTTAAGATACCCCGGCAACCAGTAGTAACGTGCAAGTCAATTCTAACCGTGATGAAACACATATGGTAAGACCAGGTGTTTTTCATTATTTTATGGATGCCTCCTTAATTACTTAAATTTAAATTCAGAACACTATAAATATAATCGGCTTATCTGAATTGGTGATTGGACAAGAGGTACACATTTTTGAGACTGAAGAAGTAGATAGCTTATATTTCCTTTGATAATACAAGAAGCTCCTACGCGAATATTTCATCAAAATGATATCCTGATGGTTTCAATTGCAAATGAAAACGATATCAGTAACAAAACTGAAATTCAAAACTGTTTAAAAGTCATTAAAAGTCCAGCTCGAAAGGGAATTCGAAATAAGTAAAGGCAAAGCTACATTATAACTTCAACCCCGTTCCAGGATGCTATAAAAACCAAAATTGATGAGAAAGCTGCCATAGAACAACAAAAATTAAACAGGAAAAACAAAAGGATAAAAAAGAGAATTTTAAAAGAACAATCGAAAGAGAATGATTATAAAAAAAAATCTACAGTGACAATGAAACGGCCATCAAATCCCAAGATCGTTAATGATAAGAGGAAAGTTACAAAAGTTCGGACTAAACCGAAGATTTTAAAAGGTATTTACCTATTATATACATGTATACCGAGTTACCTAATCCTTATTGTTGCTTAGATATTATCACTGATAAGACACTGAACGTATTACCTTTTAATTCAACAACATTAAAAGAACCTCATGTGCGAAACCTTATTGGAGATTTTAGTGATCCTCAAAATGCTGAAAATTTTATATATGAAAAAATTATTACAGGGCTCTGCTATACATGTGCTGGAAACATTTCAAAAAATGCAAATGGGATTCCATGTTTTTCTGGAATAAGGATTACCATATAAAGTGTGCATCAAAATTTTGTACAAATTTTGATTATTTTAAATGCAGCCAGTACAGGTTAGGTATAAGGCAGGATGCAAAAGGGATTTTTCATCATTTGATTACGATCGATGATGGAAATGAACACAACTATGACCCCCTGTTGGAGTGCACAACTCTTGGACCGACGCATCTTCCATGTTAGTACTATTGGCTGGCATGGAGCAATGCAATGTACAGATGGTTCTACGTAAATCGGACCTATAGCCGTACGTCCTCGATTTGGCAAGCACTGCTTAAAGTAGGACGGTAAAAGTAAACTGCGAAAGAGTTGGGAGTGCTTCGGCCCCAAAACAGATTGCATAGATTAAAACATAAAAATAAAAAAAAAAAAAAAGATTAACTTAAGCAGTTAAGTACCTAGGTACCTTTTATCAATAAAACGAAGTAGGTATTAAGTATTGCAAAAGTTGAAGTTGTTCATAAAAAATTAATCGAAATTATCTTTGTGCAATTTATTTTTTTTTTAACAGAAAAGTTCGCTTAAGTTTAATACGCCTACATACAATGAAATTAAAAAATTTGAATAAAACCTTTGATAAATCAAACAAATTTTTGAGTTTAATTACGTTAAATTATAGGGGGCTCATCTGTGGGTCAAATGCGGCTCAGTATTGGATAAAATAGGGCTCATCACTGGAAAACGGATATTATTTAGTTAAACTGAATTTTATGAAATATCTTCAAAAGTGCTTAAATATTTAATTATATAATTTTAATTCCAATTCTTCAATTGAGAGGTTGCTTTAAACAGATTTTGAAAAAATAAAAAAAACTAATGTTTATAGTCCAATAAAAGTCAAAACTCTTACTAAGGGGGCTCAAGACTGGGTAGTTTATAAAAATTTGCATTATAAAAAATTCTAATATTTTATTGATTTGCCTATTGTTAAGGAACCCGAGCACAATACACCGCAATAACTTGCTATTCTGCTCAACAACATCAAAATATTCTATGTTTGCTAAAATGCAAATACCACAAACATATTCGGAATATGTGCACGAAGCCGTCTATAAACATTAACTGACTAAGCCAAACTGGAACATTTGGTTATAATATCATTGAAAAGCTCTGTTCAGGGTGGATAACACTCAAAAATATAAAATTGAATGAAAATGCGGGGGAACGATACATTTCCAATTATTCCCCAATTCACTTCCAAAGTTTGTTTGCGCAAAATCTTACTTGAAGCTGGAATCGTTGGATAGTATTCGGTGCTATATATAAATGACGTACAGTTATTATTTATGATTATGTTGGGTTTATGTGTTTTAATTTTCTTCTTTTTGTTTTGAATTTCGGATCTTCAATACATAAGTTATCGACTGGCTTATGTATAATGGGGAAGTTTCAATATTATTTTATTATTACTTTAAGCATATCTCTTTAATAATTTTTTATCCAAACCTATATGATAAATTATTTAGTCTCTTGATGTAGTACAATCATATATACCTATAAAGGTGCACGTATATCTACAATTTGATAAATTCGTGGAAATTTTATTTTTCAAATTAAAATCTTTAATAACTCCTAAATATATTCTCAACAATTATAAATAATTTAAATAATAAAGCAAAATTCTTAGAAAATTATTAATTTGTTAAATCGTAGTTAATTTGTTTTTTATTTAGTTTTATTGTTATGCTCAAAGAAAACGTATATGGAAGTCTGATTTTTATCCAAATTTAATTTCGTATAATATAATTAAAATATGGTGTTACCTTAGGTGTTGAATATTTTATTACTGATTTTATGAGATTTCAAGAAAAGAATTGCATATATTATAAGATATAATTTGGAGCAAACACATTACAATGTGAATTATCAATTCTAATGATGCATGTCGACGTTATGGTTTGTCTGTGAAACCATATGTTAAAATATATTTGCGAATATAAATGAAATTTTTGCAACCCGCGATATCGATAGAGTCAAATAGTCAATGATTTCTCACTAGAAAAACATCATCAGATATTGTTCGGTGTTATAAATGCGGGGAGACAATTTTAGTATCCCAATTGAGGTTCACATAATTTGAGCCTCATTTTATGCCCGAAACATTTAGGACTCAAATACCCGAAAAATGCTCGTTACTGAACTCCCATAAAATTATGTCTCTGCTTGCAACAATTTGCCACGCCGTCTCCGCGGTGCCAACATAATAGTCCGGAATCGGATTTCAAGTGAGTTCAATGTTTATAGAGGAAGCAGCTACTTGTTAAGTGTTCCAACTACTACTGGACACCTTTGCTCGCTGAGAGCTTCAGTTCGGGCTATTGACTTTCAATGATTAATGATCAAAAATTCAACAATTAATGTATTATATTCCATTGAAACAGTCTCCAGCAGCATGGCACACAGTCCGCTTCATTCGGCCTGCCTACTTTCCAAACAAATACACCAGCAGCAATATATCTGCATGACATAGTTGAGAAAGCACTTTTTACATAAATTAACATCTAATAGATCAATAGCCCAATCAAAACGTTTTTCTACAAAATTCTGATTTCTTTTGTGAAACGATTTGAAAAAGTAACTTTTCCTTTGTAACAACAGGAATTGCTGCAACGTTTCTCGAAGGAGGAAAAACTTCTTTGATTATGCGTTTAACATCTTCTGATGCAAAAGTTTTAAAATCAGCATCGCTCATAATTTTTGTTAAAGTAACGATATTACAAAATAATGGGTTGCGATGTATTGATCGATTACTGCGCGAAGGAATATTGAAGAAATTCCAAACCATTTGGCGACAAAGTTTTCGTCATCGGTGGTTATTTCAGACAGACAATTTTAGTAGTACCTCGCGGTAATCGAGCAAACAATACTGAGTGCTCCATCAAAAAAAAAATAAAACGGCTAAAATGAGAAGTGAGTGAAATGAATGAACCATGCGTAAATTCTCGATCAAAGATCTCGAAGATATGAGTTTGCTATTGAGACTTCTTAATTGTGATGCAGAGTATGGGGGGAAACTGTCGATGACGCAAAACAAAGGGCGGAGTCAAGTCTAAAAAGGACCGTTTGAATAACTCGTATTCGCTTAAATTGTACCTTCCAAGTCCTCTTCAAATCTCAAAAGCTATTAATTGTGTAGCTGTTGGCATTCACATTTTAACCGTTAGCGTTATTTTTTTTCTAAAGTGCCGCTACAAAGAGCTTCATATAATGCAGAACTCAGTATTGTTTGCTCGATAACTTCAAAGTACGATTGATTCAATTTTCGGTAAAAAAAGACGTGAATTAACATTACACTGGCTGGAATTATCTTCAACCGCAGTCTAGAGCTTTGTTACATTCTGATAGTAATTGAAGTGAGCCAAACCGGCTTTGAAATCCCGGACACCAATCTCACTATGCCGATTCGATAGCCCATGACCATAGGTAGATTCTGAGTATAAAGTTGGGGTGGGTCTGATGGGGTTATAGGGGTGAAATTTTTATTTTCTTCATTTTTCGTCGATAAAATCGTTCGTCATTCGATATTTTGGCATATGGACACCAATATCACTATGCCGATTCGATAGCCCATGACCATAGGTAGATTCTAAGTATATGATTAGGGTGGGTGTGATGGGGTGGTTATGGGGGTGAAATTTTGATTTTCCTCATTTTTCGTCGATAAAATCGTTCGTCATTCGATATTTTGGCATATGGACACCAATCCCACTATACCGATTCGATAGCCCATGACCATAGGTAGATTCTGAGTATATGACTGGGGTGGGTCTGATGGGGTTATAGGGGTGAAATTTGGATTTTCCTCATTTTTCGTCGATAAAATCGTTCGTCATTCGAGATTTTGGCATATGGACACCAATCTCACTATGCCGATTCGATAGCCCATCACCATAGGTAGATTCTGAGTCTATGATTGGGGTGGGTCTGATGGGATTATAGGGGTGAAATTTTGATTTTCCTCATTTTTCGTCGATAAAATCGTTCGTCATTCGATATTTTGGCATACGGACACCAATCTCACTATGCCGATTCAATAGCCCACGACCATAGGTAGATTCTGAGTAAAGGGTTGGGGTGGGTCTGATGGGGTTATAGGGGTGAAATTTTGATTTTCCTCATTTTTCGTCGATAAAATCGTTCGTCATTCGATATTTTGGCATACGGACACCAATCTCACTATGCCGATTCAATAGCCCACGACCATAGGTAGATTCTGAGTAAAGGGTTGGGGTGGGTCTGATGGGGTTATAGGGGTGAAATTTGGATTTTCCTCATTTTTCGTCGATAAAATCGTTCGTCATTCGATATTTTGGCAAATAGATACCAATCTCACTATGCCGATTCGATAGCCCATGATCATAGGTAGATTTTGAGTATAGGGTTGTGGTAGGTCTGATGGGGTTATAGGGGTGAAATTTTGATTTTCCTTATTTTTCATCGATAAAATCGTTCGTTATTCGATATTTTGGCATATGGACACCAATTTCACTATGCCGATTCGATATCCCATGACCATAGGTAGATTCTGAGTATATGGTTGGGGTGGGTCTGATGCGGTTACAGGGGTGAAATTTTGATTCTGAGCGGATCTGACTGTGCAACAGTCCTTTAAAATAACGATCTTAATAACCTAACCTACTTTTTTCACTCACACCTTTGAACTGGATCTGCGCTTAAAGTAATACAGTGGGACAAATCCCTAATGGTAACTGCAGTTGCGCATGGTCTTGGGTTTTCTAGGAATCAAAAAATAAATCAAATACTCAGCATCCTTACCCTGCATTAAAATTCCCCAAATAGGTTTTCGCAATGAGTTTAGTCCAGTCTTGCATACAAGTCCTTAACTCAACAATAATTCGTTGACTCTAATTTGCAAGTTGAACCCAACAACTTGAACTATGTTCAACAAAAAAACGCAAATAACGTTGTGAAATGGATCAGGTATTCATTTTGACAAAAAATCTTAACTAATTTCTTAGGTTGATTAGCTGAAATTTTTTAGATCATTAATCGATTTTATTACCTATAGTTGTGCAAATTATTCATTTCTGTGTGTTCCAATAAAACGGTGATCTGACTTTAACGCCTAAAGACAAACAACTTCATAAAGCTATAGAGAAACAGTCCCTGTATTTTTATCTACCGGTCATCCTACTTACTGGCCTTACGGGTAAAAAGAAAATACCTGATCTAATTGATTTCTGCGTGACCAAAGGCATTGCGCATACTTATGTTAAGGTCACCGATTACTATGATCTGTCATCTGATCATCCACCGATAATGGTAACAATGAGTAATGTTGTCCTAAAATTAGAAACACCGAAACGTCTGACAAACAAAAGAACTGATTGGAATCCATATAGGAGACTTCAGAGTCGAACAAAATTGTCATCTTGATATCCCGCTAAAAGCACTAGCAGATATTAATGTGGCTGCTGAAAAGTTAAATGATTCAAAAATCATCAATTCTGAAAAAAATAAAGAATTATCACAAACTATCCGATCACTAATCCAGGAAAAGCCGGATATTTAACGGCAGTATGGCAACAAACTAAATCATCATTTAAATTGCAATTTTTAAACGCAAATTAAATCGAGCTATCAAAACCCAGAAATTTGCACTTTAGGAAACAGAAAACCAATGTGTCTAGAATAATTTAGGTGAGCTGTTGGCAATAGAGAAGATTGAATTTTCTTTGTGGAACGGAACAAAAAACCTAAAAATGCCTACAAAGTCGAATCCACCGATTAAACCAGGACGGTGTTTTAGCCACACAAAGGAACTGTAAATATCGTGCTGCTATATACAGTTTGATTAGAGGAAAGTAAAGAACACAATCACAACTTGCATTAGCCAAACAAAGGCGCGAAGATATAACCTTATTACTATAGAAAAATGATAAGGGGATTACCAGATAAATGTATAAAACTAATAACGTACATTTTTAATGTGATAATGCGAACGTCATATTTCTCAAACGTGGAACATAAAATAAACACGCTTCACACAATCTCAGAGCTGTTTGAAAAAATGTTAATAATAAATCTGAAACCACTATTAGAAGGATGGTAAATCATTCCAGACCACCAACTTGGGTTCCAAAACCAAAATGGTAACATAGAGCAAGTGCATTGAATTTTAAATGGAATCAGACAATACTTTGAGGCAAAACAATACTGTTTTGCTGTCTTCATGGATATAGCGCAAGCATTTGACAAAATTTGGCACGATGGACTAAAATACAGACTTAAAGGATAGACTAATATACATGGTCCAACAAAATGGTGCAACAATTTCCCTGATTATATAAGTGCAGGAGTCCCACAAGGAAGCGTTCTGGTACCTATTTTATATTTGTTGTACACGAAAGACTCACCTGGTACCGACAATGACGCATTCTCCCAGTAAATCGAACAGTTCCATTTTAGATGATATTGGCGATGGCAGTACAATCCAAATTTATTTAAAAACGATACCCCCGCTTAAAGTGATGTGGTTATTATCCTTTAAGCGATGAAAATCCAGTTAGACGCACTTGAAGCATCAGTAAGTTTCTGCTGCAAAGTTCTAGATGATATGAAAATTTCAGTTGAGAAGTTAACCAAGGATTCTGACAGCTGCACCCGAAGAATCTTTATTCTCGAAAATAAAGTGGTTGTTAATGAAAATAAACTTAATATAATTGAGGCACAGCTTAACATTAGTTCTCAAGAATCAAATAGTTCCAACGTTGTGGTTTGCGAAATTCCAACAAAGATCGCAGATAACCAAAATATTTGATTATATACAATGACCATCAATGGAAAATTTGTGCAGATTTAAAAATGATAACTCTTTTAAGAGACAATTGGGATTGGTGGTGTGGCCAATGCAGCGAACGGAACTGGGCTTTACGTGAGAACATTAGATTGCGAAACGACAGCATCGTTGAGGCTACGTGTGCCAATTGAAAAAAAATATTGCTACTACCACTTCATCTCAAGCTTGCAGTAGTTAAAATTTTTATAAAGTGCTCAATCCACATGGAAATGCGTTCGTCGAATTGCATCGCATGTTTCCAGGGTTAAGTGGAATGAAAACAAAAGAAGGTTGGTGTTTGAATCTATTTGAATCTAAGTTCTGATTAAACGAAATTACATCTCGCATCTTGTTTTTTATTACAGGAATACTTAGTGAACCAGATATTCGTCACTTGATGAACGATGATGAATTTGAAAATGCTCTCAGTTAACGAGAGCTTGTGGCATGGAAATGTTTAAAAGAAGTTATTAAGAATGTTTTCGAAATTAATCGATCCGAGGATTGGCGCAGATATAATGAAAATATGCTGAGCGCTTTTCACAATACAAACGTTCGAATGTCATGTGGAAAAATTCGCCGAGCAATCATTAGGCGAATCCGATGAGCACGGCGAGCGTTTTCACCAAGTGACGGCAATGAACGAACATTAGTACAGCGGCAAGAAGCTAGATGCACTCTCGGGTGACATTTGTTGGAATTTGCAAGAGTAACAAGATTTCGAAGACGACACGAACGAATCAACAAATTAAAATTAAAAATGTTAAGAAAAATGTTACGAATCAAATGGAAAGCATCACAAAAATATGAATCTATATGTGGTTTGTCGGTCTTGATATGTACGGCAAAGTTGTTTATCTAATCTTGCGCAACCACTTTGCTGAAGAAAGCAAAACGAAGATCTTTATGGTTCTAGAGCTATCAACGTGAATGTGAGTGTATATTTTGACAAATTTTTGACTCAGAGTTTAAACGTGTAGAAAGCGATATCTAAAAATGGGACTAGCACTATTGAATTCAGCGTACTCAAAGTAGGTCCGTTCTGTGCCCAGCTTGACACAAAATAAAAGTTTGCGAGTCCAGCACAGTGCAATTATTTGTGTAATGGTTTTATTCGTATTAATCTTCTTATAATGGTTCTATGGTTTTTAACATTGCTTTTTTGTTTTATATCTGGTCTTATGGTTGCAAGTTTAAATATTAATTATTGTGGTTATGAGCTTTAGATCATTAAAACTTTACTTAGAAACTGTTAATGAATATTCCGCAAATATTGCTGTATCGTGTTTAAATTATGTTAATCTAAATATATTTCAAATCAATATTTGTGGTATGAACGATCTAGCTAAGTTCGATAAGTAGTTACTTTTTTTAGAGAGTCTTAAAATTGGCATACATATTGTAGTTGTTTCGGATTTATAACATTAGAGATTACGTAACATTATAACGTATAACATTAGAGATTACGTAATTACTTGCTCTTGTAGAGATGATAGAACTGGTGGTGTTGCTATTTTCATAAGGAATGACTTTGCATACACCATGAAAAGTGTAGATGACAGTTCCTTAATTTTCCAATACCTATCCATTCAACTTTTGCAGTTTAACATAACGACGTTATGCGAAATATATATAGGTCTCCGAATTCTGACCCAGCATCGTTTCTTAATTTTCTAGAACAACAACTCTGGGGACATTCACTAATAACATTTTTAACTTAATTTCAGAATGTAACGCAACTTTCCTCTGTCAGGCAACGATTGTAACAAATACTTTCTTTACCTGACAGCCGTAATATTTTAGACCGTTTTGTACTCTCAAAATTTCGCGTAAAGCCTAAATATTTTACTAGGACACTAACAACAAGATACGTTAAATTCAAAAAGGTTAAACAGTCCTATGAATATTTTTTAATGATTGCCGTATTTGACGTCACCAATCCTAAATCTACTTTTGCACGGATTTTTGATATGTATAATAAACTTGTTCTACAGTTTTCCGTTTTGGAGGAGGTAAATGTAAAAATTAAAAATGCAAGTGTTTGTTCTTTGATGACTCTTGATCTCTGGTATTTAATTAAAGCTAAAAACCGTATATTGAGGCGTTTTAAAAGGAACAGTACTAATTTAGACCTAAAACATGAATTGGATTTGCTAAATAGTAAGATCAAAAACGGAAAATAATTTGCAAAGAAGCGTTATTTAACAATTTATTTAATAATTTGAGGCAAAAAGAAATCTGAAAACAATTAAATCATTTCACGGAAAATAACTATAATAATAGGATCCATTCCGTTATTTGTAATGATGTTGAGTATAATGATCCTATTGCTATTGTTAATATATTTAATCGCACTTATGTTAACCTTAAGTGCGATTAAATATATACATATACACTTATGTTAACCTTCCCGTGGCGAGCTGCAGCTATCGGGGGGGTCACAGGTGGTGGATTGTGAACGGCCTATCGATAGGTAGGTTAGCGGTGAATTAAATAAGCCGTCCCCAACCGCAGCTCTGCTGGAAGGAGAGTCTCAGAGAACGGGGGAGTGGTTAACCTCTGTTCACTAAATTCTGAGTGCCTATGATACCCAGTAGGGAAAGGCGAATTGATGGCGCCATAAAACCATCGACCACAACCACGGTGAACTGAGCGTCACGTCTCCCTGCGCTCTCGAGCCTTCAGGTAGTGAGTAGGGAACCCTATAAACGGTAATCCCCTGAATGAAATGGGTCCTATTTGTTTGGGATATCCATATAGATGGGTGAATGAGTGAGTGGATGTTGGGGGGCGGGAGCGTGGAAGGCGGGGTACTCGGTGAGCCAATGGGCTGGATTAAGGTGTTATGCGACCCGTGCTGATGATCGACTAGACTGGGGGCCCATTTAACAAAGCCCAGTCGTGAACGGAGCCCTCTGGATACCTGGCAACCTCCAGTTGTATTTAGCCTTACCTGCGTATACGGATCTCTGCGCAGGTGGACGTATTTCTCCGATACTCGTGGGAATATATGGAAGATTTAAAAAATAATAAAAATAAGGGGACCGGTACCCACCAAAAACCGGGAAGTACTATAGAGGGGAGTAACTCTAACCAACAAGGTGGGGCTCCCTCAACTGAGGCAAGGGTAAGCAACACCATGACATCGAAGCCAGGTGGAAGCGGAACTGCCAAACAGAACAGTGGGGGACCGAGAGAGATCCCTCCATCAAAACGACGGTACAGAGAAAGACGGTCGGCATTTAGAGTACTGGAGAAACTGGCTGCGACCCCTGAGGGGCAGCTTACAGTTGCGCAGAAGGAATCTGTAGCATGGGCTAAGAAAACTGTCGGCTGCGATAGCTCGGAGAGGATCCTTATGTCTAAAAGACAGAGGTCCCAGGATGAGCTTGAAGCAGAAGACAGTAAGCGGGCCAAAGTGCAAGCAGACATGACGTCGGGTGCTCCTAAGGAGCAGAAACTGAAATTATTCAGTGAAATCCTGAAGGAGCACGTGCTGGTGCTAGCCGTCATTGACAAAGGTCAGGAAGATGGGAGCATCACGTCGGAAAAGTGGAGGGTAGTGTATAATGCACTAAACTCCATTTTCTTGAGGATCCTTAGAGAAAATCCGGGATCCCCCCCGTCCTGCAGAGATGCGGGATGGCACCAAGGGCGCGTTAAGCTAACTGCGTGCTCAGACCAGAGATCGGTCGATCTCTATAAAAGAGCAGTGACCGAGGTAGGCGAGGTGTGGCCGGGCGCGAGGCTGGAAGCAGTCAGCAGAGGGGAAATCCCGAGCAGGCCGCGAGCACGCGTCTGGTTACCAACCGAGCCGGATAAGCCAGAGGAGGTCATTGAGATTATCCGGGCCAGTAATCCCGATCTTCCAACGGAAGGATGGAGGATTGTGAAGCAGGAGGAGGCTAAGGTGGGCTTTAGATTGGCAATCATGCTGATCAATAAGGAATCCTTGGTTTCCCTTGCTAGATCTAAGGGAGTAATCAACTTCGGTTTCGGGTCGATCACTCTTAAAGTTTATAGGAAAGACGAGGTCGATAAGGGCGCGGAAGACCAGCCTGGGGGCGACGTAGAACGGACCCGGCAGGAAACGGTCAAGCGGGCTGAGGCCGACCAGAATAGCCGTTCCGATATTTCGGACGAAGTGAAGTTGGTGATGGGAGGCAGCCTCCTCTCTCTGAAGTCCGATGTGGGCAACCCGTCGAACACACGACGAGAGGGGGTTTGCGACCAAACCAACGAGCCAAATGACACTATCCTGATGCAGGAAGTGCATGAAGTGGTGAGTAAGGTAGATTACAATGGTTAGCATTGTACAAATAAACCTGCACCACACGAAGGCTGCCTCGGCAGCCCTCGTGCTCAGACTGACTAAGTCAGATGAGGACTTGGTGTTAATCCAAGAACCTTGGATTAATAATAACAGGATCTGTGGCCTCGGAATGAAAGGGTATAAATTATTATACTCAAGCAACTCTGAAAAGATCAGATCGTGTATCTTAGCGAAAAATAATTTGAATATTTTTCTTCTTCCACAATTTAGTAGCGGGGACGTTACGGCGGTGAGCGCTGAGGTAGGCTGTGAAAAACTATGGCTAGCCTCAGCCTACATGGATCGCGAGAAGGAGGTTCCACCGGACAACCTGGGGGAACTGATCCGGGAAGCAGGTCAGAAAAAGGTAGGTGTGATACTTGGATGTGATGCAAACGCGCATCACACAATCTGGGGAAGCACAGACATTAATGAAAGGGGTGAGTTATTTTTTGATTACTTATTAAATACTAACCTTGTAGTTTGCAATATTGGGTGTGAACCAACATTCATTGTTAGAAATCGACAGGAGGTTCTAGATGTAACCTGTGCGTCAGAAACAATTTTTGATATGATCAGTGGGTGGAGAGTGGCGAAAGAGCACTCATTCTCTGATCACCGATATATTACATATAACCTCAACATCAAACCTGTTGCCCGGAAAGCCTTCAGGAATCCCAGAAGGACAAACTGGAACAAATATGGGGAGGTGTTGAAGGAATTATTGCCGCTGGAGGTTCCTGGACTTCCGGCGACAGTAGAGGAATTAGATGGCATGGTTGATATTGTCACAAAGGCATGCAATCTTTCATTTAATGCTGCGTGCCCCCTAATAAAGGCTAGGGGCAGGCAGAAACCGATATGGTGGACCACGGGGTTGGGAACCTATCGGAGAGCGTGTAGGACAGCCTTTAATAAGGCTAAGAACACCAGGGAAAATCGAGATTGGGATTCCTATAAGGAAGACCTGAGAACATACAAAAAAGAGTTGAGGAGGGCACAAAGGGGGTCTTGGAGACTCTTCTGTTGTAGAATGGAGGAGGTCTCCGAGACTTCTCGCCTAAGGAAAATTCTATCTACTAACCCAACCAGTCCTAGTTACTTAATTAGGCCGGACGGGTTATGGACAGCTTCAAGTGCGGAATCATTGGAGCTTCTCATTGAGACCCATTTTCCGGGAAGCATTGATGACTCGATGGAGCCTGGAGCTCATCGAGGAACACCTTTAACGAATGTGGATGGCATCGTGGACAGGAAACGAATCCTGTGGGCACTGAACGGTTTTAAGCCTTATAAATCGGCGGGCCCGGATCGGATTATACCAGCAGAGATCCAAAGGAACTCTGCGGTCATCCTCCCCTGGCTGGAGGTTATCTTCAGGGGATGTCTGCAATTGGTCTATATTCCCAGGAAATGGACGGAGGTCAGAGTGGTTTTTATCCCGAAATCGGGAAAAAGCTCACAGGCTTATCCAAAGGACCTGAGGCCTATAACTCTATCATCCTTTCTGTTGAAAACCTTGGAAAGATTGATAGACGTACTTATTCGAACAAAAGTTGATCCGAGGAATTGGGCAATGTCTCAGCATGCGTACTGTAAGGGAAAGTCGGTGGACACAGCTCTGCACGATCTAGTACGCATGATTGAGAAGACAATTTACTCGCAAGAGTTCTGTATGGTAGCATTTCTCGACATTGAGGGTGCCTTTAATAATGTAAAAACGGAGGCGATCATGGAAGGATTGTCATTTTTGAAGGTGGATTATCCTATAAGTAGGTTGATAAATCAGATGCTGGTAAGCAGGATTATTATCTCGGAACTAGGAGAGTCCACCATTAGAAGGCGGGTGGTTAGAGGAACTCCGCAGGGAGGAGTGATGTCCCCCTTTCTTTGGAGTGCAGTGGTGAATGGATTGCTGTTGGAACTGGAGAAAGAGGGGATGGGGGTTGTAGCGTATGCAGATGATGTAGCGATAGCTGTCTCAGGCAAATATCTGGATACGATTAGGGATGTTATGCAGAATGCACTCCTGATCGTTACGAAATGGGCCGGCAAATGCGGATTAGGGATCAACCCGTCCAAGACAGAGCTGGTACTATTTACTAAGAAATATAAAATTCCGGTAGTTAGCCCTCCTACTGTGAACGGCATTAGACTGGCTTTTGCTGACAGAGCGAGATTTTTGGGCATAATCTTGGACAGTAAGCTCAGCTGGAAGCCTAACATTGTAGAAAGGGTGAATAAGGCTAATGTAGCCATTTACTCGTGTAGAAACGCAATAGGGAAGAAATGGGGTTTGAAACCAGAGCTGGTACACTGGCTCTATACCGCAGTGGTAAGGCCTGTGCTGATGTACGGGGTGGGCGTGTGGTGGCCAGCTCTGGAAAAGGTAACCTACATAAGGATGTTGGAGAAGGTGCAAAGAACGGCCTGTATGCTTATAAGCGGGGCGCTTAGGACAACACCTACACGCGCTTTAGAGGTTATGTTCCACCTTATTCCAATCGAATTTTTTGGTAAGCAGATGGCAGCCAATGTGGCTACAAGGCTCTCGGCTGTCTCTCAGTGGAAGTGTCTTCAGGTGGGACACTCGACAATAGTTAGATCACTAAGGGAAGAACTGGTGAATCTAGATTATATTAAACCAACGTTGTGCTTTGATATAGGTTTCCGGATCATCTGTCCTTCTAGGGAATCCTGGAGGAATGGATCAATACGGGAAAACGAGGCACTGACATTTTTCACGGACGGCTCTAAGCTAGACGGCAAAGTAGGAGCTGGAGTCTTCTGTGAGAAGCTCAATGTTAATATTTCTGTTCGTCTCCCTGACTACTGCAGCGTGTACCAGGCTGAAGTGGTGGCGATAGGGGAAGTCGTGACATGGTTGAAGCATAACGTGGTATCTGTTAGGGATATCGCGATTTATGTGGACAGTCAAGCGGCACTCAGGTCACTAGAGGCGGTTTCTCTGAAGTCACGGGTGGCGCTGGATTGCCGCTCATCTCTTAATGAGATGAGCGAGTATTTCAGTATCCAGATGATCTGGGTCCCTGGTCACTCGGACGTCACGGGAAACTGCAGGGCAGACGAACTAGCTAGGCACGGTACGACTCTCCAGATGCAACCGGAAAGGGCAGGTCTGGGGAGGCCTATAGCAGCGCTCAAATTGACGCTCAGTAAAAAGGCAATCGCCTTAACAGATGAGAGGTGGACCAACACTCTCACGTGCAGGGTAGCAAAACAGGTTTGGCCAAAACTGGACCTGCGGCGCTCCAAGGCACTTGTATCCCTGGGAAAACGAGATTTAGGATTGGTCGTAGGGATACTAACAGGACACTGCCTTTTTGGGGAACATGCGAGGAGGCTGGGTCTAGAGACGAATGACTTTTGTAGAAGTTGTATGGACGAAGAGGAGGAAGAGACGCTAGTTCACTTCCTATGCTCATGTCCGGCACTATCATACAAAAGACGTAAGTACTTGGGTGTGTACAACATGGACAGCCTTTCTGAACTCGCGGACTGTAGGGTGCGAGATATTTTACGCTACATCAGTAGCTCTGGTTGGTTTCAGCGGGAGTAAGGGGAGATTGGATCCTGTGATATCACAATGGGCCATTAATGGCCTAAGTGTGCGATAGCAGCCACTCTAACCTAACCTAACCTAACCTATGTTAACCTTGTTGATTCTTCTATATCAGCGAGTAGTTCTAGCATAAACTCAGATGATTTACATAAATTTCACGCTATGGTGCCTAGTATTAATTCATGTTGCTTTTCGCCCACTACCTGCAGCGAATTATCGAATTTAATTTCAACTCTCAGTAATAACGGGTGGAATAAAAGTCCCGCTACCATTTTGATTGCACGCCATCTTGGTTATGTGACGTGAAGCTTAGTTTCGCTTTAACCATTGTGTTGTGTAGACGCCTAAATTTTATAATGGATAGATATACGCCACAAGAACGAGCAGAAATAGTGACAATATTTATTGAAAATAATCGTATTGGCACTCAGCCGAAATTTCGTCAAAAATATCCTAATCGTCCAATCCCTCACAAAACCAATTTATCGTTTACATGCGAATTTTTGAGAGTACGGTACGACAGCCGACAGACCTCGTTCTGAAAGACAATGAACGTCTCGTAACCCTGCAAATGGAGCTCTGGTGGGCGATAGTATTGCAGAGTCTCCAGAAACATCAATTCGGAGACGTGGTTCCCAGTTACACATTTCTGCACGCAGTTTAAGGCGAATTTTGAAAACTGATTTGAAAATGTTCCCATACAAAATTCAATTAGTCCATTAATTGCTACCGAGAGATCATGATCAACGAGTTGAGTACAGTAATGCAATCCTAAGGCTGTCAGGTGAAATTGAAGATTTTTCATCTAAATTGATAATGAGCGATGAAGCCAATTTTCTTCTCAGTGGCCACGTCAATAAACAGAACAGTCGGTTTTTGGGAACACACAATCCTCAATTAATTCATGAAACATCATTGCATAAACAACTGTATGGTTTGGTATTCATGCTGGAAACATTATTGGTCCCTATTTTTTTGAAAACGACTGAGGTGTTGAAGTTACTGTTACTGCTGCACGGTAACAAGACAGAGATTCGAAATTTTCTTGTACCTGAAATGGAACAGCAAGGACTAGAGGACATGTGGTTTCAGCAAGATGGGGCCACAGCACACACAACCCGTTCAACAATTCAATTATTGAATGACGTTTTTCCACGAAGACTAATTTTGCAAAATGGCGATTTTGCATGGCCAGCCAGATCTACGGATTTAACAGCACCAGACTTTTTCTTATGGTGTTTTTCAAAATCAAAAGTTTATGTGAATAAGCCCCAAACGATTCAACATCTTAAAAATAATATTCGTCACGAAATTGAAGAAATTCATCCTGAGATGTTACAGGATGTCATGAAAAATGCCTTAAAAAGAGCCGAAAGTTGCATAGCGAATCGCGGTCACCATTAAGCCGATATAATTTTTCAATCATAACCAAAAAAAAAATGTTAAAACCAAATAAACTTTTTATGAAAACCAAACTTACTTATCTTTTCTTTGTACAAAGTTATAGGCAATCAAAATGGTAGCGGGACTTTTGCACCACCCGTTACAAAGGGTGCGGTGGTTATGATAACATTCATGTGGTTCTGAAAAATTATTCACCAATTTTTTCAAAATTACTAGCTGATCTATATTTAATGTGGTTTTGGAAACCATTGTTTCCCATATTGTCTAAAAATTGCTAAAGTAACTTTAAGTTTGGAAATCCCAAATTAGCAAATAAATTTCGTCCAATTTCAGTTTTGTCGGTATTTGACAAAATTTTAGAAAAAATTATTGTTAACTGGGTGATGGTTTTTTAACTAACAGACATTACTGACTTGATCTATCGTAATTTTGACAGGCAAAACTATATATCTGGCTTATTTCTTGATCTTCGTAAAGCTTTTGATTGTATATAGATCACAGTTTACTTCATCAGAAATTACAAATTTATGGCTTCCGTGGCCTAGCACACCAACTTTTAGAACGCTAGCTTAGTAATCGAAAGCAGTTTGTTATGTAAAATGGTGTAAAAAGCTCCACTTTAGGTGTGAACTGTAGTGTTCCTCAAGGAAGAGTCCATAGCCCTTTGTATTTCTTAATTTACGTAAATGATATAGCCAACTTATCGATCACGAGTGATATTAGAATGTTTGCTGATGATATGACTTTCTTCTATGAATCCAGGAATGGTCAGGTATAGCAATGTCACAAATTAGTGATGATATTATTTTACTTTTAGATTTTCTGAATCTTAACAAAATATTAGTGAATTTTAATAAAACGAAATATACAATTTTTCACTCCCCATCGCCTATACGACACATTGACTTACCACCACTTCAAGTAGCAAATTGCACCAAAGAGCGAGTGGACAAATTCAAAGATCTTTCTGTAATATTCGACAAGCATATGACGTGAGATGGCTATATTAATTCTATTTGTATTAAAGTTTGCCCTTTTGTTTGCTTGATTATAAAATTGGCTGATTTTGTTCCAATACATGTGTTAAAAAAATATTTCTCATTTATTCAAACTCAATTGTCATACGCCTCTTCTACATTTGGCTCAGCCTTTAAAAAAACTTAATAAATTGCCCCACCTGTTTCCTACTTACGTGGAGCTCTATCGAACTGTTACTATAGACATTCTTACAATTAAAGCAATTTTTGAGATGTAAGTGGCCATCTACATGTTTAAGTGTCTGCACATCCCATCATTACTTTCGACTATTCAATTCGTATTTCTAGGCCATGGCTATTCAATCAGAAATTCTAGACGGTTGAAGTGCCCTCAAATTAAAACGGAATTTGGTAGAAAATCATTAACATTTATTGGACCATAAATTTATATAAGATTACCTGAACATATTAAGAACGCTGTACATATGTTTAAACGAATGTAAAAATATCATCTGCTATCATCAATTAAATATTAATTGTGATTTGTAATACCATTCATTATTAACTAATTAAATGTAATTATATTGTTATGGATTTGAAATTTATTGTTTATTACGCGTAATGTGTAGTAGTCACTATGTCACTATATGCTGTGTATGCATATATAAGTGTAAATGACGAAATTTTAAAGGACATTAAATCTACTAATAGTCATTTACACTTTTGTGAGTATTATTATATGATAAAAATGTAATTAGCTTAAGATTTGAACACTTCTTGTTAGTTTCTTATGTAGAAAGATTCAAGATAAAGTCTAATCATTTCGTATTTCGTAACTTTAATTCTAACATAGAAATAACTAGAATTATTGTTTGATAATATATCGAATTATGGTTTAATATTTTTAACTAAAATATTAAACAACTACCTCTGTTTTTAAATCGTTAAATAATAAATGTACGTCATTGTGTTTTTGTTACATCGAATTGCTGAAAACCTCTAAAGCAAACAACGAAAAAAAAGTTGAATAATTTAAATAATGAATTAAAATTTTTCTTTCCTAACAAGATAAAACGAATAAAAATGTCAGTATCTTTATATTTATTCAGGGGGGTTTAATTAAAATGTGAAGAAGCAAACAAAAAGTTAATTATTAGGTAGGTAAGCAGATGAATGAGTAACTTTTCTTATGTTGATAAGCAAAAAGGATTTTTTTCCTAATTTTAAATTCCGTTTCTTAATCTCATAAAGTTAAGCGAAAAAAATTTCCACGAAAAGATTATTATTTTTCAACGTTGGTTTAATTCTATAAACATATTTGATCTGATTAAAATATAATAACGTCATAAATATAAATAATATGTATTACCTACGCCAAATTTTGCAGCATTTATAATAATTATATTTTTTTTGAGAATATAATTAAGTTTTTGTAGCTTACTATAATATATGACATCATATAGATTCAGCTTACGTTTACACCGATTTAGTATGTTGGACTTAGTTTATAAGATAGGTTTAAGCTTTTTGATGTTTTATGGCATGGCTCAACACTAGAAGGTAGGGCTTTTAATTAAATGGCAAAAATGCAAATGGGGATTTCATGTTTTATATTATACTATACCTTTTCCAATTGTAATTCAGAAAGTATCAGAATTGTAATTTGAATTACAATTGACTAACCTGAATTACAATTTATACCTTCTGAATTACAGAAAGTATAAATTGTAATTCAGATTAGTCAATTGTAATTTAGAAAGTATCAATTGTAATTCAGATTAGTCAATTGTAATTCAGAAAGTATCAATTGTAATTCAGATTAGTCAATTGTAATTCAGAAAGTATCAGTTGTAATTCAGAAAGTATCAATTGTAGTTCAGAACATTTCGACATTCGTCGAATTGTAGCAATTTCACAACAGGAATTTTATATATTGAACGAATATGTTAATTTACTTCATAGTTAGCGAATTTTAGGTAAGAATCACTTGATAGGTTTTTAGAGATTGCGGAAGATAACACAACTTACCATTGAAATATATATGTACATAGTAATAAATGAGACGACAGTATGTGTTTTGCGGTGAGGAGGATATTTATTCCGTAATGAAAGATTTAATTGAAAATATTTTGGGAATTTACTTTCTCAATTATATTGATAAATATTGAATTTTTCTGAATTATAATTAACAATTTATTTTTTTACAAAGCACAAATAATAAACAAGCAAGGGTAACATTAATACAAACAACAACAGAAATATAATTTAAATAAAATAAATAATTAAAGTAATAAACGAACTTTCACTTTAGCTACCAACAGACATGTCATTCATTGCCAAAGCGGCAACTTGATGGATTGAAGAATGTTGTATGGCACGAGCACAATCACCTCCGGCTACACTGTTCTTTGCTTGATCAATAATCCCCTCCAAGTATACCAATCTTTGTTCCATAACACCAGGACCTTTGTTCCATAACACCAGGACCAAATAGTCTCAATAGGATTAAGCATTGGTGAATATGGCCCTAGCCGCAGCAGAGACGCTGTAGTCCCATTAATAACTGTTTGCTGGTTTGAATGGCAAGGTGCGTCGTCTGAAACAATTACAAAATCTTCAAGTTCATTTCCAATGTTTTGCCAGTGCTGCATCAGTCTTGTCACCCACGCATTTGCTAGATGGGCGGTAAATGAACCTCTTCTCCGCTCCATTAAAACAACTCCTGCAGTAGAGATTACTCCTATCAAATGGATGTTAGGGCCTCGTGCGGCTGGGAGAAGTTGAACTGCTCTGGCACCAGCTACTGCACGGCCCCTTGTCCGGCGGCAAAATAAATTAAAATTGGTTTCATCTATCCAAACAATCTGTTTCCCTTGTTGAATATAGTTATTCAAACTTTGGACATATTCTGCTCTTTTCCTTTTATTTATGTCAGAGTTCATAGTGCAAGGTTCATTATGAACTTTCTTCGTAGTGAATGCCTGCCTTCTAGGTAATTGCCTACTGTTGACACAGATATCGATATGTTGAATTTGGTCAATATTTTTTGTTTTAATTTCTGCAACGTACAGCTGCAATCCTGTTCTACCCATAAAACAAGCGAATCAATTTGTGCCTCATTCAAAATTCGATGTTTTATACCTCCTCTTGCTAACATTTTGTGTTACCCTGATCGAATCCAATGAAACGCGGTCTTGTACTTGATATCCAACGTCGCAGCTAAGGATACCCAATCGTCACCTTTATTGGCACAATTCACGATTCTTTCACGATCTGCATTAGTACTTTTTTTGTACTTTTTTCGTTCTGTGCTTTCAGTTGCAGTCAGAACAGCTCTGCAAATAGGACATATAGCATCCGGTACATTGTTCATATCTCTTTGACACTTTGTATGCAGTAGATGTCTGCATGGTAGATGGCAAGAAATAACGCAATTGTCTTTAAACTCCATTAAAAAATATGGGATTAAACGATTTAAGTTTTCAGAAGAAATAAAACAAATTAATTAAAAAGTCTTTTTTTTAAACATAGAATATGACACATATTTTTGGTTACTATGTTTAAAATGATCATTTTTTTATGTATAATGCTAATGCAGTAAAATTAAGTACATATTGTAATTCAAATAACGTTAACATGTTCTGAACTACAATTGATACTTTCTGAATTACAATTGACTAATCTGAATTACATTTGATACTTTCTGAATTACAATTGACTAATCTGAATTACAACTGATACTTTCTGAATTACAATTGGAAAAGGTGTAGCTGTAACCTGCGTGCGTTGCTATACGCTACCAACTAAAATAAATTTTAAGGAAAGACATTATACAAATATTCAATTCATTTTCAGTCATTTTTTGATTTTGTTCATTTCGAAAAATTGTGACATTGCAGTTTTTCGTTTCAATTCGATATTTATTGAAGTGGTGTGGGATATACAATATTTCTTGTTTTTCGATCTGGTGCGTAAACGAATAAATCAGAAGGTTTTCCGACGCTCAACGATTGTCCTTGTGCTTTGTTGATATAGTTATTGCGAAAGCGAGTCGCACCGGGAACAGCAAACGTTTGAATTCGAATGGCATATCTGTTTTGATCATTGGGATACGTGGCAACAGTACGTCTTCACCTTTGAATTTTCCACTCGAAATTGTTGCCTCGATAACATTGTTCGTCATTTTCTTGACTGAAAGTCTGGTGCCGTTGCAAAGTCGTGGTGGATTTATGTTTCGAAGAAGAATTGTGGCAAATCTAGCGAATTCAAGAATTCATTTGGATAGTTGACAACTTCGTCTTGATTCACCATAGTATTGATGGACTTATATGTTGTCGTTTCGTTGGGTATTCCATTCTGAATAGTGAAGTTGATGGTATTGACAACGATGATTTTTGTAGTTCTGTGCAATGCTTGAAAAAACTTTTTGCACCAATTTATCTATGCTTTCTGTGATCTTACAGAAGTTTGCTGTTAGGTGATACTTTGCGTAGATTCATCAATTTGCATTCGCCCATTTCCCATAATCATTAATTGTTTTGCAAAATTTCTAGCCGCTGCATCCCGTTGTAGTTGTATACGCATGTTGGTTTTCAAAGTCAATTTCTGTAAATGACGCCATAAAACTGATGATTTGAGACATGCATTAAGTTCATCAGCGGGTGTTGAACGTGGTAAAACCGGCAGTGTTGTCAAAAATCACCAGACAATAAAATGAGTGTGCTACCGAAGATCGGTGCGTTTCCTCACAAATCTCGCAGTGTAGGATGAAGCGCTTCCAATGCTTTCTTGTGAGACAATGTACACTCGTCCCATATGATAATTGGAGACGTTTGGAATACTTTGTCCATTCCAGAGTTTTTGCTGATGTTGCATGTTGATGCCTCAGTGTTTTATAAATTCAACAGCAGTTTCAACGCGGAATGCGCTAGCCTCTATTCAAAAGAGTTGCCGCAATTCCAGATGATACAATGGCCAGTGCAATACTATTTTGTAATCGTGTGGTTGCCAAAATGAGTGAAAGAAGAAAAGTCTTGCTGTACCACCAGGCGCATCTATGAAAAACAGTCCACCGCTTTGTTCTGTGATTGCACACATAATTCTGTCATACGCAATGCGTTGTTCTGAAACCAAGAAGGTCTTCCCAGTTGCACCAGTGCCTTGCTAGCGATTGCCAAACATATGTCTTCAATCAAAATCAATGCCTTATTATACACGTTTGGAGTGAATTGAATGTCCGGATTTTGATTCGCAGCGCGCAAACAATGCAGAATATCTTCACTCATGTATAGTCCTTGAATTTTCCAAAAGATCTTTTGGATTAGATGAGAAGCAGGTTGTCAATATTATGGAAAATAACGTGCGTATTTGTTGTGGTCGAGCAGTATTTGATGCATCAGCGAGTGCAGTGTCCAAACGTGCATCATTCTCAAGAAGATTTAGTTCCTGGAAAGCTTGGCGATAAGATATCGGTCCACGTACATTGATTAACAGCAATCGCAGATAGAAGCATTCTGTATTGTTCGAGTGAACATAAAGACGACCTAATGCATCACTGGAATACAAATTAGGATGTCCTTCAACTGTTTTACCTGGTTTGCGACGTTCAAACTTTTCAACCGATGCATTCCAAGAGCGTAGCGTCCAAGTTGGTATTGGTTGATTTCATCGATCAGTGCGGCCACATTCCGTACTCCAAAGACTGCCATGTCGCTTCCTCTGTTGACATATTTGCAAATGTATTTAATCGACTTCACTGAATTGCAATACTCAACATTAATGTGTGCTTTGAAGGTCTTTGAGAGAGCAACGGTGAATATGGCACCACCCAACGATTATCGACTTTGACATCTACGTTTCGTACTTTCAGAACGATAGATTTACCGCCATCCTCAACAGATCGTTGACGATACAGTGGGTATCCGTCATTGCCAGTGATAGTGATGCGGTATCAGAAACCAATTTTTTTGGGTATCGTTTCGTGCATTTTCCATCAGAATGCATGGTGAATTGTTGTTGAATGCGCCACATGGACCATGAATCATATTTTTGGTAACGACGTCGAATAAGTCTGGAACAAAATCCATATCTAGTATTTCTGCTGGGATGATTTGGTCAATTTGATCTGGCGTGACTTTGTTGATTAACCAAACCAAAACATGTGCATGTGGCAATCCTCTTTTCTGCCATTCAATGGAATACATCCACCAGCGTGTCTCTCCAAAAACGTGATGCTTGATAATAAAATCCATCGAAGATTTCAATTTTTGTTTAAATACGCGTGCGGTAATGTCATGGTGGTCCGAAGATGATTGTCCAGCTAACAGAAGTTCTTTAATTTCATCCCATGTTGGATTGCATGTAAATGTGATGAACAAATCTGGACGACCATATGCGCGAGCGTATATGTCATCGCATCTTGTGCGTATTTCATGCATGTTCCGTGTACTCCCTGTGAATGTAGACGGTAATATGACTATTCTTCCCAATTCGTTTGGATTCACGTTACCATCATTAACGATTGCATCTCGTAAATGGATGTACTCTTCCGAACGCAACTCGGTTTGATTCAATCGAATATATAGGAGTCGTTCGGAACGTCACCACTTCTGCGATGAAGAATTATGTCGCGCGATTCGCAATTCTTCGTCAACTATCACGATCGCCACTTCATCGATTGTTGGTGCATTGAACTGTATTTCATGTTGGCCAACGGGCCTTTTGTCTGCTCGAATTACAACTGCGTAGTCATCGACTGGCATTCGTTGAATGGCAGTTTTAAACAACTAATTCATTGTGTTGATCGAAAAGGGCTTGTAACGCAGCCACGATTTCTCGTCTAGTGCCCGCATTATAATGACATCGTTGTTCAATTTGTTCATCACTGTTTACCATGAAATAAATTTGAAGAAACTTGTGATCTGCGTCCGGCAATGGTAGAAGCGATCCGGCACGATGATAAATTTGCCCTTGGACTTTGAATGTTGGTACGTAATTTTTGCGCACGATGTTCATTGCACCGAATGATGTCATTTGAAAACATGAATTGTATTTTTGGATGTTTTCCAAGAAATGCTTCGACTCACGTGTAACACCTGAAAGCAACGTTGATAGTGGTTCGGGTGGTGGTTGTAATTCTGGCAGTTTAACTTTTCCATTGGCGCAGCATGTTCCTGGCGTTTCGTTCGTAAATTTGAGGGCGCTACAATACATGCAAATTTTATCCATATTTCCAATGACGACACTTGGATGAAGACTGTAATCATTATTACTGTCAAAATGGAATGCACCAAGATTTAAATCAGCGTACAGCGCTGGTATTGATCGAGCAGTGCTTATTTGAACATTTTGCAGCCATCTTTCCTGTTGTTCAGTTGTCTCAGATGAACGGGCCTGAGTAGTACGTATTCAGATTTTCCAGATCGTTGTTCGTCTGATTCTGAGGCTCGTAATGCTCTTTTCTTCCGTGTTTGAGGTGTAGATCGGCCAATTGCTTGTCGCTATGGAGGCATAATTGTACGGGAACGATTTGAAAAATGCGTTTGAATTTATTAAATGTCAATTAGCAATCCAAATCTCACAATGTATCCAATCCAATTGAACCGGCTGTTCACGCACGGATGGTAATGTTAATATTGACGATGATCACTACTAGGGAATCCAAGTCGGTTCTACCCGACTTCGTATAGTTGGGCAATTATTCACCTCCCAGAGACACTCGAAGCCTTCGCTCAATGACGCAAACAACCGAAATCGACAACCCTCTTATATATCTTAACGGAAGTTGAAAAAACATAAACGTACGTTGTAGAAACCGGTGGGGTAGTGGTAAAAAAACGGAACCGAAAGTCGGGTAGCCAAAATTCGGGTAATTGGATTCGATAGTCGGGTATTTGGATTCCCTAGTACATATACGTTTATATTTTTTCCATTTTCGTTCAGATGCATAGCAGGGTTGTCAGTTTCGGTTGTTTCCGGCATTGCCCGACGGTTTCGATTGTCTCTGGGGGTGAGTAATTGCCCAACTACAAGAAGTAGGGTAGAAACGACTTCGATTCCCTAATCACTACTTTGCTGAGGGAAATTTGAAGTGAAAAAAATCAGCATTCGCGAATTGTTTAAATCGATTTTAATTCCACTCACGATGATATACGAAAAAACTACAAAACAAATGCTTTCGGAACGTCAATCAGCCGTCAGATCCGTCACATACACATTCGATGACCTTCGTGAATTGAATGAATAAAATCAGCTGACGGAAACTACGAAAATTAAATTCGATTGAATTATTTATCTAAATTATTAATTTAACTCACAATGAATTGCACAGAACTATTCGAAAAACGCTCCCAAATATAAAAATACACACAATATGGTCTCTTATAATTAGTAACCATTGCATGTGTCATTTGATAGTAAAAGTATTATTTCCGATATTTTACCGTGAGTGTAATGCTATCTTGCTTAGCAACCTTCAATTGACGTCATGCAATGATAATTAATAAACACATTCACGCATTGTTCTCTCTAATTTTAGGTTTTGATAACAATGTTAGCTTCTGAATGTAGTTATTAAAACAAATGGTAAAGCATTTTAAAGCGCGGTTGGTTCCAGGTTATGCTGTTTTGATAAACTTCTGTGTGATTTTCTTTAGGATGCTTCATTATTTATATTTCATTTTATATATCCCTTTTCTCTTTCTGTATTTTTGCAAGCTACTACGTGTTCACCGCCATCATCAGATTTGTTCGATTACTCACTTCAACTGTCTTCTGTTTTATATTGAAATCAATAAATTTGTTTATTATTTGATTTTACATTACGTACGATATTCAATTAATTATTATTACGATATTCTTAAATTTAATTTTTGAAGATTGAATTATATTGGACTTGGATCTTACTTATTAGATTTTTTTTAATTTACAATCTCCATTATTGCATAATTAGGTAACGTTGTTATATTTTTTTATTGATTTTGTTTTATATTGATATTATCTAGAATTTTAGTGCTTCTCTGGTTCTATTTGTTAGCACTTCCAATACGATTAGTTACAATTGTACTTAAATTTCGTTTTTTTTTGAGTTGGGTACAATTTTTGTTTCATTTTAAGATAGGTTTGATTTATTTTGAATTTTATTAAATTTTTTTTTAATCACAATGGATGTTGAGTGTTTAGAGTTTGACGAATTTCAAATTGAATGTGACGTTCGCGATCTGAAAGGTAATCCGTTAGATGTGTTAGGTCAATTGAAAGAGCGAATTTTGATTGAAAAAGAACATTCCGTCCTAGTCCCAGTCCGACCACATTCTAGTGCAAGTAAAAATCCTAAGAGGGAGATTGCACGTATTAGAACTAAAATCAAAGACTTCCGTACCCTTCTGCAAGATGCACTTAATCTTGACAATAACGAGGAGGTTATGCAGCGCAGTCGTTTGCTCAGTCGGTTAATACACATTCAGAGCTGTTTAAATAGATTAAATTACTCCAAAACCGTGAGATCTGATGTCAAAGAACTGAAAGATAAAACAAATAAATTAATTGACATACTTCAACGTATTACTAATGAACAAATTCCATTAGATGAGTCTAGGAACGTCCTAACCGATTTCTGTGTAGAAGATTTAGGAAGTGACCACACGTTATCTGAGGATGAGAATGGCGCCCGGGTGAGATTTACGGATGACCTTGTTAAACCAGAAATAGTTAATCAGGAGGTGGAAGCGCCTCTCAATGTGCTAGCATTAGCAGAATTACCTACTCCGAATAATTCTCGGGCTTCAGTTCAAATCGAAGAAGATCTCGGAAATC
This sequence comes from Nephrotoma appendiculata, assembly GCA_947310385.1. Taxonomy (NCBI): domain Eukaryota; kingdom Metazoa; phylum Arthropoda; class Insecta; order Diptera; family Tipulidae; genus Nephrotoma; species Nephrotoma appendiculata. The sequence goes on along the minus strand of OX371224.1, from coordinate 119,823,771 downwards.
GTAATCGCATTTCTCTGACATCAGAATCCACGCCAACGGAGGTGGAAACCTTCCGAAATGTCTCGACACTCACTCGAATGGTTGAACGTGCTGCTAGTCCAACATTTGTTCCACGTATCGATAGGTCTTCTTCCACTAATCATCATCGACAAGCTACAAATAAGGGTATAGCACCAGTTAAATGGAACCTAAGATTTGATGGTCTACCAACAGGAGAAAACATTAAACGTTTTTTATTCAAAGTTGAGAACCTAGCGGATCACAATTATATTCCTATGTATCAAATGATTACCGACTTAAATTATTTATTAAAAGGTACTGCCGCCGATTATTATTGGACTTTTATTGAGAGAAATCCTGATTTTACGTGGTCCCAGCTCAAATTTGCATTGCTAAAACAATTTCAAGACCGGCGTTCTGATGACGAAATTAGATGGTTATTAGAAGCACGAAGGCAAAGGCCCCGCGAGCTATTTAATGCATTTTACAGTGACATCTTAAAAATAGCTTAACAATGTGAAACACCCCTAAATGATAGGCAACTTATTAATATTATGCGACGCAACATGAGATCGGGTCTTCAAGATAAATTGGTTGACCACGAATTTACCTATATCGAAGATATGGTCCGCAAATGTGTTGCTTACGAAGACACGTGGGCGAGAACTGGGTTTATTCCCGAAATGCTATGTGCAAATCGTAAATTCGTTCACGAACTTGTTAACCACGACATTAATCACGATGAGAATAATGTAATGAATCCAAATATCGTACCGAATTATGGGAGTTATGAAAACGAACTATTCGAACTAAATCGGAGTATGCATCGAAATACAAGTTCTTCAAATGAACAAAATCGGAGTATGCATCGAAATCCAAGCTCTTCAAGCGAACTAAATCGGACTATGCATCGAAATACAAGCTCCTCAAATCAATTCAGCAAACCAATTCAGTCGTCTGCTTATCAAAACCATGGTTCACATCGTTCTTACTGTTATGGATGTCGAGAACCTGGAATTATGAAATCAAACTGCGTGCGCTGTCAAAGTCAGGAGGGAAACGAATGGCGGGAGCAGAGGACTGGCAATGTTCTGCCTCCCAGAATGAGGATTACCAATCGAGTTCCAGCGCAATCTGTAGAAGCAGCCTACAACACGGATCCAGAGCTAACTCTCTTGGGAGCCAAGCGAAAAACATAACATCGTCATTTAATTTTTATCTAACAGTACCTTATCCTGTCCCTTCTAGTACGAGCTGTCGACCGAGATCCTTTAAATATTGGACCATTCTTCGTGACATTCAAAATTGTGGATTACTAGATAGCGGGGCAAATATATCAGTCTTAGGAAAAGGTTGTGAAGAATACATAACTTGTCCTGATGCTTATTTTCGACAAATGCCTTCTCGAGTCAAAACGGCAAACGGAACTAATGAACTTATATTAGGACATATATCGGTTCCTATCACGTTCGCAGGTCAAACTCATTCGATTAAATTACATTTAGCGCCTAACTTAAGTCAAACGCTGTACCTGGGAATGGATTTCTGGAATGGATTCTGGTAAAATCATATTTGGAAGTTGGCATTACCGGTAAGCCATGTGACATTAGCGGTTTTGAAAGTCAAATTTCTAGTCAAGTTCGAATTGGTTTTGTTTCTATCACCTCTATTCCCTTAGTCGTGTCACTTGTCACTTCTACCGACAACACGACTTTCGTTTTCTCTTGGTCGATTGAAGTGACAATCGTCATTTCAACTGGCAAACGTCGTATTCTCTGAGTCACTTCAATAATTTTATGTCACCTTAACTATCATTTTAGGACGGCTACTATTTTGAAGTGACAGACCAAAATGGATACAGGAAAAACTTAAGATAAAAAGATTATAAGTAAAATTTTAGGATACGTATTTAACAATTTCTTGAATATAATTGGAGTTTTAATTTAGCGAGCAGGATAATGAAAGGTATCTATTTTTATGCGGATACCTATAGGTTTATTCCAGGTGTGGAGTGATTTGAAAAAATTGTCCAACCACAAAAAAGAGCTTGCAGCGCAACCGGGGGAGGATGTATAGCAATTAATCTGTTTTTTTCGCCCCTAGATGAAAGCGTTATAAACATTTTAAGCTTCAAAAAAACAAGAAATTCCAGCCAAAGTTTTGGATTACCTCAAAATATCGGACCACAGAATGTAATGGAGCACGAAAGTAATGCTGAACTATATGAGGGCGAGATGTAATTAAAGAACAATATGAAATTGTCGATGATCAATTGGAGCGAGTATACTCCGAGTAAATTCCGTGTTTTGAAATGATTGGAAATTTATCATGGAAATCACGGAAGCTATGACAAAACAGTTTTCTACTGCTATGTAGCCAACCTTATACCAGCCATAATTATTGTGCAAAATAAGCACATCGACAGCCTTATTTTCAAAATAAATAGAGGTCTTATTTTTTTTACATTTTATTTCGATAATTATCAGTTAGATTGTGAATAGTTTTATTTATTGCCAACCAAATAATTAATGGAAATCTCAAATAATTGTGTATATAACTAAAATCAATTTAACACCAATCAATCACTAGTCATTAAATAATTTTCGTAAACTAATGTAATCTAAATAATATCTAAAGTAGTAGTAGTATTTTTACTTGGGTTTTATTACTCTTAATCTCCTTCAATATAATCCCTTTGTATTTTTATTTCCTGTGTTTTTATTTTTTCGGTATGATTTTCAAATAACTAATAATTTTGAAAAGAATTAAAATGCATTTTTTGTTTAGTAAGCAATTTATTTAAACTACTTCTAACTAGTTTTTGAAAATTATTCCAAAACTAAAATAATTCGTTATTTTACCAAACGTTCAAGATAAAATAATATTATCGATAAAAATATCTAAAAAAAACAAAAAATTGAATGTATTATTTGTCTTTATTTTAGATACGGAGGATTATATTCTAACATCTAAACGGTCGGAATAAACGAAAAGCTACAATTGCAGATGCACAAGAGTGCTTTATTTTACGTCTCGAGTGTGTCAATAACTATAAAGTAAAAATTGCGGAAATTATTGATAAATATTACAATATTGGTTTATCGATACAACCATTTATAATTGTCGAAGGAAGTGATATTTTAGTTAAACAATTTTATGTTTATTTTGATAGCACTCTTTATAAATTATCATCATTTATAGAAAGTTTGGATGTATGTTTCAAAATTGTTCAAATTCTCGAATTACAATACCCTAAAGCTTGTGAATCTCCTTGGAATTTCATTCGAAAGTATTTTTTCAATAGCGAGACCAAATTTGATGTTAGTTCACCATATTTGTCCTCGCTCCTTTCTTATATGACCGAAATTTAATTTAATCATATTTTTTCATATAGTAAGATTTGTGATTTTTTGTTTAAAGTTTTTAGAACGGGTTACAACTTAGATCGAGTGGAAAACCTTTCGATCACAATGTATAGTTGTTGCAAATGTTTTAAAGCATTCCCAACGACAAAAGTTTGGTCCGGCATTATAAACATTAACATCTGATTTCTGGAAAACTTATTTCAATTAAATGTAAACAAAATGATTGTAACCAGATATTTACAAATTATAGACATCTTCGTTGCCACTTAGAAAATATTCATGATATCGATAAAACAATCCAAATAAATATACCTGTTATTTCTCAAAATGTTGTTAACTTACAGTCAAGAGTTCAAACTGAACAACCGTTACATTCAAATTTTAAAAATGTCATCTCTATACAAGAAACAGTTCGTAAATTAAAGAAAAAGACTTTAAGTTTATCTGTAACGTTTTATTCAAATAATTCTACGTCTAGAAAACATGTGCTCGATATATAAAGTGCAATAAAAGGCTTACTTACCGAAGTTTCCAAAGCAATATTAAATTACACAAGATTTTAACGAAAGCCAATTAAACCTTGATTGCATATTAAATTTTTGTGAGCATCCGTTTGAAGAAATAAAGTCCAAACATCGCCTTTTCAAAATTCTCAAAAGTTTAAAGTTATACGATAATCACCTGACCTTTCTCATAACCAACATAATTAGTGAAACAACTAAATTAGGCAATGGGGTTTTAGCTCCTAAATCAATAAGCATTCAAATAATGCCCTTGGTATTTCAAATCATATCTATATTTGAGCTACGGTGCGTTTTAAATATCACACTTAGAAATACGAATGAATTGCTTAACGGTCCAAATATTCAAAATCTAGCATCGGGAGAAATTTTTAAAATTAAAAAACAAAAGTATTAAAATTGCTTGGTTTTACCATACGTCTTATATACGGACGATTTTCAAATTAATAATTCCTTAGGTAGTCATTATTATTCAATTTGTGGTTTTTATTATCAATTTCCGACAATGCCACAGTATTTATTGTCAAGACTCGAGTATATATTTCATGCAGCATTTATTTCGGCCGCTGATTTAAAAATGTGTGGCAATCAAAATTCTCTATAACATCTAGTTGAACAGCTCAAAATTTTGGAAGATGGTATTCCTATTAATACTCCAAGTGGTTTATTTAAAATTCATTTTGTGTTAGGAGTAGTTTTAGGTGACAACCTGAGGGTTAATAGCATACTAGATTTCGTATAATCATTTAGTTCAAAACGATTTGATAGAGTTTGTTCCAGAAATAGAGATGAAATGAAAAGTGATGCTATTAAAATAAATGAATCTCTGAGAAATGAGACTAACTACAATAGAGACATATTAGAAAACAATTTTAAGGAATCCGGAGTTAAGGAAAATTGTGAATTCGATAGCCTTAACTGTTTTAATGTTTTCGAAAATACTTGTTTTGATATTATGCATGATATTTACGAAGGTGTTTGCATTTACAATGTATGCAATATATTATTGGCTTTGATAAATGAAAATATAATTAAGTTGGATGTAATAAACAACAGAAAAAAATTATTTTGCTTTGGAGAAACCGAGGTTGGGAATATTTCGCCGCCTTTAAATTTAAATAGAATCAAATCGTTTAATTTGATCGTTTAAATGACGGCCAGCGAAATTAAGTGTTTTATACATTTTTTATCATTAATGATTGATACCTTTGGGCAATAAGCATTGGCAATTATTTACTATTCTTTTACAAATTATTGAGTTTATACAACGACCAATATTCATTTTACCCGATTTGCAAATTTTGAACCAATTAGTAAAAAAACATCATTTATTGTATATTATGCTTTATGGAGCAACTTTAAAACCAAAACATCATTTTTTGGTCCATTATGCCTCAGCTATTAGAAAATATGGTCCATTAAAATTTGTTGTCCATTAAAAACACTAACAATCAAAATTATATATGAATAGTATTACATCTCGGTTAAATCCGTCTTATTCGTTAGCCGTGAAATCAGGATTAAAATTTTCTAATTTTTTATTAGCTAATGAAAATGGATTTGAAGAATTTGAAACTACAACTTTTCAATTTATAAATATAACCAACGAAGAATTTTTCACAAAACTTGCTCAAATACCAAATATTAATTATAAATGGATAAAAATAAACTACACTTCTATAAATTATAAAGGTATTGATTATAAAATAAATTATTATTTAGGCAAATTCGCGTATACTACTCTCATTTTGAATTATTTAAAATAATATGTTTTTTATTTGATAAAGATTTTTTTATTGTGTGCAATGAAATTAAAATTAAAAAATTTGATAACCACTTTCAATCCTTCGAAGTAGGTTCTATTGTTAATGAAATTACTTTTATTAAAAATATTAATTATTTTACCACACCACCTTTGAATTTGTATTCCATCAATAATGGAAAAACTTATGTTAGAAATAAGCACATTTAATAAATAAGTTTGTATTAATTTTAATTACATTTTTATAATCCTTTGAGATGACAGTTATATAAAATTTATGTAACATATTGTGAAATAAATTACCAATTGATTTGAAAATATTTGTTATTAATTTAATGGAAATACACCATACAGTAAAAAAGCAAAACGTGTTTAATTTTATTACGAACACCATTAATAAAAAAGATTCATTTTTAATTTAATTTGTGTAATATTTTTAATTTAACTTTGTTTAATATACATTCGAATACGATTGCGTTATTGCTCTTATAGTGACCATATATTATTTTAAATTATTTGAATTCATTCTTAACCTATTGAGCAAAAATCAAATGAAAATTATTTGAATTTACCAAAATCGTTATTGCTCTGTTTTCATATTGGTTTTTTTTTGATTTTATGTGTTTTTGTTTGAAAATACGTTGTTTTTTCTCTCAGTGTAGATACAGATGCAACTATAGTAACTAGGAAACACCAAAAACGACCCTATATATGAGAAAATAATATGAACTACGAGTACATACGAGGGCAAATCAAAAAGTCTTGCAATATCATATGAAAAAAAAGAGTGAGAGAGACAGCAATATTTTTATTTTTCGACATAATCTCCTTTAAGGTTTATACATTTGTCACATCGATCAATTAACTTACCTAAACCCTCTAAAAAAAAAGATTTCTTTTGCTCCATAAAATATTCATTTACAACAGACTGTACTTCATAGTCACTGGAAAATTTCCGGCCCCTTAGTGTTTTTTTCAAATTGGGAAAGAGAAGTAGTCACTGGGTGCCAAGTCTAGACTGTACGGTGGATGCGGAATTTCCACGAAGCCGCAGTCCTTTAATGCAGCTTGAGCAATATTAGCCTTGCGCACTGGTGTATTGTCGTGAAGAAGCAAGATTTTTTTCCTAACTTTCCTTGGCCGTTTTTCCCGGATCGCTTTTTTCAATTTTCGCAAAACCTCTGCGTAATATATGCCTGTGATTGTGGTTTTCGGTGGCATATAATCGATTATCAAAATTCCTTCAGCATCCCAAAAAATTGTTGCCAAAACCTTACCAGCAGACGGTTGAGTTTTGAATTTCTTTGGTGGTGGTTCACTACGTTTAATCCATTGCATCGATTCTTGTTTGGATTCCAGATCCCAGTGATGAAGCCATGTTTCATCGCCTGTTATTATGTTACCCAAGAAATTTTCTGGATCTGCTTTGTACATATCTAAAATCGCCTTTGAAGTTTAAACACGCATTTTTTTTTGTTCAGCATTCAACAAACGGGGAACCCATCGCGCACTTACTTTCGACATGTGAAGGTGGTCATGTAATATAGTATATGTGGTACCGTATGAAAGAGAAAGTCTCCACGCTAACCGCGGAACAGAAATACGCCGGTCCTCCAATACAATAGAATCAGCCAAAATTACGTTTTCATGGCTAATAGCATCTGCTGGCCGACCCGAGCGGTTATCGTCTTATAATGACTCCCAACCACTTTTGAATAATTTTACCCACTTTGTTACTGTGGCATATGATGGTGCAGATTCGCCGTAAACTTTTGATATATAGTTGAATATATAAATTGCATTTCGTCCATCTTTATAGAAAAATTTAGTAACGGCGCGATATTCAATTTCATTCATTTTAAGAAAAATTCAAAACACATGTTACTAAATTGACAAAAACAAACGAACCGTAAAATTTACATCGAAATGTTCTTCTAGAAGTTTCATCGTGACAAAAAATGGTTTTGAAAAATATATTGTTGTCTCACTCACTCGTTTTTTTCATATGATATTGCAAGACTTTTTGATATACCCTCGTACATCAGAATGAGAAAATCCTATGAACTAAACACTAAAAACTTGAGTTGTGGAAAATTTTTGAAAAATGCGTTCGATCTTATAAAAAAATACATAAATTGTGCAATAACCACATTAACAATTTGCACTGCTTCCTCCGGTGTGTAGTGTAGTTGTCTAGCAACAGACAACGAAAACAGTTTTTAATGTCTCTTATAATTGTTTTTTTAAAACCTTCATCCTTCCCTCAAAAAAAATAACACTCAACTCCCTCGGGTCTAAAATGACCCATTGCCATTTTAACCGTATTTTGAAATTAAACATGCTTTTTATTTTTATGTTAAGATATATTTATTAATTTATTTCATTTAATAATTTTTAACATTTGTTAGAGACAGTTTTTTTTTTGATACATTGCTGACAAGTGGCATTAGCATGTGATTTATAAATAAATTTTTGACATATCTGGCATTTTAATGTATGCTTTTTCTCTGATTTTCGCAGAATGTACAGGGGCTTCGCAGAATGTACAGGGCGGTCGTCTCTTTTGATGTGCTTGCAGTTGAACAATCAGTTAATGCTGATAAATTGGTTAATATGTGCAAGATAACCAAGTGCTCTAGGCATGTGAACTCGTTTTTCTATATATGAGGTTTCACCAAACTATCTCCTATAGACTCTATAAAAAGACATTCAGAGACCACTGGTAGGATTCAGTGAAGGATGTTGTCCTGATGGTTGTTTCTTCTTAATTTTTGAAAAGTTCTGTAAATTTGGGTACTCCTCTAAGAATTTTATTTAATTAGCCATTGAAATTGGTAAATTTCCCACAAAAATGAATAATAAATAGAGTGACACATCACCTGAACAATTCCCGGTCTAACAAAGAAAACAACATTTTTTTGAGAAAAACACATTTTATTCATCAACATAATTTCCTTTTATAATCGCTAGGTAGGAAAGGCAAATTATGTTGATGAATGAAATGTGTTTGTATGATGTACCATTAGTCTAACGCCTCTCCAAAATTGCGATTCTTTTTTGTAGAACAATTTATCTTTGTATTCAAAATAAGCTTCAGTTTCAGAAAACACTTCTTCGTTGGAGCAAACTCACTCTAGGTCTTTTTTGAGGTCTACAAACAACTAATATTCGATGGGGGCCAAATCTGGGGAATACGGTGGATGCGTTCGTACAAGATATGACCAATACGTTCCATTGAAATCTTTACAATATCAGCTATCTCACGCAACCTATCACTTTAGGTATTTCAAAACAGTTTCGTGGATTTTTTTATGTTTTATGTAGATGAACATCCTTATTTTAGCGCCAAGAGCGTGGTGTACTTTTGGTGGTTGTACGACCAATTTTAAATTAAGCATAATCAATGATGTTTGATTTTTTAAGTGTAGGGTTTAGATAACACTTATCACGCCACTGCTTTGCTTGAACGGTATTTTGCCTATCAAAAAACTGTGTTTAATTAATACAAGAAATTCTTTTATTCCGTTGTTTTGAAATTAACAAAATTAAAAACCAAAATATTATGAAATTTTAACAAGTATCATTTGAGGTTGGCATAGAATTTAAAAACTATATGGGTTGTCACACCATCTAAGTGTCAAACCGGGAACTTTTCATACGATGTAATATATCTGCTATACCTAAATTATTTGAACTGGTAATATTCAACTAATTCAGAGCAGTGCTCTCGTAATAAATGTCGCAAAAGCTACATGGATTTATCCACAAAAGATGAGAAGATATTATAGAAATTAAGAAGCAAAACGAAGTTGATGGAATATACAATGACTTTGCAAAAGCTTTCGATTTCTTCAGTCATTGAAAAACTTTGAAACTCATTTTGAAGTTCAGGATTTTCCAGCCAGTTCAAATCATGTTTGAGTAATCGTATTTATTATATTAAAATATTAGATAAAATAGTATCATTAATAGTATTATTTAAGGAATGAAGTATTGAAGAATCATGAAGTTCGCAAATGATATCAAAACCTTCAGATCATTTCAGAGTTAGCCAATTTTTTAAGGGCTTTTCTCTCTATTTATTTTTGGAAGACCTGTAACATTTTACGCATACTTAAAGTTTAAAATATAGTAGTTGTAATTACTTTTATTCTAATTTATAAAACTAAGATTTTTGAGGAATTTTAGTAATAACGATAATTTGTATACAACTTTGGAGCTCTAAAAATTGTCTTGGTTCGTTAACGAATTTCTAACAAATTTGTAAAATATAATATTGTTTGCATAAGCCTAATTGAAAGTTTTATAAACGATCTAAAACTTGGCTTTTTGTTGACCTACAATATCATTATACAGTATTTTACAAACTTATTTATACGCATCTGGGTTTTGGATACAATTTCGACGGTTATTTCATTGGCTTATTCTGAGAAATCTTAAAAGATACAGTTTTATTTCAAAATTCTTCTTAATTCCAACAAACTTTTTCAAAACAGAAATCAAGGAATTGTATTGTTTGAAAGTTGTTGGGCATTCTGAGTTTTTATATATTGTGGGCCTCAATTTAAAAAGTTAAATTATTTCGCAACAAAAAGTAGCCTTTAGCTGAAAATTTTTTATACATAAAAATAATAAAACTTACACCGCTTTCGACTAAATAAGATATATAATAAAATTCATTCTCCTAAACGATAAGGTTACGATTTTATGGTCGTCTGCCATGACAAAATATGTGAAGGTAATAAATTACTGAAATGCAAGTGACTTTATGTACATACAATGTATACATGCATGTAATAAAAATAATAAATAAAATACAATGTACTTTACCATATACGTTGAAAAATTTATGACGTCACCTTATATAAAATGTATATACATTTAAATTATTAATTTGTAATTATTATTTAAATCTATTGCTTATTATTTTAGAATAATACCTGTAAAAGATTGTTTATAGCCGTTAACGTAGAATCGCTCTTTTCGATCACGGTTCCAACTAAAAATGAAGAATTCTTTTTAACAGCAATAGAAAACTCGCATTAACATATTTTCTGTTATTTACAGTGGGTGTATTTCATAATGACGTCGATTATACAACTCGGCGGATTTACAGCGGTGGGAGTTTCTTCAATCTTCCGAATTCGATCCGCACTTTCAATTATTTGCATTATAGAATCCGCCGGAAAATTGGATTATCGACCCGCAATAAATATGTATTTTCACTTGTATTGAGATAGAAATGGGACAAAAGGAAAAAAAATGAGGCTTGATTATATGTTACTGTAGTTAGCCTAAAAATCCACCCTATTAAAGTTAGGTGACTCCAGCCAAAAAATATCGATAATGCAGATGCAAACTAATCAAACGAAAATGACAGCTGATTTTTGTCGGTAATATCACAGCCGAAAATTTCGATAATACAGATACGAATTTTATGCCGGAATGTAATTATTATATTACAAATTTCTATTTTGTTCTTTCTAAAAACCAACTAAATATTTATTTACAATAATAAATTTTCATTCGAAACAATTAAAACTAATATACAAAACCAAATTTTTGTAAGCGCTGTCTTACATGTATGGGGTTTAAACGTGAAATCCATTTATAGTTACATGTTTGGAGAACTTTTTAAATGGAACGTCATCTAATAAGTATCATTTAAAAACCCTAGGTCAATTTCTATAACAGGAAGTCTGGGAAAACTCGATTGAATATATCGCACACACAAAACTTGAAAATTTACCGTTTAAATTGCCATGGCTGGAAATAGATTCAAATAAAGCTTCCAACATTGAAATCGACTTTAAATTTTTCCAGGTGTGAGCATCAATAAGACCTTACATTTGAATCTATTTCCATCCATGACACTTTAAACGGTCAATTTTTAGAAAATTTCAAATTTTGTGTGTCGATCTATTCATACAAATTTTCCCGGACTCTACATATTGAAGTTTTGCTTGACTTGTGCCATCGAGTTTTTTCAGTAATAAAACAGTTTTTTATTTTAGTTTTAATGCATTTAAAAAAAAAGTTTAATTTTGAATATAATATACGTTAATGAACCGAAATAAACATATTTTATTTAAAAAGAAATTACTGTTCACCAAAATTATGTATCTGCTCTATCGACATTGTTCAGCTGGCTTTTTATACTAATCTGCCTTACCGAATAAACAGTCGAATAATACAAGTTGTTTTATTGTGCATTGTCGAATTTTTTCGGTTGATACATTTTAGCTATTACGCTGAATCTTCATTATCGACATTTTCTGCTAATAAATGTTGGCTATTACACATTTAAATGCATTATCGACATTTGCCGGTGTTATTGTCGTATCTACATTATTAACGTTATCGGTTGGGGTAAGTCGGCTAACTTTAACAGTATGAAAATTTCAACAGAAAACCCTGCATTATTGACATATTTTGTATCGCAGGTGGTAGTATAAAATTCTTTTGATATTAACCGAAAATTACATGTTATTGAAGTTAAAGCAGTATATTTTGGCCGAAAAAAAAATTTGTAAAATCAATATCACATAATTCGTAGGTTTAAAGGTAATATGAACTAGACGTAGTTAGACCAATTCGTAAACTGCTGTATCCCGTATTTATAATTTGTCGTGTTAAGAGCTATAAGTTTGAGTAGCGGCACTCACCTGTGCCAAAAATCAGGCCATATTTTATGTAGCATCATCGTGAAATAAATTAAAAGCTAGACGCATGTTCAGTGCCAATTTCAATGTAGAATTAGCAGTTCGTTCGCTTTGAAACAAAGTGTTCAATGCCAAAAGCAATGAAGTTAACGGTTTTCTAGTCACTCCTAGAACATCCATAAAGTAAATGCCACCAGTTCCATTGTTCACAGCTTCTATCAAAGAGTTGTAATCAGCCTTTGTTTTTATTCATTTGTGGAACATTTATAAGAACTGCTTCGACTAAGGCTTCAGTATCGTATTGTTGTTCTTTTTGGAATTTAAGACTGAATCATCGGGCATGGAACGATTAGATGATATCATGCTCAAATACAACAATACTTTATTTGCCATCACTACAAACACATGTCTTCTCCATAGTCAATGCCTCATTGTCCATTTCTGCTTTCGTCCTTATGTTTCACCTACAAATAGTTTGGATTCAAAAGGGAACACGCGTAGATATGATAATCGCAAAATATGTGCAAATTTTATGGGGTGATGAAGATCTGACAGAATTTTTTGAGCGTATTGTCCCAATCCGAATCAGTATCGAGCAACTGTAAGAATTATCACTCCTCACGGTAAGTCGCTCACAGATATTAACGGTTCTCAGTTGTGGAAACGACGTTGGATTACGAACATTCACCACTAACAATAGAAGATAGTGACATACTTCGTTTATCGGATGCACAGTTCAGATGCGACTCATCTTGCCCTTCACAACTGTAAAGATTGCTCCTATTGTCCGCTACTGATCGCCTACAATAAAATGGGTATCCGCTATTGCATGTGATAGTGTCGGAAATCGAGTCTCTCGGGTATCGCTTGAAACACTTGCCATCAGTAATACATGGAATCAATTTCATCCGATCTGATTTTTTGGAGGAACCAAACAAAAATGTGTGCATGTGCCATACAACATAGCTGCCATTCGACGGAGTACATCCAAAAACGATCTTGGCCATACAAACGCTGCCTTATTATGAAATTCATCCATTATTATTTTTTATCTTTAGCCAGCCCAAACTACCAATCTATTTCACTATCATGCTACATAAAATATGACCTGATTTTTGACACAGCCGTTCACTGTTAGTGCCGCAACTAAACTTCATAGCTCTCTAACACGACAAATTATAAGTACGTCTCCATCCAGCTTTTCAAGAATTGGCCTAACTTCACCCAGTTCATATTATACCTTTAAAAATTCAAATTAAGGCGGTGATTCATGTATAAATTTTATCTGACAGACATAAATAATAATCACTCTGATTGGTTGAATGTCGGCCATATTTTTTATGGTACGACGAAAATTAAAAATTGAACATTGTTAAATTTTGTATAAGATTTGACGGCAGTAAGAACAAAAGAATACATAATAAAAAAAAATTCTAAACGAACAAAAGCAAAAACACTTTTTAGGCTGCTTGCTTTATAAAATGTCAAAATATATCCATACGACAAAATTTTATACATGTATCGCTTACGTGTGAATTTCATTTTGATCGTATAATACAAAAAAATATTAACCAATCAGAGCGTTATTATTTATGTCTGTCAGACAAAATTTCTACATGAATCATCGCCTTTATGTGACTTTTAAAAAAAAATCGGTAAAATTCACTGCTAACATGAATAATACCCGTTCAGAATTTTGTACCAGTTCTGTACTTTTGATACAAAATATGTCGATATTGCAGAATTTTTTCGTCTAACTTCAGTAGCATGTTGCACTCGTAGGTTCTACAAAATAATTTGAATTTTTCGAACTATGCATTACCATCCATCCGTTTCCTTCTGGTCCGGCGTTAAAAATAATAATAAGTAAAAACGTCAAAATCGAATAAAACGACGTAAATATAAACATTTCAATTGTTTGTGTTAAACATTGCATTATATACAAACCTACACAAGTTAATTTGAAATCGAGATCTACCACTTTGTACGCTTTCGAGTGTATATTTTTTATAAGGAAATACAAATATTATATCAATACACAAAAAATATAAATAATATAAATAATAAATCTTGTAATAATATTCCTACATTTGCTATTTCTTCGACAGAAGTTTACTTTCGCCTTAAAAATACACAAAACAAATAAATGATTGAGCGAAAAATGTAAAATTTGAAAAATTGATTGGAAATTTTTATTTAATATGTAGAATCGAAAAGCTACACAATCTATCCTAGGTATTATTCAACGTATAGATCGAAATATGATTGTTTATTCTTTATTTCAAATTGAACGTAATAAAGAATAAATCCAAAACTGAAAATTGATTTTTTACGTTTCTAATGCACAGAATGGGTTTTATTACAACTAGAGATTTATTTTGAACTTGAATTCCAAACCTGTATAAAACAAAAAAGTGCAAGCATTAAATGTTTTGTAAATTGCAGCTTTATTTATTTTTATAATTCAATACTATTTATGATACTTTAAATGTAAACGAGCTAGTGTAGTATTTTGTTGAGATAATCACAATCATTTCCCACTTAAAGAATTAGAATTGTTGAGTGGTTTTTATACCGTTAAAACCGCCTTGTCGGCAGTGGTATTGCATAAGGCAACCAAGTGAAATAAAAACAGATGGATGTACGAATATATTATATGCTTAAAGTTTTATTATTTATGATTATTAATAGATTACAGCGGATAAGGTCTATTAAGAGACGAAGCACTTGTGTTGGAATTTTATTTTATTCTGCTTTCATTTTACCTAAAAGGTCTGCTTTATGCATACAATTTTTGTTGACTAAACAGTTTATAAGAAATATAGATATACAAATAAAAAATGTGCCTGTCAGCTCCGATGCGCGACTGGAGTTTGATACTTAAGAATGTTTGGCGAGAGTCTATTGTCTTTAACGTTCTGATTGACTGAAATATGAACTGAAGGTTTAGGCTTGGGCAATTAAGAGAAAACATTATCGCATTCTCCCTACTAATTTTTTCGAGTATAATCCGAATAATTGTATGTAGATGAACAGTAGAAAACTAGTTAAACTCTTTTCGTAATGTAAGCATCGTTTCATTTTCTCGTCTACCATGATAAAACGTTAACACTCAGTAGTTGGTACAATATATACTCCTGCTTCAGAAATGCCATGGATAAAGCTACGTAGACCAAAGGTTATGTATTTGTCTAACTGTATTTGAAAACAATTTTATCAAATGTCCTTCCTTTCAACTCTTGTTCATCCAATCGATCTCCATTACCAAACTTTCTTAATACTGACTAGAAAACAGCATTCTGCTGCCGCATAACTTTAATTGATTTATATAAAAAAAATCCCTTCCATAACTGCTAACCATCGATAAGGTGTATTTTTTGTTTCCAAATGGGACCAGATTTAGCTGGTGGCAACTGCCGCAGAATGCCGCACCATTCATACACATACAAAATAGACTTCCCATACCCAGCAGGGCCAGTCAAGAACAGATGAAACGTGTTTGAGTTTTTTTGTGTTTACCACCCCTGTAACATGTTGTATACCAGTTCAATTTACTTTGCATTGTTTGCCTTTCCCATATGCTCGATAAACACTGGAGTTTCCATCAAGTTGTCTTTTTTTCCATATAGATTATGGCTTATTCATCTTCGCTTTAACTACGTCATCATTACACGGAAAAAAAATCCACTGATTATCACAAAAAACAGGGATAATAATCACTAAAATCTGCTCCACTCGAGTTGTCAATGTTTAACACAGAATGCATTCAGTAATCTTATTATTTTATGAATAGCACAAAATAAATATTGAAATTTACAAAAACCTTTAGTAAAACATTTATGACGTCATATCTGGTTTGGTGTGAAAATCAAAAAAGTTTTGTGCTATTCATGAACCATGAACAACTGCAATCATTAAATGAAAGGTGAAATACATATATACAGCTATAAATGAAATTCATTATACAGTTTTGTGGATTTCATAAAATATTTGGTGTTATAGAGTAAAAGAATTACTGAAATTCATTTAAAACGAAATGATAATTATTTCAGAAACTGATGAAAATCACAAAAGAGGACAATGATAATTAGAAAACATTATATGAAAATCAGTCAGCTAGCATAATGATACACAGAAGAGATATTGTGAAATACACTCGATAAAATAGGATATATATATATATATATATATATATATATATATATATATATATATATATATATATATATATATATATATAATATTTGATATTCAAATTATGTATTTAATAATTTACAACAAAATTATATTTATTTCTTTATGTAATATAATTTCAATTTATTCAAGTTATACATATAGTGATACAAAAATATTTATTTTCTAAATTATATTTTGATAAATTTAATCTCTTTTGAATTGAACTCAAACTACTATAAATATTCCATTTATCAACGATACATAATTATACAATAAAAACTTTAAAAAGCATATACATGCTTAAGTCTTATAACTTGAAATTTATTAATTCAATACATTAACTTAAGATTTATATTTCCCCTGATTCACACTTACATACTATCTAACTTATTTTTTAAGTTTTTTGCCGAAGAATGAATGGAGTCATTATTTATTTCGATGCTATAAAAGTAGATTTGAACAAATTGCCATACCACGAGACTCGATGTGGGGTATTTTAAATTAAAAACTTGGAATGCTTTGAAGCAGATGTCCATTGCTTTTAAAATTGACGCCAATTTGTATTTTATTCCGTCAACGTATACTATTATATGTTCCGGATAGGATACACTTTTACCGATAACGGCAATAATTGGCTAAACTGTTTCATTTCCATTTAACAGCTTATCGAAATACTGTTCTAAACCTTCAGCCGTAGTACAGCAGTAAATAAACGAAATTTGGCATTCTTTTATAGAACATTTTATTTTTCGTTTTATTCCATTCTCGTTTATAGCTTCTTTAAATGGATTGTCTTTCAGGATTGCGTGTAGTATCATAAAAATGGTTGCATACTTTCCATCTGGAAATACAAAAAAATTAGTTAAATTTGTGTTTTGGTAGTTAAAATAGGAATTTTTTACGGGTGCTTTATCTAAGGTCGTAGAATATTTATTGATAAAACATAATTTGTATTTGTAAACAAATCTTGTTGTAAGAACAAAATTTGAACAATATGACAATTGGGTGATTAGGGCTGAGGTGAACGAGGAGGAAAATTTATTTTAATAAACCATCTCCATGAACTTACTGAGAGTTATGCCGGAATCTTCAATCAAATTATCCAACATTATCTTCGACTTTGGATCTTTTATTTGCTCCTTCATAAAAACCACTATTTTATCATAAAAATATTCTGTGTATGCATCATCAAGCATACGACCAGCATCGTTGTGTTTGATAAAATAATATATCGAGATCTATAAAACGCTTAAAATTACCAAAAATATTATGTTAATAATTTTCAAATAATACCAATTTATATCCAGTTGATTCTTTGTACTGCGGCCATTTGCGCACAATTTCTTTAGTATTATTTTCTGCAATGAACGCGAACCTTTTCGAGGAACAACCCTTCCACTGCAATATCAATTCATCTATAGATAGCACATCGTTTCTCAATGATTGGTAGTGCTCTTCACCATCAAGCTGTGGTTCCAAATTTACCAATAAATTCTGTTCGACAGTGGCTTTCTTCCGTTTCGCAGAACTACCACATAATCCTGTTTTCTTTAAACGAGCTAGCTGATTATGGTATTTAAAATGTAGTTTACCCAGTGGAGATGCGTTTTTTCTTGCCAGGTAATAAAATTTCTGAAAACAGAGAAACAAGTTAATGTGTTGATTTTTCATTTATTGATTTTAAAGTTTTTATAGGGCGTTGAAAAGGTTATTTAAAACTTAAATTTTTCGATGAAGTTTTGTAACAGAAGTAATATTCAGTTTCGATTTCATAAGATCAAGATAAAATTTCAATCATCTCATCAGGCCATGGCTGAATAATATGACAACTCAATAAATTTATTCTTACAAACTTTCATCTCATTCCGGCTTCGATTCCAGTGCAAATAGTTTTTTAATAATTTTACTGAATTGATTAATTTATGGCGATATCGTCTAAGTTTGTAAGAAAAAATTTAGTGAGTTGTCATATAAATCACTAGAGTTGCGGTTACACGCTTGCCCTACAAATATAGAACACAAAATGTAATCTCTACGTAGTAATATTCAGTAGCCATGGCCTGATGAGATGATTGAAATTTTTTCATGATCTTATCAGATCGAAACTAAATATTACTTCGGTTACAAAACTTCATAGAAAAATTTAAGGTTCAAATAACTTATTTAAAAGCAAAAATGTTTAAATAATTTAAGATATTTAAAAATTAGATGGTTTGAAATAGTATATTTATCTGGACAAAAAAATGCAAAACCTTTTTTCCAGAACTGGTTACATAAACTAGTTATTTATTTTATATGCTAAATGTGAATGATATGCCAAACTATTAGATAATATGGTCTTCTACGTTATTTAAGAATAAACAATATAAATATAAAAAATAATATAAATATTATTGAGTCTGATAATGCAACATATTTTATGAATTAGCAGATGCAATAATATTTTTATTTACTTTTTTTTTGTTTTTTACCTTATCCTCATTTGGCCATAATATTGCTATTGCATCCGCCAATTGTTTGCAGACTCTGGTGCTCATTTTAAGCCCTTTTCTAATGTGATAGTCTACTATAATATCACATAATGTGTCTCGCCGTAAATCAGAAAAGCACACTTTTTCGTGTGTAGTTTAGTTGATTTCGCTCAATAGTAATTTTCCTTTATGATATTCATTTAGTATCTCAAATATATTATTGCAATCGATAACCTCTGAACTTGTGGATGGCGAGAATACAGTAGATACCGTGGAAGCACTGCCCGTTGACGTAGATGCACTAGTGGTGAACTCGCATGTTAAGTTTGATAGCGTGCTCGATATCATCGCTGCAGTATCTGATTGTACACTGCTTTGCCACTCCTTCAACGCATTTCCAAACTTTAATATTTTATTCCATTTGAATGGTTTTAAAAGCTGTCCGACAAAATTCGAAGTTAGCGTTTTTAACTCAGAAACATATATATCGTTATCTAATAAATAATATAAGGAAAATGTGGAGCGTTTGCAACAATTTAATTTTTAGTAAACTTACCATCTAAATAATCGTAGAGATCAGGCAGACCACATGTGTTTAGTAAATTGAATAGGTCACGTTGTTCGGGCGTAAAATTTTGGAAATGTACAACTATTACTTCGTTAGGAGCAACACTGGGTGTACGACTCCATTCATTGTTCCCATCGTTTGTTATAGGGTGAGTTGAGTGAGCCTCTTCTTCTCGTACATTAATGTTAATATTATTATTAAAATTATCCTGATTCATTTTAAATCGTTGTACTAAATGTTTAGAAAATATAATGCATATTTGATATAGTGGTAAATTTAAGTATTATATAAGATATAAAAGCAATAAAATTATTTTGCATATGAACTTAAATACAATTAATATTGTTTTACTCTAAACATAGTAAGGTTATTAATAGAGTTTAAGTTAATTAGAGGTCCACAAAATTTATGAATATCAAGTGCTTTAAAATTGCTCTTCTGATTTAAATCTATTACATATGAAGCATAATGATCATAATACATAATAGATTTTATGGGGCTACCTACAATTAGCATTTTCGTTTTACATTTTGTTCACTGCCAATTCAACAATTTCCATAAGGTACATATCTTCGTCAAAAATGGGATAAAGTATCCCTTTTGATAGACGGTACCTTTGTAATCTATACAACTGTAAAATTCAAAATCAGAGTTAATCTCTTCTGTGTAAAAATCTTCAAGCTCAATATTGCAAGACTGAGGAACGGCATTTTTTCTATCAATATTAATTGGTAATTTGGATGGCTCCAACAAAAATTTTGCAAATTTTTATTGAAATTTTTTTATCAGCGAAAGGCAAATATTTCGACGTGAAGTAATAGAGGAGGCATAGCATTTAAATTCTCTGTGTTTGGATTTGAATCGAAAACACCAGTAAAATCTAGGAGGATCAGAGAATCTAATTACTGTGGGGTAATGCACCATAAAATGGTGTTTAGACTTAAGGTGATCGTTAAATAAATTTTGATAATCTAAATGGTGTTTTTTAATTTGATTTTGAAGCGTTTTTAAATGATATTTTGGTATATAATACCACAGTAACGTTTCTACTATGTTCAAAAAACGGTAAAAGAACTGCCAAACTTCATTTTCTTTGTCGATTAGATCACCTATATTAATGGAAAGAAATGAATAAAAGTTTTCATTTCTTTTGCAGACATTTTTAGGCGGAATCTTTTTAAATGATGTATACTAATTGGACTTGCAATGTTCTTTTTTTCAATTTCACCATAATTAAATAAAATAATTCTTTAATTTAATACAGAAAGATCAAAATATTTATCATGTTCAAGGAAATGAAGGATTATATGACATAAATTATAATGACAAATACCTTCATAAATGTCATGCATTATGTCTACTGCATAATTTTTTACGACGTGAAATGTAGGGATTGTATTAAAAATGGATTCATTGGTTAACCCGGTCATTTTCGGGTCATTGCGTTGTAAGTCTAATAAGTAATTTTCCTCTGTTCGCATTAAATGACTATTTTCTTTGCATAATATTCTGCTTTCGGACTTGTGAACCTTACAAAATCTACAGAAAGATAAAGCAGAAAACGATTTACTAAAATCTAGCATACAGTTTATTGCAAGATTATCACCTAATATTAAACCCAGAACAAAAAATACTTGGACATTACCTTCGGACACTTTAATAGTCAATCCGCTTTGTTCCAAATATTTTATTTCCGATACCAAAGCTTTTAAACAGGAATTATTTCCATAACACTTCATATCTGAAGATTTTATTGTTGCTGCAAGAAATATGTTTTCTAATCTAGACATGTCAAGGCAAGGAAATGGATAATAAATATTAGATACGCTATATTGTGTTGAATGAGCCCCTAAAGGATTGTTTATCTCTAAATCATCCATGTACAAGAAATACGGTATAACAGTCTTATTTGGAAACGTTGATAACTTTTCTTTCAAAAGATAGCCTTGCATAAAATTGGACAACATATTTGGAACATTTTCACTAAGCAAATAATTGCATGCTTCCTTTAAAACACCCGGCTTTTGAAAGAATTTTTGAAATTGAAATATTAATGGCAAAAGAATTCCTGAAGATGAAACTTCATCATATTGTAAAGAATCTCCTAATATTATAGGTGCAATTTCTTTAGAAATAAAGAAACATTTACACGAATTCAATAGATCTTTTTGTTCTAGTTGATTGAATAATTTATAATCAGTACTATACAATTCAAAAGGATCTTGGAATTTATGAATAAGAAAAAATAATTCATTAATAAAGTTCTGATTTTGCGAGTTTTTATTGATAAATTTAATCAAAGTTTCAGTAAAAGGTATAATTATGTGATTTGTAATATCCTTTTGTATTGATAGTACTGTTTTTCTAGATATATTAGGATTATCATGCATAGATAAAACAAACTCTAACATTTCTTCAGGTTTGGGCTCATCGTTCGTATTCTTAAGGTCATTAGAAAAATATTCTATTTCGTCAACGTAATTAACTCCATTTGTCTCGGACGGTGCTTGATCACTGTAGTTCACTACTTGCAAAAATTTTTCTCTAAAACATTAAAATTTTCAGCATGTTTATTAAATACATGCTTTCTAAAACTTTTAAAAGTAGTGAAATAAGTAGAACAATCACCATCAATGCATTGATAGCTGTCCGTCATTGTTAATTTATGCATTTGTTGGCAATGTAATTTATAAGTTACAAAATCCCCCACAACTTTCAGACATTTAAAGCACTTCATAATTTTTCACAAATTTGTGACAAATTGATAATATTATTTGTTAAGCTATACACTGTTTCTAAAACTATTTACTAAAATTATAAATATGTATTTTGTTGCTGAAATCAAATAAAAAATGTAAGGTGTTTATTAATACCATAATATTAATTGCTATACATCTCTAAATGTCAGCAGCTCGTTTACTTAACCACCAGTGTCCAAGAGAGCAAGTCAGCGGAAAATTATAAACAAAAAAAAAATAAATTTCATAATATTCAATCAATGATTTTAATCTAATCAATCTAAACCTTCTTCTGGTACGACAGCGCTGGCTAAAGTGCTACCCTCTGTCGCAACGAACCAGGTGTAGTTAGTTTATTGAGAGCGACAAGCTTTCTGGAATTTCATGACATAGAAGCGGGGCTCAGCGGCCTTTGCAGTTGATGATTTAATATGCCTGTATATAGAATTTTTCAAATGCTCGGGTGCTCAATGCAAGAAACTGGTTGGCGGTTAATCGGATGGGAAGCAAGTCATATTGGTGGTTTACTGATGATATTTTCGGTAAGTATAGGATGATCCAAGGAAATACCTCACTAGCAAATACGATAAAACGGTGTTTTATAGAGCTAGATAACGGTACATTTCATATTTGTGACAGTCGCCTTTTTATGCAGTGGGCGTATGGGTGCTTTTTTCCTTTCCTTGGAGTACTGCTCATTGTATCGGATCGCAATGACATGTTCATGAAAAATGTTTAAGTTTAAATAAGTCTGCAAGGATTCTGTCAAGATCGTATGAATTTTCACATTTTAATACACTAATAGCACATGTCTCCACTTCCTCTACTATGGTACACGGGACCAATACCTCCTCAGCCGGCGTAACCAATAGCTTGCCAAAGGGGCATTTCGTCATCCTGATTTACAAAATTTTTGAAAAATGGATGAACTGTATATATATTAATAGTCGAGGCAATGAAGCACTAAAACTGCAAAAAGTTCGAAATTTTTTAGAGCAAGACGGATCGGAAATGCGGTTTTTTGCATTTGCTTCCAAAAATTATTTGTAAAAATCGCTCCTATTTTTTTGTTTGAACAAACCCGAAATTGCATTGCTGCAGCCAAAAATGCATTCAAAAAATGCATTTTTTGAGACGGCTTTTGGAAGATTAGAGAACTTTGTAAATAATAGTCAGAACTAGCCTAATTTGGGTTCCCGAGAATTTTCGAGGACGCTGATCACGATTATGATGTTCAAATTGACCCACAGCCGACCTGGAGCTCAGGAACGCCGATGAACGTCATCTCCGTGGGACTCTCCCGAAAATCACGCGGGGATGGAGAGAAACTCGGCGCTCGGGGTTTTTTGGGTCGCTGAATTCAAATATAGTATGGGCGAAAAAACCCCTGGAACCGAAATCATCGTGGGGGCGTTTTTTGGGGCAATGAATTAATATTTCCCTTCGAAAATGACCCCCGAACACCTGGTGCACCCGAACCTGGCCCTGAATGGCATTCTCCGTGGGACTCTCCCAAAATGCACGCGGGGAAGGAGAGAAACTCGGCGCCCGGGGTTTTTTTTGGTGTCGCTGAATCCAAATATGGCATCGGCGCCCAACTAGCCATAAAAGAAAATTGTGTGTAATGTATGCACACCTTGTCACTGTAAGTATAGTCATGTGTGCACACATTTCAGGTTAAAATCACTTGATGTACGCGATTTGGGGAATGATTGTGTGCAAAATCTGAATGCCCAATGTATGCAATTTTTGTAACCGTATGCAATCATTTGTTACTAATATCCAACTGTAGTTAAACCCCTCATTTTATTTATTCTAGATATACATTTGGTTATAAACCTCTACGCTGTATGCATACACAACACCAATTATTAATCATTGACGATTTGCAAACACTATATATCGACTGTCACCTAATTATTTATATAATAATATATATGTATATCTATATATATATATATATATATATATATATATATATATATATATATATATATATATATATATATATATATATATATATATATATATATATATATATGTATATATATTAATTTAATAAATAATATGAATGTTCACAATCAATGTTATATTTTTTTGGTAATTAGAATATTTATATAATATAAATTTAGCTTATTTGAAATACATAAAAGACAAGCGATTTCGGATTTATGGTGAAAGTAAACGTTACACCCCTAAAAAAATGGACCTAATGAAAATTGGAAATTATTTAAAAATAATAAAAAAAAATTTTAGTCAAATTTTCTTTTTTTATGCTCTCGAGTCTCGTGCATATATGAAAAAATGGCTTAAGCAATACAATAAAATGGCGATAACGCATCGTTTTTTATGCACGCATTTTGCAGGCAAACTTTCAAAAACGTACAAAATGAGACCGTGTTATGTGCTTAACGTGACAATTTTTGATAAAAAAGTGTATTTCTATTTTACCACTTTATGCTCACAATTCGGCTCACATTTCGGTGGCAAATTGTAGCTAAGAACATGAAATGATACTGTAATGTGTGCATAAGGTGACAATTTTGTAATAAGAAACATTTTTCTTTTACTACGTTGTGCACACATTTCGGTGATAAATTTCCAAAAATAATACAAAATGATACTTTTATGTGTGCTTATGGAGACAGTTTTACGTAATGATCTATTTACCATATGCACACATTTCAGTTGCAAATTATCATAAATAGTACTAAACAATTACTGTATTATGTGCATAGGGTCGCTTTTTTGCAAAAATAACCGTATTTCTTTTCCTACTACTTTATATACATTGAATAGATACATACTCATAAATTTCGAACTTCATAACAACTTGTAGCGGTTTAAAAAATTAAAAATAAAAGTAAAAAGCCCGTGGCAACCATGAAAACCCGTATGTTCTCAATATTTCTAACAAAGCGTTTAATGCAATGTGAGTTATGCGATACGTGACAGCCCACTTTCTTAGTTCTTCCGCAATTGAAAAACTTTTTCCTTCTTCAAAGAGATCCGATCGTTGACTAATTTAAAATTGATGATTTTTTGCATTTATATCGAGAAATAAATCGTTCACGGCATTGCCATCGTTTAGTGCATCTTCGAAGCTAGCATTTTGTACTATTTGCGTTTTTTGTGGAAAAGTGCGATTCATGCCATGAACTGAGTTTTCTTTTATGGATATACAACAATTATCATCCTGTTGAATTCGCTTTAAATACATTTCTCTTTGAATACTCATTTGCTGTTTTACTTTTCTGTAGTATTTCTTCGTAAACTTAAATCGTTTCACTACTTTTAAGATTTTCAATTTTTTGATAATAGTTTTTCGCAGTTTTTTTTAGCTGGTCTTGCACAAATTAAAAGCTGTAATGATATGATCACATTTTGGTATGAAAGTGTGTAATGTGCGTGCATAACTCTTTATTTGATATATAATTTCCATAAGCGATTATTTACTGTGAAGTCCCAACCAAATTGTAATCTTATGGTTCTATTTCAGTATACCTTTTTGATAGGTTGCCAAAAGTACGCTTCTTGGTGACGATGTAACCGTACATTTTGGCTGCGATGCGACAATATATATATATATATATGTACGTGCTGTTTTAGCAATACTAAATGTGTGCACCTTGCGACTTAACACACCTTTATGCATTTGCAAGATAACATTTTGTTACCACAAAGTCACCGAGTGTGCTTATTCAAAGCAAAATATTACTATGCCCGTAAAATTTTGTGTGCAAATGACGGGTTTCGCTAGTTGGGTGAGAACCCCCCTGACACCTGGCGCGCCCGAACCTGGACGCGGACGTCATCTCAGAACTGAAGTGAAATAATTACTAACAAAATCTTAAGTAAAAATTGCGTGTGTGTATTAGTGGTTATACACGAAAAACAAACATTTAGGCGTAAATCATTTTTAAAAAATGTTTAGAAAATTCCACCATGAAGTAAACATATTGTAAATTTTCAATACGTATATCTCCAAATTCTTCCGTACCAATATGTTTAAAATACCATTAATTATAAAACAATTAATAATGTGATATAAAAACATTATGCTATATTATATCGTAACAAGATAAACTTAAAATTAAATTGAGGTTTGTTGATTAGTTAGATTTCATATATACACTAGTCAAAATTTATAAAAATGCTCATTGATCTCGCAATGCATTTATGATACTAGAATCCACAAAAACGTAATGATTTTAAGAATTTTGTCATAGTTCTGGCATGGGCAAATATGGCCCCGAAACATGTAAGTAATAATTTACAGTATTTTTGCCATTCAAACGATTACTAATCGAGATTTTGCCCGGTTTTCATCGATCCCGTTATGTTTTCCAGAAAGATATATCAAATGCCAATGTCCATGTTAATTTTCAGAATTTTGTCATAGTTCTGGCATGGGCAAATATGGCCCCGAAACGTGTGAGTTATAATTAAGAGTATTTTTGCCATTCAAACGATTACTAATCGAGATTTCGCCTAAATTATGTTTTCCAGAAAAATATACCAAATGCCAATGTCCATGTTAATATTCAGAATTTTGTTATAGTTCTGGCATGGGCAAATATGGCCCCGAAACATGTAAGTAATAATTTACAGTATTTTTGCCATTCAAACGATTACTAATCGAGATTTTGCCCGGTTTTCATCGATCCCGTTATGTTTTCCAGAAAGATATATCAAATGCCAATGTCCATGTTAATTTTCAGAATTTTGTCATAGTTCTGGCATGGGCAAATATGGCCCCGAAACGTGTGAGTTATAATTAAGAGTATTTTTGCCATTCAAACGATTACTAATCGAGATTTCGCCTAAATTATGTTTTCCAGAAAAATATACCAAATGCCAATGTCCATGTTAATTTTCAGAATTTTGTTATAGTTCTGGCATGGGCAAATATGGCCCCGAAACGTGTGAGTTATAATATATAGTACTTTTGCCATTCAAACGATTACTAATCGAGATTTTGCCCGGTTCTCATCGATCCCGTTATGTTTTTCAGAAAGATATATCAAATGCCAATGTCCATGTTAATTTTCAGAATTTTGTCATAGTTCTGGCATGGGCAAATATGGCCCCGAAACGTGTGAGTTATAATTAAGAGTATTTTTGCCATTCAAACGATTACTAATCGAGATTTCGCCTAAATTATGTTTTCCAGAAAAATATACCAAATGCCAATGTCCATGTTAATTTTCAGAATTTTGTCGTAGTTCTGGCATGGGCAAATATGCCCCGAAACGTGTGAGTTATAATTTATAGTATTTTTGCCATTCAAACGATTACTAATCGAGATTTTGCCCGGTTCTCATCGATCCCGTTATGTTTTTCAGAAAGATATATCAAATGCCAATGTCCATGATAATTTTCAGAATTTTGTCATAGTTCTGGCATGGCCAAATATGCCCCGAAAAGTGTGAGTTATAATTTATAGTATTTTTGCCATTTAAACGATTACTAATCGAGATTTTGCCCGGTTCTCATCGATCCCGTTATGTTTTTCAGAAAGATATATCAAATGCCAATGTCCATGTTAATTTTCAGAATTTTGTCGTTGTTCTGGCATGGGCAAATATGCCCCGAAACGTATGAATTATAATTTATAGTATTTTTGCCATTTAAACGATTACTAATCGAGATTTTTCGCGGTTCTTATCAAAGATTTTATATTGGGTGTGCGAGTAGAAACTCTTGCAGATGTCAACTCTTCTAATTTTGCTTTTTTCGGTCGGTTTATGAGGAATCCTTTTTCGTTCCTTTTACGTTTTTCCCATTGCATGCGATTGAACTGAAAATGCAGTTTGACATGGATTTTCATCCAGAAAAACTAGAAGTTTTTCGTCTTCAAATTGTTTTACTCCACCTAAACATGCATAGTCCTCAAGACTAACATTAGAGTATGCTTTATCGGTACAAAAGAAAGAAATTTTACACAAAATGCAGAAAACTATGGGTTGATCCAGGCCAGTTATATCAACATCATTTGCAAAAACGAATATTTATACCAAGAAAATGTTACTGTGAGACTGGTGGAATTGTAAAATAGTCATTTACTACGAGGTTCTGGAATAATTTGAACGTTACCAGTCCAATTGATCGAATCAAGATCTGGAGGAAAAAAGATCATTTACGGGCCAAGGAAGGCGAATGTGATATTGCTACATGAAAATGCTCGTCCACATGCCGCAAAATCAACCCAGAAACTCATCTTCTCTTGGCTCCCTCTGACTACCACTTATTCAGATCGATGTCATAATATTTGAAAAACCACCGGTTCACAAATTTAAAATGCGCAAAAATGGCTCGATGACTATTTTGCTTCGAAACCACCAAGTTTCTAGCGCGAATTCATACATCAACTAAATGATAAAAATAAAAAAGGAAAAAACCTTTAGATAGTAATATCGAATATTTCGATAATTAATCTTTGTAACACTAACAATTACATTTTCAATAAAGCTGAATTTAAACAAAAAAAGCAGAGTTTCTACTCGCACACCTAATATAAAATCTTTGATAAGAACCGGGCAAAATCTCGATTAGTAATCGTTTGAATGGCAAAAATTCTATAAATTATAACTCACACGTTTCGGGGCTATATTTACCCATGCCAGAACTATGACAAAATTCTGAAAATTAACATGGGCAGAGACATTGTCATTTTATATATATTTCTACAGTATTCCATCTGTTGTTAGTTCTTATTTGGAAAAGGAGTTTAAATTCTATCTAAATTACTATCATATCATATCTGAGTGAATTTTTTACTTCAGTTCTTCTCTTTCACCATCACCATATTTTATTTCCCCATTTGTAATTAGATGGTGGTTGATGATTCAATAAAATTATTATATTGGTAAAAAGTAAAGTTGATGGTGGATGGTCAAAAAATTAAATTGATATTTTATACGGCTAACCGAGAAACATAGTGCAATTGATGAGTACTTGGCAAAATTTGCAGCAAAGTTTAGTTGTAGATGTTTTTTATGTTTAAATTTAATTTTAATTTTTTAATTCGTTTGTATCAGCTAATTTCCATATTTTTTAAAATAAGAGTTTCCCTAAAATATCTTCTCGCCTAAATGTTCGATTTTAAGACTTGTTTCACTAACACTAGTATACATAGGATTTCGTTAGGAAATATTTCACGGCTGTGTGTACGAGTGTGAAATTTTTCCTAAACCTTTCCTAAAAAATTTTTACACTTAGGATTGATTTAGTAAATATTTCACGCGCATATCTCAGAGAATTTTCCTTACAATATCGGTAAAAACAATCCGAAAATCATTGTGGTGCCATTTTTGGGGCGCTTAATTCAAATTTTAGAAAACGATCCCCTGAACACCTGGTGCATTGGCACCTTTATATTGGCATCGATGACATTCCCATGAATGTCAACCAAACATGATGTTTTAGAGATGGAAATCAATACTGCAATATGTGGATGGAATTGTTGATTCTATTTAAATTATGTGATTAGGGAAGAAATCGAGTGAATAGAAAGTCAATATTTATGTATAGGTTAGATACGTAACTATATATCAAATTCTTAATCAAGTGACACATCGGTAGTCTGCTCATTTTCTTCGTCATCGAATGATGTATTCATAAATAGAACATCTTCCTCATCTAAGGCCTCTCTCTCTGCCGCAATAATGTTTTCAACTGAATATCTTTCAGTATTGGTGCAAGTTGAGCCTTCACAAATTTTACAGACAAGATTGCAAGGAAGGCCGTGCTTCCTGCAACTATACAGGTCTTCAGATTATATCTCCTGCAAAACATTATCCTTAACGACTGGCATTTCAGACAAGCTACGCGAAGAATATACTTCTTCGGGCTTATTGGGCCTTGCAGGTTTCCGTAAAAATATTTATCTGTCAACCGGGCAGAGTGCGGTCAATAGTACGGCAACGTCTGTATCTTCGGCGACTATGACTACTTTTTTGGTAGGGTCTCTAGATTCTTTTAGACATGTCGTTACAATCGTACGATCAACATCCGCTGCACATTGGTCTGAAACTCTCCCGACTGTGGTCAGTTTGGCACGGAGCATTTCAATAATCTTATTTTTATTGTTTTTATTTTATAGTACTAAAGTATGTGCCCGGTCGGCGCGAGCATATTGGTGTCCGCTGAAAATTTGTTCAACCGTATTCTCTCCATATACAGAAAAAAATATTTTGGCCAGCCCACTGTTTTTCATAATGAAGCCAATGCTTCCTAGAAAAGACAACAGTAAGTGAAACTCACCTAATTGAACGAAATTAGCTATATTATCTGCCATGTTTGTTGCGCCTTGTATGTCCCGAGCCTTTATATACAAAGGTTGATCGAACTCGTCATTTTCAACCACCGGGCTTCAGAGAAAAAAAGTAATTTTGTTTGTAAAAATTTTGTAAAAATTAAAGTTTTCAGTATAAATTTCCAGTCATAGAATTGCTATAAATACAAGATACAATAAATTTCTGTTCAATTCTATTCCCAGTTAATTCTTTTCTAAAATAGGTATGGAATAATAAACGTTAAAACTGTTATAATGGGGAATAATTTTTTTCCCAAAATTTATTTTTCCCAAACGCCAGAATACACTTTTGGGGAAAGGGAATAAAACTGCTATAAAATTTAAAATTTCCAATCCCCGGGAATTACCAGAATAGGACCACAGGCGAGAGTTACACATCAATGACTGTGTGAAATTATGAAACGATTTTCGGTTAGTATTTTGCGAGCCCAGATTCCGGTGCACTGGGAGTTCGAAGGATCCTTTTCGACGTGAAATTTGAATTAAGCAACTCAAAAAACGCCCTCATAATGATTTTCAGATTGTTTTTGCCGATATTGTAAGGAAAATTCTCGGGGATGATTTCTGCGGTTCGGGCACAGTAGGTGTCTGGGGAGTTCTCGCCGATACCATATTTGAATTCAGCGACCAAAAAAAAACCCCGAGCGCCGAGTTTTTCTCCTTCCCCGCGTGATTTTCGGGAGAGTCCCACGGAGATGACGTTCATCGGCGTTCCTGAGCTCTAGGTCGGCTGTGGGTCAATTTGAACATCATATAATCGTGATCAGCGACCTCTAAAACCCCCGGGAATCCGAATTGGGGTTAGTTCTGACTATTATTTACAAAGTTCTCTAATCTTTCAAAAGCCGTCTCAAAAAATGCATTTTTTGAATGCATTTTTGGCTGCAGCAATGCAATTTCCGGTTGGTTTAAAAAAATAGGGGCGATTTTTACAAATAATTTTTGGAAGCGAATGCAAAAAACCGCATTCCAATCCGTCTTGCTCTAAAAAATTTCGAACTTTTTTGCTTCATCGCCTCGACTATAAAAGAACATTAGCCAAGTTTGTTTTTTACGTTAATAAGTTTTCTGCTATTGGTAAAGCAGGTAATTGAGTTCCCGATTTTCACCTAATATTTAAGATATTTTTGACCTATTTTCCAACTTGCCGAAGACCGCTGCGGTGGAGTTTGTATTTTTTGGTGATACTATGGATTCCTTTCCAGACCATCTATGCTTTTGTAGTACAAGTACGTCACGCTCTAAACGTTGAGCGTAATTTCCAACTTATTCATAAGATTCTTTACATTTTTATTGCTTAAATTTATTAGCCCGTTCCTATTTGTTCATTTTGATAGCATTGTCTAGTTCTTATGATGATCCTGATAAATTATTTCGAGGGCTTTGTGTAGGTGTCATAACTTATTGTTTTTTGTGAGTGACACCAGTTGCACCGCCACTCAACCCACTTACATAATAAGCGGGATACGGGGTCATATAAAGGTGATATGTTCTATCTGAACCACGTTTATATTTAGTAAACCGATTGCTTCAACACGGGTGGTTGCTTCAGCCGCTTCTAACCTGGAGTGCAGATGCTGATTTGGTATTTGTTTTGCGATGATAATTAACCCGGACTTGTAGTTTCAATAATAGAAATAGAGTCTCTTAACTTTTTGATTTATTCATAGTATAGCACCGCAAGGAAACACGAATCTAAGCGCTTGTAGCTTTTGTAGTAGTTTTGCAGAATTAATTTTGGCTCACATTCATTGTGTTTATGAAATTTATTGTTTATCGGAAGCCAATAAAACAATATTTTGTGCACATATACACCAAGAATGTTACTGATTTCACCAAAAACTTTTATAATCATCTAAAAACATAAGGTATAGAAAGATACTATTGAACCTGTGTTCTGGCATCAGATTTATGAATGAAATTGTTGTACAAGGGTAGTGCATGTTCGAAGTTCGTTGATATTAGGACTATTGTTCCACTATCTTTTGGCAAAGTTGGGAAAGTTATTCTTTACTTTGATGTATGGGTTAATACTTGCACACTAGAAACTTCTTGGTATTATTCAAAGTTTTCGAGCAAGCTGAGGTGAAAAATTCAGCAGCTGCTCAGTTTCCGCGCAGCACATCGGCCAAAAGTTAAGTTTTGCAGCCAAAGTTGCGCTTTCTATCGGATTAAAATGCATAAAATAAATTCGGGCTGGGCGTTTCTTGCAGAAAATTTCTATAGTTTTGCAGTACTGTCAATTTTATTATAACTTTACTTTTAAATCTACAATCAACATGGAGGAGCCCGAATAGTAAGATGATCATTTCAAAAAATATTTTATTTATTATTTAATATTTTTTTTAAAAGTTTTGTAAAGACAGCCCCTTATGTATATGTAACCTCATGGCTTGGCCTTAAGGCTGTTACGGTGGTCGCACACTTCTGATAGCTCGTAGTCGGACTGGGGGGGTCCCGCTATCCACCGCTAACCAGCAGCCATGTTACAAAAAAAAAATAGAAAAACTTAACGTGTGCTTAAAATTCCCAAATTACAATCCTAATAACAGAAAAAAAATCCGAAAATCATATAGAACCTTGTAATCACATAGCACCTCATCCCATTATCCTCCCGAAACGCACAACACTTTAGCACATATTATATTTACCGACAGGCCAGAGCAAATGTCATATGGTTTATAAAGGAGAGCACACACACGAAAAAAAAAACCTCATAGGAAGATTATTATCCGAACAAAAATAAATCAAAAAAAAAAATGAAATTTTTTTGATATCAAATAAAAAGTACGTTAAAAAAAAAATTTCAAACTAAAACTTGAAAGATTTAAAAAATAAAAGAAACGGTAATTTAAGAAAAGAGTATCATGCTATACTTTACAATTTTTCTCGAACCATCCAGATTGATGAGCAGCATCCAGAAACTCCGCAAGTTCGCAATAC
This sequence comes from Nephrotoma appendiculata, assembly GCA_947310385.1. Lineage (NCBI taxonomy): Eukaryota > Metazoa > Arthropoda > Insecta > Diptera > Tipulidae > Nephrotoma > Nephrotoma appendiculata. The sequence continues at coordinate 119,790,248 of OX371224.1, read as the reverse complement.
TGGTTTGCACCTCTGTTGGTTTCTCTTGCATTCGCACGCCCGTAGCAATGTTAATTGTATACGTTTGTTGAAGTAGATTGTATGTACCACCCTCTCGTATTTTGATAGATATAATAGCAGCATATAATCGTTGTATATTATTTTATGTTGTTGGTAGTTACTACCACACGTGAGTATTTATGTACGGTAATATTAGCTACCAGCGTGGAATTAATAAACGTTTAGGAACACAAGTCAACCTTTGTGTTTTAGGTGAATTTTTGGTACCACGAATAATAATACAACACCCAAATAGTTTATAATTTATTTATTAACTGTATATAGATTTTAGTATATTTATGCACTATACATCGCACCATAATTCTCGATGCACAAAAATTTTCTTTACACCATTCAATTTTTATTTGACAAATTATTTATTCATGCAATATTGTTTTTTTATATGCAAACAAACCTCAAAATTTTAAAAATTTTAATTGAACATTATCATTACATACACAAGTATATACTATATATACTTAATTAAATTTACAAAAACGAACTTTTAAAGTAAATTTTTATTTTTATTTTTAATTTATTTTTGGTCACAATATTATTGTCGATTTTCGACCTTTCTTGTTTCACGTCTCCAATTAACTTCCTCTTCAACCTCCAAAACGATTTTTTATTACGGCTCGGTTGTCATAGAAGATCGCGTTTTAATTATTTTTCCCCTTTTCCAATATCGTCACCTGTACTAATTAGTACAATTTTGACCAGCTGATCAATTTCGGAATTGTAATGCAGCACAGGGTAGGTAAGAAGGAAACACAATTGCGTATATGTTCAAAAGTCGGTAAGTATGAATAAAAATGGTTAAGTATGGAAATTTAATTAAGTATATAAAATTGACATGAATTATTTGAACCAAAAAAAATAAACAGCAAGGAATTTAGGTAGGTTTAATAGGTAGGTTTATTTAATAACAACTGCCAGTGGTAATATTGTAAGATGATAAATTTAGGAAATTCGTTACATATATCTTGATTATTACTCGCGACATTCATTACTGTACGAGGCAATTAATGTTTTTAAACCTTTCTAGCATTATTCCTCTAGATTTTTATTACTATGAGCCTCTTTAAAGCATTATGATCCAAAAATACAAAAATAATTGATTACTTTCAAGAGAATTTTTTTAAGTCTTCCAGAAATTGGATTGCGCAGTTATACCAGAATATCATTGAAAACATTCATCAGCTTGCCGAACAACATCAGGAGGTCACTTACAAGACATTATTTTAGAAAATGAAAGAAGTTTTTACTTCATGAAGTGGTAAGCATTGAAATTTGGCAACGGATTTAAAACTTCACAAATAAGTTATTTATATCATTATTCATAATTGGCTAAAATGAAATATAAAGTTCATTTATTTTGCGCCACTTACATATTTCGGTATTATGCTTATAATTCAAGCAAACCATTAGTGAAATACCTATGTTAGAGTGATGTCAACGACAATGCTATACTTAATTCTCGAAATTACAATTGCAAGGTTTTTAAAAATTAATTTGCAACTAATTAAAATTTAAAGCAAAACAAAATCGATTTCATATACGAATTTATTCCATTTATTTATTGATTCTTACATATGGATCTACAACTGCATATGTATATATGAAAACCGTATTAAAATATACCACCTATAACTCTACTAACCGAATTTAAAAATAAGAAGCTTTCAAAAGCAAAAACCTAAATCTAATTGACAAAACCATGTATATTGTACTTAGCAGAAGAATAAAATTGAATTTACAATAGACTATTTCGTTTCCACATAAAATACATATTTGCTAATGTATTTATGGTACGTACATGCACTCATAGTGTAAGGCATCTACCTGTACTGCATGTATATGAAAATAATGAATGGAGATGCAACCAAGACTAACCCAATAATCCATTTGTATCTTTATCATGCCGTACATAAATTTGTTAGAATTTTGTGTTTACATTTTCCAAATAATTTTTATGGTATCTTTCCAATAACGTTGTTGGTTCCATATAGAGCGCATCATTCCACATAAATGTTACATAAAAAACAATTTTCACTAAATTTATGATAGCTTTTACTTGTTTCTACTTCTCGCCATTCATAGCCAAAAGCGCACGAGAAGGGTGGTACTACAACAGAGCATAGTATGTTGTTTTTCCATTATTGCTTTTATGTACTCGTATAACCGATGTACACCATTTTAACCGTAATATGATAAATTGTATATTGTTGTGATTATTGTGTCTAACTGTAGCGCAATCGTATATAAATTTTAATTCGAAAATCTTTTTGGCTTTTCGTACAAATAACAATCTGGATATGTGAAAACAATACTGAGAAATAGTTGAAACTGCACATTGTGTAATCATTTAGATTTTTGTTACAACTATTTCCTATTTTATACGTTTTGTATAATTGGAGTAGTTGTAGATTTATGACATTTTTGGCATAGTATCAAACTGCGCTTAACATCGGATATTTTAGCATTTCTTGTTAGAAAATTTAAGATACTGACATGTGAACACCGCTTATATCCGAATTGCCACTGTGCCATATATCAATGACGATTTATCATTAATTTATTTATACGGTACAATAAATGATGCAACTCGAGCCAACACAACTGTAATCATAAACGTTATTAATAATAAAAATACCTTAGCATTATTGCACATACGAGTTGTGTTTGATAATTTATCTGATTTTTAATGGGTAACACGCTGATTTTGATATTAAACCGATTCACTTCCTTGCCAGTTTGAACCTTTAATTTAACAATCCTGACGAAACCATCCTCCCCTATGAAACTATCCGTAAACCTGTCTAATGAATGACCATTACGTATATAGGTTGGAGATTCATCTCTTATCAACACTGACTCTCTTTTATTAATGTCGAGCTGAATTCCTGTTATTTTACTTCTAGTCTGTAATGTAGGAAGGTAATCTTACGTATTTTCATGGGGGTTAATGTTTTTATCGATTAGAAACTCCTTTAGATGAGTGACCATGTTTCTTTCTATGTGTTCGAATCTGTGATAGAATCAGTAAGTACAAACAAGTTCACGTAATATACACTGACTGCACAAGCTTTCAACTCCATCAGCCTTTGTAAAATTTTGGAACATATTTTCAAGTTTGAATTTTTCAGCCACTTCGTAGCGTGGTTCAAATTTTATTTCAGTAATCGAATCCAATATATTGAAATAGGAGGTAAAACGTCGAATAGAATACACGCAACCTCTGGCGTACCACAAGGTCTCACGTTGGCCCTCGGATTTTCACAATCTTCATTAATGGTATATTACTGAAGTATTAAAGCATTCTAATATCCTGATGTCTGCAGTCAGTCGACGAAGCCAAATAACGTCTGGGAGATAATAACAACCCAGCGTTATGGCCCGAATTTAGTGCTCTGATTTAACTCTCTAAGATCATATCCAAAGTACTGAGAAAATTCAAAAGAAGCTTATGCAGTACGGTAAATCAACTGGAAAAGCTAGCGGGTTTATGACCATGAACTACCATTCCACGTAAACATACAGCGACAACCGCATCTCTTTAACCGGGTTCAAGACAGACAACTTGCCAACTCTAGAAAATAGACGCGAATTGCTATAAAAAGTACATTTATTGATAACCCCCTAATAGGTCTAATCGATGCACCAGATGTGCTAAAGTCAATTAAAGTAAAGATTCCTGGTACACAACTAAGAGATCATGGATTCGTCCACTTATAAATAGACACAGAACCAACTATGGCGATTGGTGATAATGAAACAGTGAAGATTCTGTGTAAATTTGTTTATAGAATTAACCATTTACTTGATTTTTGTTTGACTAAAGATAATTTTAAAAGTAGGTTAAGGCAATTTTATGCCTCTCAGTGATTTTTAATTGTAACTTTATTTTTATAATTTAAATTTTCAAATTCAACGCGGATTTTGTGTTCATTAATATTTTTCAAGTCAAATTTATAGACTTATTTCAATAAATAAATAAATGGTTAAATGATGGCTAAGGCCTTGAAATGAAAGAAGTTTCACTCTCAACAATCAGTGTTGACAAATCTTCAAAGGACCATTTAGAATCACCACCGACCGTCCTTTTAAGGTTTATCTGGTTGACATAACACCTGCCTCCCAAAGTCCATCAAAGTGTGGTGAGGTTAGGTTTCAGTGGTTGGTATCGCACATATAGGCCAATTATGGCCCATTGTGATACCACACAGGACCCGACATCATAAACTCCCTTAAACCCATTTAGTACTTTTAATATAGCGTAAAAGATATCCCACATTACAGCTTTCGAGGTCAGAGAGGCTGTCCATAGTGTTTTTGTCCAAATGATCATGTCGTCTGCCAGCTAAAGCGGGACACGAGCAAAGAAAGTAAACAAGAGTCACCTACTCGTCCTCCTCTCTGCAGCTTCTGCAGAAATCATTTGCATCCAAACCAAGCCTTCTCGCATGATCTCCGAAAAGTCAGTGCTCGGTAAGTATCCTTACAATTCTTGTATAACAAAATCACGCTACCTTAGTGTGATTAAGATGAGGCGATTTAAGTTCGGCTCAGGCCATACTTGTTTCGCTACTCTACCAGTTGCACTGGCGATCCGCCTAGCATTTGCCTAGGCAACTGTTTCCTTATGGCTTGTTGCTTTCACCACAGACATATGCCTACCTACACATTCTCTTCATGTTTAGACACTCAAACCGTACCTTGATTACTCGTCTGCCCTGCAATTATCCTCAACGTCAGAATGGCCCGGAACCCAGGCCAACTGGATATTGAAATGTTCACTCATTTCGTTAAGAGATGTGTGATAATACAACGCCACCCTTGACACCAGTGAACGTTAATCCAGTGAAAGAATGCCATCCGACTGTCCATATAGATAGTGATATCAGTTGACGATATTACAACGATATCAACTCCCACTCTACCATCGAGCTTGGAGCCGCCGGGTAAGAATTTAACTCTGCCGGTCTCCTTGATGAGACCACTATTTAAATCCTTCCTAGAGGGGAGAATCACCTTAAAAAGATTGCTGAAGCATAACAAGGGTGTTATAATCAGCCTCACAACGACTATATTTGAGTGCCCTTTTTGCAGACACTTCCACCCCGAAGTCTCTGGTAACCGGGTGGCCGTATTGACCACCATTTGCCTACCGAAGATAACCAACTAAAGAAGGTACAGCATGACATCTAAACAACTAGTGGGGATTGTTTTCAGTGCCCCACTAACGAGCAAACAAGCTGCTCACATGCATCTCTGCCAGTTCCTATATGATAATTTCCAGAGCTGGGCGCATTCTGCATCACATCCCTGACTGTCCCCCGGTGCTTACCCGAGACAGCACTTGCTACGTCATAAGTAACTACACTTATTCCTTCCTTCTCTAGTTCCAATAGTAGTCAATTGATTACTAAATTCCAAAGAAGGGGAGATATAACACCTCTCCGGGCGTTCCCCGAACGCCTCTCCTCCTGACGGAATTCGCCCCGTCCTCGCTATGACCACAGTTGCTGCTTCCTAGCAACAGATCAATTTGCCTGTTTACCGAGGCGTCGATCTCAAGTGGCAACAATCCTTTCCTAATTGCCTTCACCTTCAGGTTGTTGAAAGCGCCCTCGATATTGAGAAACGCCACAAACGAGAATTCTTGAAAATCCAGTGACTTCTCAATACCCCGAACCAAGTTGGGTAATCCCGAATCCACGGACTTACCTTTATTGTACGCATGCTGAGATTGTGCGCAATTTCTGGGCGTCCCGCAGTGTTTCCATGATTTTCAGCAGAAAGAATGGCAGAGATATTCAGCAGAAAGAATGACATTGGCTATGGTTTTAAGTGGGTAGAAGCGCAACCCTAAGTCCTTAGGGTTGCTTCTACCCACTTTCGGGATGAAGATTACCCTATCCTCCCTCCATTTCTTGGTGATGTACCGCAGCTTCAGAAACCCTTTGAAAATAATTTCCAGCCATGGAAGCAAGACCTCTGAGTTCAAAGGACTAAAGGGCTTAAACACTTTATTAACCAATTTTATCTTTCGTGTATTTAAGAGGACTCTCTGTATGTAACAGTTGGGCCCTGTAGTCATTCCTAGACCCGTATTCATCCAAAGGTCCCACAGTTGACACAGTTTTCCGTTCCAGGGAAGTGAGTTTCCATCAATGGAACTCTTGTTTGAACAAGCTGCCAAATAGCTGCTAATCACTTTTAGGTTGCTAACGATGGCACACAATGCATTTTGAAATTGTTTCTTTCACCATTCTTCTACCCTTAAGAATAATTCCAATAATTCAGCCCTATGGTTGAAAGGTTTAATTGTGGCCGCCGTGTTTTAACGTTTGATGAAAATATATATTTACCATTCTTGATAACAGTTCTTCAGATGGAAGCAAAATTGGATGCTTTTGACAAAAAGTAAAGTTGGATAACACAAAATACTCCAATCTTTTTGTTACCTTCCTCATCCAGAAATGGATAAAACTTGCTAATACTACCGGCCTTTGTTAATGGTGTGTCTTTTGATCCTGGACTTTCTCACAGAAAAATCCTAAGTTTGAGCCTAAGGCTAAAATTTTAAACATTAAAGATGGGGCTTGAAATTTTGCTTAAAGCCTAAATAAAAATATGTTAGCCTACTGATTTGTTTTGGGCTAGAGTATACTTGTATTTATATAGACCTAAAAATAAAAAATAAAAAAGTTTGAGCCTAAAACGTGATTTTCGGCGCACTGGCGTGTTTTGGTTCTCTCGATTTACTTTATTTTATTTTTTATTTCGTTGCATATTCTTGGGACAAATATTCGTTGCACCTTTCTATATAATTCGACCCCAAAAACATCTTCCATGTTAAAAGTCAGCTTGTATTATTTTAATCATCCGCATTGCCAGTTTGTTGCCAGTTTTCTGCTGTTATACTCATTAAACGTGAGCAGTATGCCAAGAATCGCTTGATATTCTTAAATGATGAATATACAAGGAAATAATTTTCTCATACACTTCAACCAGTTAGTCAAACAACTTCCTTATGGCTTTCCAATTCTGTCAATACTTATATTGATTGAAAGCTAAAGTGTTGTTGGTTTTTAATAAATTGTGTTCCCGTGAATCGCCTTGATATTCCTTAACCCGCTATTGTAATACGGTAACCGCCATGTTTGAAGCCGCAATTGACTGGTGCTTCTCGCCAGCAAATATGATGCAAATTTTTATTTTTTAAGTTTATGAATATTTGCCTGTTAATTTTCTCGATGCTCGGCTTAAACGCATATCTATGATTGCGCCATCTGAGCAAAATAGTCAAGTTTCTCCGTATAGCATGGGTCCCTTTAGCATTGTGTCATTGATGCATACTTCGGAATTTGGTTTAGCAGACACATGAAAAACTTGATTTGACGACGATCTGTTGCAATTACCTAAGAATCAACATAAGAAGTTGCGAAGATTTCGCTATTATAAATGGAATTTGAACTAAGTATCGGCCATATTTGAGACAAACTTTAGTTTTTTCATATTGTTCCTGATTAAGGGTAGGGCAATAGTTCGTGGCTTTTTCCCGGTAGATTTACATTCATTCCTTTACATTCATATATCTCAGTAACCATTGATCGGAAAAAACATTAAAATCGATGAAGTGAATAAAAAGTTACAACATTTCAAACATGAAGATAAATATCTTTTACAATTTTATTACGACAAAGGTAAAAACGCAGCTCAGGCTTGCGAAAAAATTTGTGCTGTTTATGGACAAAGTGCTTTATCAAAATCAGCAGCAAAAAAATAGTTCGGCCACTTTTGTGCTTTAAATATGGATGTCAAAAATACGCCTCGCCTTGTCTGGTCGGCCAACCTCTGGAAAAGTCGATAAAATCATGCAGAAAATTGAAGAAGACCGGCATATAAGCAGCCATGCAATTGGTAAAGAACTAAATATTGATCACAAAACAGTTTTAAACCATTTGAAAAAAGTTTGACGTTTGAGTACCCCATGAATTAACAGTTAAAAATGTGATGGACCGAATTTCTATCTGCAAAACGCTGCTGAAACGGAACGTAATCGAGCCTATTTTAAAGCGAATGATTACCGGTGATGAAAAGTCGATAAGATACGGCAACGTTGTGCGAAAAAGATCATGGACGAAACGAGGTAATGCTTCCGTATCAGAGCCAGAATTGACACCAATAAATGTAATGCTGTGTGTTTGGTAAGATTGGAAGGGAATCATGCATATGAGGTGCTTTCAGCCAACAATTCAGTTAAAACGTCCAGAATTGATCAGCATAAAGAGTGTTGTGTTCCATCATGGTAACGCATGGTAAAGTTCTTATGCACCCACTTCTAGTCGTGACCTTGCACCATCGGACTACCGTTTGTTCCAACCATCTTAATGGTTTTACATTAAATTCTAAAGAGGTCTGCGAAAATGAGTTGTCTCGCGGTCTTTCGCCTCTAAGCCACAGAAGTTCTACAGTACCAGAAAAATGGTAAATTTGGTTTAATAAACTTCATTTTAAATAAGAAAATTCTTTGTTTCAATGTCACCCAAAAAAGGCCACGAACATTTTTCCCAAACCCTTGATTTACCCTTAATTTATTTTAACAAGTGAGTAAGTCAGGCTAAGTTAAGCGGCCTGTTTAGATTGTTTTTGACGTTACTGATCTGCATCAAACCAGAATTTGAACGGTAATCAGTAATCAAAGTATCCATTGCGGAACGTGCATTCGCAGCAACAAAATGGGTATTATCTTCAGATTGTGTCCGTATAAGATTCGGGAGGTTAAAATCTTCAACGAAAAAATATCACCTGAAATATAAGTGATATCAAAAAGGAAATCGACAGCATCTATAGAGGGGATGGTAGTAGGGATATGGTATCGAAATCTAAGTATCGATACTAGTACTCAGTATCAGTATAATAATAGAGGTATATCGATGTCATTAGTAGTATCGCCATAAAAATTGCGATAATAGCGAGTACTATTTAAAAAAATTCAAACACAGTCAGTTACGACATATTTTATTTATATTCTGTAAAATAAAGCAAAAGTAAGCTTTATTAATTATTATTGATTTAGAAAAATTATGAAACACATAAAAGTACGTAATTCAAATTATTTATGATAGTTATAGACCCCAACTCCAATTTTCATCAGTGCAATCGGATAAAAAGAGTAGTTTGTCTATATTTTACTGCCCATCAGTCTACTTCTATTTTCTGTAAAATTAGTAAAATTTTCTGTAAAATTCAGTGTCTCTGAAGGTACTAAGACCATATAATAATTGGAAAACTATTTTCATTTCTTCCCATTGAAGTGGGAAAACTGGATTAATTAAATAGAGATTAATTTCATCTTCATCTACATGGATAACTCCAAAAATCGTATGAACTGGAGATAGCCGTCTCTTCAAAGAAGAAATAGCGCAATTACAGGCCAAAAATTTATATTTTTAAACCGAGGATCGACAATTGTTGAAATTGCCAAAACGGGGTTGCGTTCGATTTGAACAAATCGGTAGTTTAGCTCCTTAAAAGCACGTTTTATCAATGTTTCGAAGAACAATTTTCCAGCGTTATTTCATTTTACGCATTTTATCTGTTCCCGAAAACAATATAATGTTGGAAATATTTTTTGATGGTAGTCACGTAGTTCTCACCGCAAATATCTTTAATAACATATTCAAAAGGATGCAAGATTAAAATTGTGTATACTCAAATGCCTGAATATATTAAAAAAAAAACAAAGTAAAATAAAATTTCAGGCTTACAAAATAATATGATACTCCCTCACTCTCAGTGTTGATGAGAATATACGACACTTTTAATTACTTAAGCTTTATTCAACCAAAATTTGTCTCATATTTGCTGTCTAAGGTTCCACCAAAATATTCCCTGCTTACATCCTAAAACGAAGAACAATAGTTAATGTTAATCAATTCATTTATACTTACCACTTTGTTAAATTAATCCAATAATCTGCATCTGCAATTAAGAAATTAATTAATATTGTTTAGATTGTCAAAACATTAATTTTATATAAATAATTTATACTTACCTTATACACAGAAAAAAAAGATTGCTAATACTAAGCAAAAATCGCATGGTTTAATAATTTTTACCCCTTGATATTCAATCTATCAAGCCCATTGTTTGAATTGAGAAATAGCTCGAATAATACTATAAAATTAGAATTTCTTCTTCTAAGATAATAAGTTTTTAAATCAAGAAAGCCCTATTGAATTAAAAATAGAGATTACTTTATTAAACTTTGAAAGTAAATTTCTAAAATAAATAAAGTATTTTGCTTTCCTTAATAGTAAGATTGTCTAAATTTCTTTGCAATTCAATAAAATTAAGCTTTTAAATTACTTAATCTAAGCAAGTTTTTGCTTTAGGTAAGACAATTTTGTCTCGATTGCTTGCTGATTTTGAGAAGAAAGAAGGATAAAATTCATAGTATTGTCGTTTAGTTATAGAAACTAGCTTGATAGAATGATGTAAGCTGAAGATTGCTTTTTAGTAAATGCTTACTAAATTGAATACCAGGATGTATTTATAAAAGAAAGTTTCCAATGCTTAAATTTATTAACCTCTTGCTTCAATTAATTATATTTTTTACTAAAATTAAATAAGCTTCATGATAAAATTTAATTTTACATTTACAATGAACCTAAGCAAGCAATTGCAATATATTTAATACTTACTAAAATAATGCGAATTACGTACAATATTCTGGTACAATGGCATTCCTTCTTATTTATAAAGTAAAATAATAGAAGATTTTAATAAACAAAGATTTGGTAATAATTTAATTTTATTTATAAAACCTCAATTACATTTTGTAATAATTTTTTGACGATTTTTTGGCTAGGGATAATGGCAAATTTCTTCTTGAAAACGTAGCATTTGTATAGTTTTTCATTTCACGATGGTTTGATTCATATCTCATGCACCAATAATGTATTAAAGGTCCTGATTGTTTAATAACTGTGGGATAGTGGGTCAAAAAATGATGCTTTGGTTTAATTTTATCTTTAAGTAAATATATTTTCATATAATATATTGTGGATGGAAATATTTTTATTTAGCCATTCAATATCTTTAATAGAAAAGGATTCAGCTAGTAAATTTTGCGTGATGTCGCCAATTACAAGACCCAGTACAAAAAATATAGTTTTTCTTTCGTTATTTATATTCACTGAAATACCATCATTTTCAAGTTTTTTAATAGTATTTATTAATTTTGCAAAACATTTTTTATTGCCAAATCGCTTCAGATCTCTTGATTTAAAGAAAATTGCGGCAAAAATGTTTTCAGCAGAAGCATATTTTTTGGTAATGTGGGAAAGCTATAGTAAAAAGCTGCCAAAGACTGCGTTCCAGATCTCGAACCGAGGGCATTTCCAGGCTCAAAATCATCGTAGTATAAGTGGTAAGGTATTACAATTTGATCTTTAAAATATTCCATTTTAGTTTGCCAAAGCTTGCCCTGTACGAAATTAATAGTTTTCTCATTATTTTTAAATTCTATTTTATTTCCGAAAAGAGTTAATGTGTTTTCTAATGTTTGTTGTAATATTTGTTTCTGTTCAAAAAATATTTTGATTTGGAACTCAATTGGCGTTAATATTCCTTCAGTATTACTATTACCTATAACTGATACTCCTTTTTGAACTTTTTCTGAAGTTTGAGCATTAATCAAAAATTTTTGGGGCGGTTTGTAAACGTTTTGCTCTTTCAAAGTTTATAAAACAGAATGGCTGAATACGTCTCTTGAAAACGGTTAGAACAAAATTTGAAAATTTGTTCAACTGTGTGCTGATATTTTGTATCAATTACAGGAATTAATTTTAACAATTCGGCAAACATAACTTTTAAGAGATTTGTTGATAAGGTTTTTATAATAACTTCAAGAAGTGTGTAAGTAACGTTACTAATGCTTAGCATTTTAGTGACAAAAGCAAGTAAGGGTTTTTCTAAAACCCTTGTAAATTTTTTGAAATTAAGCTCAATTTGCTCTTCAAATTGAGATTCCTTATAAATATTCACTTCATTCTTTGGAGAAATTAGAATATTATCATTATCATTAACATTTAGAAATGATTTTACATTATTAACGATTGTGCTACTGTTCGAATTATCGTGCGTTTTGCTTAAATGTCGTTTAAAATGTTGAAATATTTTGAAAAATTAAAGGACATCCATTTTGACATTTAAATTTATCATTAGTTTTTAAATAATGAAAATATTTTAAATGCGTTATATACGTATCTATTGCTTTAAAATTTTGAGTACACAGAAAGCAATTTAACATGTTGATAAAAAAAATTATATAACTACAGTGCATTTATTCAAATATTTTCATTTCTGTTTTATTTATGATTTGAGATGATTTTTGTTTAAATCTAATTTATTGTATTGGTAATACTATTAAATATAATAATTCCAAAACTCAAAGTAAAATTTAAAAACATATCATATTTTAATTTGAGATGAAAATATAACATATAAATGTATCTAAAATAAAATTATAACTATTTTTTAAGTTCCGTAACTAATATTTTTATGTAATGTTGTAAATGAGTTTTGTACAATCATAAAAGTATAAAATTTGATTTGTTGACACTCTACAGAATATTTTAAATTTAAAACGTAAAACATTTTAAAACATACTATACATCTAATGATGTTAAAAAAACTATAAATGTATAGTAAATACCGTCGAACACTACAATATTATTATTGGTATTATTGTATTCTGAGAAAACGGCAATAATTGGTTGCAGCGATAACCCAAATCCCAGGTGCTGAACGTTTTCCACTTAACAATTTGTTGTGTTTTATAATTGATTTAATTTCAGTTCCAAATGAATTTATGGAATTTGCCATTGGTGGTTTCCAAATTTTGGTGTTTGCTTTGTTTGTAAGTTCAGTGCCTGGTTTCAACACATATAGTGTAGCTGTTTAAAAAAAGTGAAGTTTCTGTAGTGTTTAAGGAAATTGACAAAATACATAATATTAGTTTTATGAAAACTTAAACTATTATAAATTGTGATTACCTTCCTCTTCTCGTAACAATTTAAATCAATATCCTTTGACTGACGTTAGCATATGCCAGCCTTTACTGATTAGCGTTATAATAGGACCTTTATTGATCCGCAATTCATTTTGTCACCCTTTCGCATTGTACTTCCATTTTAATACGACCGTCTGCTAAGGGCTCTGTATAAACGAAAGACATTTCTTGATTTTGACGAAATCCTCCTCTTGGGTAAAATTTGTTTCTGAGTGATATAAAGAAAATAATATTTTATTAATTATTGAGGTGCTCTTATATAACAATTGCAGTTAGTATAAAATACTTTTGTTAAAGTTACCTGGCTTAACAACTGTTCCAGATGACCCTTTGATTGAATTTTACGCGTAATTAGACAAATTTTCTTAAGTTTCTGCTGACTGGTTCTACGACGATGAACAAATTAAAGACATCATCGCGGAAAATGGGAAATTATTTATTAAAATTACCTTAAAAATGAAAAAAAAACATCAAAATTAACGATAAATAAACAAAGATCATGGTCGAGTTATTGAAAATTTATTTGTCTGCCACATTTACGAGATATAAATAAAAAATTTGATAAAACAATTTAACCAAAAAGTTCCGTAGCGTTTGTATGGAAATTTTTTGTGTCTATATTTTATAGCCACACATAAAGACCAAATACTTATTGACTTGGCCCCATACAAATAGTGACGTTGACAGGAGTAAATATAACACTTTATATATGATTAATGCTGTGTGCCTGACGCCGATTTTCCGATTAACTAAATTGATAGTTAGTTCACCCAGGAAGTTAGATGTCTCTAATGTTTGTAAACCAAAATCTACCCGATATTTAATTCTAAACTGAAAACTTTGCTTCGATTTATCAATTGCCGATTAGAAATGTTTTGTAGAATGTTAAATTTAAGTTTATATAGCAGATTTTAATTAAACATCAGATGTGGTTTGTTTTGTGCCAGCTGTGAACGATTGGTATGAACTAACTATCAATTTAGTTAGTTGGAAATTTTGACAAAAAAATCGGCGTGATGCGTGCCTCAGTATATAATCACATTATAATGCCGGATTATTATAAATCACAAGCGCATGCGAGTTTAAAATTTTTATATCTCAAATTTCATAAACAAATGGAGAACATTTTATTTAAAATAGTTCGAAAATGATTGAAATTGTTTTCTTATTCATAACAAATGCATTCGTTAATTAAAAACAGTTTACAAATTCATAATAACTCTTTATCTAAAATAAAATAAAATTCCTTCGCCTTTTACTTACCAAAAACACATTAGAAATACACTAATGGGTGAAACGCCAATTTATTTAGATAAGGGTAACTAATATTATCAAATCAAAATTTTATATCAATTTTTATAACCTATACAGCATTTTTTATAACAAATTCACAAATTTTTTATATTGTAATATTTTTCATTCTCACTGAACACTACAAAACGTTTTTCCGATCACTCATTAGTCTTTCAACTAAAAACAATACTAAAAAGACCACTCAATTTGTTTTAAAAAAATGTAAATCAGCAATTACTTGTAAAATAAGGCAACATATTGAAATGTTTGTCAAGTAACGATGGTTTATTGCACTTATTATTACACACTTAGATCTTTTATACACATATTTAGAGAACGCTTTAATTAAAATTTAGAAGTTTTTGGAGAACGTTTTTAACGATTTCACAATTCACCTTCAACTGACCTAAAATAACACGCTTACCGGTCTTTGTTGTGTATAAATATCAACTGCGCAAAACTAGAATCAGCAAACATATCTAAAATGATAAAGAATTAAGAAAGATATCTAGAATCAAGAAAATCGTTGCTGTCTTTTAGCAAGCTTGCTTATTTTAAATAAACGATTGCTACAATTGAGCAAGCTGATTCTAATTTACATTTGTCAGTTCACCAATAGTTATATACCCGTGAACTATAAATAGTTATATACCCGTGAAAATAATCAGGCTTGCTAGAATAGATCAAGGATGATCTTGATTCTAGAAATTTTTCAAATTTTTTAATCATTTTAGAAATGTTTTCTGATTTCATTCGTGCGCAGTTGGCATATTACAATGTACACATATTTGTATGTACATTGTACATATTATATGCAAATTTTAATTTTTTTATATACATAAACCATATGTTTAGAACACAAACATTACCGCAAGCTAATTGATTTATTGCGTTGGGATTGATGCGAATGGTGCGATTTCAAAATCAATATATTTGGTTGGTTATATTTGGTAATTTTACCAAATATAACTTTTTACGGTAATATCACTGAAACTTGGTTCTGATTTTGTTTAAAGTTTTGTTTTGTAATGGACAAAGATTTTTTAAAATTAAGAGCCTTATTGCGAAAGGAAACATCTTATTGATGATTTCACTGTTCACGGAACCGTACTCCTCTGAAGTACTAATTGCGATAAAATAATTAATTTTGAGTGCTTAATATTTACACTTATTTATTATGCGTATTATTTAAACATACCATCTTGGTTATAGATATGTCTTGCTCGCAAGATCATCGTGTTCAAACAGTAGGTTCAATTGGACGAGCTCTCGATTCTGGGTCTCGGTGTCAACATGCACAAATGGGGTTCATATACCAAAGATCGTCACCATTTTCTCCACTTTATGCATTTATTTATATATAATAGGCTCGATTTTAACAGTGGAATGGGATATACTGACAATTTCCCATTTGTTAATAATAAAATTACGTGTCTCTGTGTCAGTCATCTTGGTCGTTTTAAGACCTTTCAACATACGTATATGAAATTTAATATATGTATATTTAAAAGTGTTGTTCAAAGGATCATTGTGATAAACTGGATCACTGTGAATTGAGAATTTAAGTAAATAATCTTATATTAACCCTTGTTTACGTTTCTTGGGGTTAATATATATAGTCCGAATTTATACGGTGACAATATTTTGTTGTAGAATATCATTCCAAAAGATTAAGAACAATGTATAATAAATACGATTTTAGCTTGAAATTCTATAATGCGAATAATTGAAATATTATTATTAATAATTAAAACTCGAAAATATGATTTAAAAAAGCGACATATTTTTACCTAATTTTTTAATTTTATCAAACATTGAATTATTTTAGAGTTAATTATTTAATCAAATTCAAAAATTATTCAATAACCACACGATTATTGATGCTTTGTTCAAATAATAAAAAATAAAATTAAAAGCAAACTCTATATCCAATTTAAAGAATCAAACATTGATTT
Source organism: Nephrotoma appendiculata (assembly GCA_947310385.1). Lineage (NCBI taxonomy): Eukaryota > Metazoa > Arthropoda > Insecta > Diptera > Tipulidae > Nephrotoma > Nephrotoma appendiculata. Next base: position 119,773,877 of record OX371224.1, on the reverse strand, counting down.
TAGAACCAATCGTTGTTTTTAAATTATAATCGATGTATTATACTAGTTTCTCGTATTTAGTAAGTTTTTGAGTGATATTGAAACATAGTAGCATTGCTTGATTTAAAAAAAAAATCTAAATTTAATAATTATAATATAAATAAAATTTAGAGAAAATACAATCAAATAAATCAAATTGTTCTCGGTTTAAATAAAAACTGCTAAAATTTTGAATTTGACCTGTCATTTGAATTGAGAAATACAGTTTATTGATTTAAGCAACTCAATTTTTTTCTGTGTAACATCTTGTAAAAACAACTTGACAACTTACTGTCATTATTTTCATTTATTTTATGATGTACTAGAGTAGTAATACGATGAGTACGTTATTAATTTAAAGTACTAATACTTTTTACTAATACTTTATTTAATATTTTAATATTTTAATAGCAAATTATTCAAGTATGCTACAATCTGCATTAATTCTAAATTCAAACATGACAGTGGATTAACGTATTTTCTTGTTATGCTAAATATTGTAAAAATTAATTCTTGATCATTCGATTGTAATTTAGAAAATAATTAAGACAAACAATTAAAAATATACAGTGTGTTTTAAGTGAAATAAATTAATAGCTTGGTTTTAAACCCTCTTTATCAAAGTAGTTTCAATAGTGTAGCTTTTATTCTTTTGTGGATTATCTAAAATTAATTTAAAATCTGGGGCATTATTGGAGCAGTAATTTCAACATTTTTATTCTTGCAACATCTTTACAAACACTCAATGTTATGTATATTATGAAGTACTTTGATTTTGAATTTGGTTATGTGTTTGTCTAGACTTCTTTCCAAAAATAAATACTATATATATAGTATCGATACTATTTGAGGAACCCTAGCTAGTAGGTGTCCGCTATTATTAGGGCGTATACAGCAACAAAGAATTGAAATGTGTTTATTTGTGTAACCCGTGTTGATGTTGACACAAATCAGCTCAATATTGTCGGTATTTTCGATTATTACTACTGAAAAGTCAAAGTGGACCTGTAACGCAATGAGAACGCCTCTGTCGCTCAGAAACTCATTCATCTTTGCGTTATATTTTGACGTAAAATATTCATTACTGTCAAATTCTATAGTTAAATTTGTTTCGGTGAGTGGAAAAATGTCATAAAAAACGTCCTGAGTTTACAACTTCATGGGATTTTTTTGTTCGCAGTCCCCTTACTAACCAAGAGAAGAATATTATAGTTTTCTTGGTTTGCATTAGTCGCGCACCAAAAGACCTTCTTATTGGTTACGTAACGAAAAAATTGTTGAAGCGTGAACCGCACACTTCAGAAAACTATACTAAACCATATACTAAAACGTTATACTAACATTTCTATCGTTTAAAACTCTACTTTCATTTTAATTTTTTTTTTCTTAACTCTAAAATCTATTAAATGTTATTAATTAAAAATAATACTTCAAAAGTTTTAGGACCATTTGTTTTCCATATGTATGGTGCCAACCTAGAACGCGGTGCCACTGGAAAAACTAAATGCTGTATCATCGAGGAATTATTGGTTTCAAGAAGTTTTAATGGTTGAAATATTCAGTAATTTAGATTGGAAGTTCTAAAACACAACAATTTTTGATATTATTTTCAAACTGAACTTCTATTTAAAAAAAAAATTAAGTGTGCTTTAGACCACACTACTGAAGTAAAACTTCTAATATATATTTAATATTTATAATATAATATAGAAAAATTATAATATTGGAAAAAAAATTGGTCACCCTTTGCGTTCTCGAGTGTCACCTAGCCGTTTATGTCTGATGCCACAAGAGGTAACCTTGTAACTTGGTAACTTTTTCAAGGCCAACTAGTCGTAATAGACAATGTTTATGTATGTGTCACAAAATGGACAAAAAAAACATTTTTGAAATCTCTTCGCATAGTAAAAATGGCCTTGAAATATTTTTTATTTCATTTATGTATAACCACAGTACATCATGTGGTTTCATCGAAAATATGTTTAAGTCGCATTAAAACCTGTATCATAGGCAATCGGGGAAAGAAACGAAGAAAGAATCGGTTTCTGCGATACCTCGTGTGAAATGGAGCTATAATATAGAAAAAATACATATATAAAATATATCACACGGACGAATTTTTTTTGGTCACCCTGTGCGTTCTGGAGTGAGTAAGTTAGTGAGTAACATAGATGTTATAATATAGAAAAAAAAAAAATTTTGGCCACCCTGTGCGTTCTCGAGTGAGTCAGTCAGTGACATAGAAGTCTATATTATGACTTTCCAATTTTCCTGTTTTTCAATTTTCCATTTTACAAATTTTCCAATTTTCCAATTTTCCAATTTACCAACTTTCAAAATTTCCTATTTTCATATTTTTCATTTTCCTATCTTTCCTATCTCTTCAATTTTCCAATTTTCCAATTGTCCAATTTTCCAATTTTCCAATTTTACAATTTTCCAATTTACCAGTTTTCCAATTTACCAATTTTCATATTTTCATATTTTCATATTTTCATATTTTCATATTTTCATATTTTCATATTTTCATATTTTCATATTTTCATATTTTCATATTTTCATATTTTCATATTTTCATATTTTCATATTTTCATATTTTCATATTTTCATATTTTCATATTTTCATATTTTCATATTTTCATATTTTCATATTTTCATATTTTCATATTTTCATATTTTCATATTTTCATATTTTCATATTTTCATATTTTCATATTTTCATATTTTCATATTTTCATATTTTCATATTTTTATATTTTCATATTTTCATATTTTCATATTTTCATATTTTCATATTTTCATATTTTCATATTTTCATATTTTCATATTTTCATATTTTCATATTTTCATATTTTCATATTTTCATATTTTCATATTTTCATATTTTCATATTTTCATATTTTCATATTTTCATATTTTCATATTTTCATATTTTCATATTTTCATATTTTCATATTTTCATATTTTCATATTTTCATATTTTCATATTTTCATATTTTCATATTTTCATATTTTCATATTTTCATATTTTCATATTTTCATATTTTCATATTTTCATATTTTCATATTTTCATATTTTCATATTTTCATATTTTCATATTTTCATATTTTCATATTTTCATATTTTCATATTTTCATATTTTCATATTTTCATATTTTCATATTTTCATATTTTCATATTTTCATATTTTCATATTTTCATATTTTCATATTTTCATATTTTCATATTTTCATATTTTCATATTTTCATATTTTCATATTTTCATATTTTCATATTTTCATATTTTCATATTTTCATATTTTCATATTTTCATATTTTCATATTTTCATATTTTCATATTTTCATATTTTCATATTTTCATATTTTCATATTTTCATATTTTCATATTTTCAAATTTTCATATTTTCATATTTTCATATTTTCATATTTTCATATTTTCATATTTTCATATTTTCATATTTTCATATTTTCATATTTTCATATTTTCATATTTTCATATTTTCATATTTTCATATTTTCATATTTTCATATTTTCATATTTTCATATTTTCATATTTTCATATTTTCATATTTTCATATTTTCATATTTTCATATTTTCATATTTTCATATTTTCATATTTTCATATTTTCATATTTTCATATTTTCATATTTTCATATTTTCATATTTTCAAATTTTCATATTTTCATATTTTCATATTTTCATATTTTCATATTTTCATATTTTCATATTTTCATATTTTCATATTTTCATATTTTCATATTTTCATATTTTCATATTTTCATATTTTCATATTTTCATATTTTCATATTTTCATATTTTCATATTTTCATATTTTCATATTTTCATATTTTCATATTTTCATATTTTCATATTTTCATATTTTCATATTTTCATATTTTCATATTTTCATATTTTCATATTTTCATATTTTCATATTTTCATATTTTCATATTTTCATATTTTCATATTTTCATATATATTTTCTTTATTTTCATATTTTTACATATTTTCATATTTTCATATTTTCATATTTTCATATTTTCATATATTCCTATTTTCCAATTTTCCATTTACCTGTTTTCCAATTTTCTAATTTTCCAATTTTAAAATTTTCCAATTTACAAATTTTCAAAATTTCCAATTTTGCAAATTTCGAAATTTCCAATTTTTCCAATTTTCCAATTTTCCATTTACCAATTTTCCAATTTTCCTATTTTCTTAGTATCCCATTTTTTTAACCAATGATTAAAATAAAATGGTATCGACTAATGTTCCACCTAGGGATTTATGAATTGTCATGGCACATCCTGATACTAAAGGAAAATGATTTCGTTTTGCGTCTATTGTTTCGTTCGCCTCGTTCGATTACACTTTTCGTAACGCATTTGCCAGCTTAGTCCCCAAGTCAAGCGTGCCTAAAGAAGTTTTACTTCAAAAAAAGTATTTTTATATTCAATAAAGCTTTTATTCAATAAAGCTTTTATACATAATTTAAAATTACCCCAGCATAGCCGATTTAGCTTTAAACTGGTTCAAATTAATTTAGAAAATGTTTAAAGCTCAAATTATAAATCTGATAATGGAATTTAAATTCCATCAAACTGTGTTGGTTATAATTTACAGGATTTGAAATCAATTATTTTCAAATCAGTGTCAAATACCAAAATTTATTTGCTAAAACTAAAGTTTTTTTTTTAATAAAAATCAAATCAAACTAATAATTTAAAAGCAGCTAAAAAATTGTTTTTCGTTATTCTCCCAAAAACAAACATATAGCTATTCTTGATTTTCTTTAATATTCAACGTAATAAAACTGTACCGAGACATTCTTAATTTAAAATCAATAATTTTCTCATCAATATACTCGATGCAAAACAAAAGGAAAACATGCGGGAACATAAAGGAAAACCGAATAAAATTCTAACAGGTTGATATGGTATGGTGTATTGGTACGACAATATTGTCGTTCGTGCAAAATTTACAAAATAAATATTGATGACAATAATAATTTTTTATTTTTATTTTATGTAAGACAACACAATAGACACAATGAATGTATATAACATTTATTATTTGTTCAATAAATTGATCCAAATCTATGTTATTTTTATGACAAATTGTTTTTCAGGTTTTTACAAATTGTTATTTCATTATCAACTTGCTTTCACCAAAACACAAATGTCGCGAAAACATTTTTTGAACGACATACTCTTTATACTCCATTTTATAATATTGATTAAATTACATTATTTTTGGCAAAAATTTGTATCAGGACTCAAATCAACACCGTAAAAGCAAATCAGTAAATAGAACATTTTCTTTAAGATTTCCGATTAGAACGCGATAAGTAAAATAATTTCAAATTATTAAAGCGCCACTGTTTCATTATACTAATAGCAGTACACGTCTTTCTTTGATAGCTCTCGATTCCAATTTATCACTATCAATTTTACGATGGTTTCCAAAACTCGTACATGTTGGTGTACATACCTATCCTACATGGATACAGATTTGATTTAGTTTTATTTCATTTTATGGCTTATGCGGGTATATGATTGTACGTATACACATATACCCATGTGTATCGTAAAGCAAGGAGAATAAAAATCTGTGTTAGCTCATCGATTATCAGATTATTGGTTATATAGAAGGAAGCTGATAATATGCAGGTTAAAATTTTTTTTTTGTCAATATGCCTGCGTATGAATATGTTTAAAGGGTAAGATCTTAAGAAGTTTTCCGTGAGTTGTAGAAAACTTTTATTGCAATTGTATTGCAAACGTAAGTTTAAATTTTATTCGGATTGTTACCCAGCATTGACTGTTTGTGATTTTTAATTTTTTTTTGTGTGTACCTCCAATTACGTTTAGTACTTTTATTTGTGGTTGATAAACTAACATTTTGATATAGCTTACCCTAATGCTCAAAATTAAAAAATGGATTCCGCGTGGTTATGCAGATATCTATCGGATGTATTGAACGACTCATTTCTATTGCTTTAAAACAAAATGTTTAAATTTAGATTACAAAAATAGGACGTTATAATTCGTACGAAAAATTTTACTTTAAAGTCTACAAGTTTACGCAGTTTTACAGTCAGGTAAATGTAGAAACATCTTTTCGATTGTAGAAGTCACTACCATAATTGTGAAGATTAATTCCCATTGCATTCTTACCTCGTTTACAATGTTATTTATTGGATTTTGAGTTGCCTTCCACTTTCGAGTCAAAAGGTTTATATTTTTTTTTTGATTTTTTTTTGGTTTCCAATTTTTTATTTTAATTGTAAATTGTGATTGGCAATGTAAGCATTCTCGAGGAATATCTAAATGGACAAAATAAAACATTTCATCGTCGACAAGAGGATTAAAAGGCCACTGTTGAAAAGCTTCACAATGAATTTACAACCCGTTTACCAGAGCATCAGAGGATGTGAGCCACATTATGCACCAAGAGGGGCCAAATACAAATTATTAAATATGGGTTCATCTAAGTCCAATTACTTTACATATGTAAATCGTATATTAAGGATGTATTCTAGGAATAAAAAAGGAAAAAACATTTACCAACAATATTATTCCAAGGAATATGTGCAAAAGCAACATGTACTGGGTTCTATGTAAAAATTGTACAATCCACCCCAAACTGCATATGTATCTCAATCTGAATGAGCAACTATTGTTCAAAACGATATGTGTTAGATTTTGAGTGGATTAAAGTTAATAAAAATTGTTATTGTGAATTATAATTAAATAAATAAATAAATTTAGGTTGCATCTGCGAGTATTGCGTAAACGAAACAGAAACTTAGTTTCTAGAGTTACATTGTGCAGTAAAACAAAATTGTCTTCATCATTATGAACCCACTGGATATATGGTCCATTTAAATTTCAAAGTGAAAGAATAATATCAGGGTTGTTTGCATTGTTATAAACTTTTTCAATTCACACAATTTAGTACACAGAATGAGGCGGTATGTAACATGTACAGATGTGGCCAAATTATTATCACATTTAGATATTTGAAAGATTATTGCTTTAAAAAACTAATTTTTCAAATAAAAGTTAAACATTTTTATGATAATTATATTTATTAATACTTGTTGAACATTCCTTTAGCATTTTTTAATAATTTTATCCTACGGGGCATTTCACTTATTGAATTTTTGGCTTTGATAAGTACACGGAAAAAAAAATATCACAGGATTTAACCAGAATTTAACCTGATGCGCATCAATTGGGATATCTTGTCAAAAACTTGTGATTTTTAAATTACAATAATTCTTGTTTTCATGAAAGTACATGATTTAAACAAGAATGAAATTTTTGTATTGAAAAAATCCTGTAAATATTAATTCACAAGAAATTCTTGCACAAATTACCAGATAAATAAGTACTTTTTTACCATATTTCGTTGTAATTTTCTTGTGATTTTCTTGTTAAATTTTAACATGATTTTTACATAAATATCTTGTGAAATAAAATGCAGGATATTCTGGTGATGTTATAAGACAAAATTGTAAAATTTTGACAATAATTTATTGTAAATTTTCACATACATAGTTATTGTTTTTAAAAACAAAAATAATCAATAGTCTTAAAATCAAAGTTTTAAACTAACAGTTCAATAAATTAAAATTGTAAAAAAGTTATACAAAAAATAATAATCATTATAAATTGACATACTACAGTTCATTGTTTCATATTTTATTGATTATGACATACTTTTATAAAATTATTCAAAACAAATTTATGCTTATCCTTTCAGAACCACAATTATTTAGTAAATTACTTACTATACTATTTTAGAAGTTAGCGTTTCAATTCAAGTATAAAATTAGTTACAGCTACACATTTCTTGACATTCTGTAATTTTAATACGTGAGTTTCGAAAAAATTAAAAATTGCTATATTACAACGAGAATATTTTAAATTAAAAACATAATAAAATTTAATTAAAATATCAAATGCTCGTTTTGAATTATCAACATTAAATATGATTTTTTTGCCATCGACCAGAATCATAATTTGTTCTTCGTTCACGAAAGTCACTTGTGGATATTTCTCCTCTTTATTTTCGGTGATCAAATCGTTATCCTAAGAAAAATTTATAAACATTATAATAAATTTAAACGAATATAAATGTATAAAATCTTCCGAAAATATACCAGTGGTTCCCATTTAATGATGCTCCTCAAATAAGCCTTATGCGAATTTTCGCTTATTTCTGAAAGGGATTTTGATAATTTTTTTTTTAATATGCACAGTACACGAATGAAATCTGAAATAAATGCAAGTTTAACATACTTTGGTTAAAATTTGTAAAACGGTGCATTACGGTCTTAGTTAACTATTCAATGTTTAAATTTGTCCTAAAAATGTTCATTGCTTCGTCATTAAAACTTCACAATAAGGATAGTTGTGCTCAGTTAAATATTTTTTCTTGTTTTTAATATTTTAGTGAAAAAAAAACAGCATCATACATGATAATTTACAATATATAAAATAAAAATCAACTTCACATGATAAACGCATCCATTGTTCAGTTATAAGGATCAGCCCAAAATTAGAATTTCAGAAACTAATTTAAAAATTATTTCTATTAATAAAAAAAAATTACCATCATCAACATTTTTGAAAAAATCAAATTTATTTAAAATTTGATTGAGGTCGAAATCATTCATGTCGACCGCGTTGGGTTGCAATAGTCCAAATTCAATGTCAAGCTGAAATTTTAGAGAAATATGCGTTAAAATAAAACACGAATGATATTTCCAAAACATATATAATAGACTTAAATTATTACTTGTTTATTAATAAGTGCTTACCATTAATCCACTGGCTTCAATTATCATCGGATATTTAAGCATGATATCCGATGAAGCGGCGTTTTCTTGACGAAGAAGGCACCGGTCTTAAAACGTGAACTTTTCAATTTTTTCGCTTTCGTCAGTCGCCGCAATTAATTCTTCAACCTGAGTAATAAATAAATACATAAAACATCATTAACACAAGTCGGTAGTAAAGTTAAATTATAAAAATTTCTTACATCTTTCTGATCTGCCGGCTTTAATTTTTTCTCATTATTTCTAGATTTATTTTTTTTCTCCTCGGGATTTAATTTACGGCGCATGTTTGCGCAATACCATTCCAATGCCCCACTAGCACGTTTTTTATCTTTCGACCCATTCGGATCAAAAAAATACGACTAAAATACAATTGTATAAGATTAAATCATTAATTAATCTTAATATTCTCATTATAGAAACTTACGTATGACGGAGCACCAACATCTTCTGTTTTTAGCTGCGGATAAGCCAAAATTATCGATTGCGCTGCGTTTATTTTTTCCTTTTTTGATGGGTATCTAAGATTTAAAGATAAAAAGAGATAATCAATAAAATATTATAAACTAATTAATTTTTTACTTAAATACCTATTACAAACACCGTATAAAACATTGCCTACAGCATTTGATAAACGACGCACGTCATCGGGTGTTTCTTGTTTCTCGTCCAATCTCTTGGCTCCCTCTTGACATTTTTTCTTCATAATTTCTTTTACATCTGTATTCTAAAACAAAAAAAGGACCATATTTTGAATAATTCTTGTGTTATTTACAAGTGTGATAATAAACCATTAATTTACCTCACAATAACGAGGAATGTCTAGCTCAAAAGTAAGAAAGTCGCCAACAAAAATTTTATCAGCAGTAGATATTTCCTTCTGATGAGATGTCCCAGGTGTAAGAATTTTTATAATTTCTAAAAGTCGTTTCCTTGGGCCCAACATGATACCGAGGTCTTTAAAATCAGTTTCTTTTAATAATATTAAACTTTTTTCGTCAATTTGTTCTTCTAGTTTAAAAATAAAAATGTTTTATGTTATGCTATGTATTCTATATGGATATATTATTAATAAGTATGTTGTGTATTAGCTTCTAATTTATTTACTATATTAACTATTTTAAAAAATAAATTTAATAATATTCTCTGATTGATATGTATTGTTTAACAGATCCCGGTAGACCCCATGCTGACACTGGCCGATAATGTTGTAACTGATTTATGTTTAGAAAAAAATATTCCATCGGATTTTCTTGCACTTCAAATGAATTGAGGTAATGAACAAATTGAATAATCTCATAGTTGTAACCGTAAAAGTAAATGCAATCTCTTACTTTGACAATTTCAATTATTTTGAAATAATCAGGAAAAACGTCTGACCCATTAAGTGGGATGATATGATTTTTTAAATATATAATTCCATTTATTGTAAGTCGAAAAATTTTTATTATTTCTACATCGTCATCATTTAATATTTTTTTTATTTCACAAGAAGATTGCATATTATTCACATGAAGTATTTTATAGGACGTTATGCGAATATCTAAATTTCTCAGAACTAATTTATGTATGTTGTTCGTTTGAATTAAACACTGTTTATTTATCAAGCTTTTTGGTAAATTTTTGAAATTGTTAGTTTGCGAAACTTGTGATTTTAAACCTCGATGTTTACTCTCAAAATTTAAACAGCAGTATTGTATAAGAGGACCTTTTGATTTAATGGCAGACACGTAATGTGTCATATGATGATGTTTGTTAATACAATGCTTCTCAGGAAATAATCTTTTAAAATGTCTATGATGCATATTTATATAATAACTCAAACTGCTTAGCATATGATTAGAAATATTTCTTGAAAATGATATCTCTAAAATTTTTAATAACAATAACAATAAATCCATATATTCTTGATCTGATTTCGAAATTTTGTCGGCAATTAAAAATGGCAGAGCTCTCAATAAAAGCCAAGTTTGCACAGCTTTCTGTTTGATATAGTTAGATTTACTTGTAATTATTAAATTTGTAAAGTTTGCACTAGGCTTATTCTTTTTTTCCGGTGCTCCGTATAAAAAATTATTGATCCGGTTATTCAGAAAAAAACATGAAAAATATTTTTTTTCTATTATAAAATGATATAAAACTAACTTTATTTCCATCGGCACTACCCCTTCTAACAAATCATGCATTATATCAAATACATGATTTTCAGCAGAATGAAAATATTTTAATTCATTTAAGGCACAATCATTTTTCAGTCCAAATGACATCATTTCTCCAGAGTTAATTTGTGTTAAATGATTAGAACGGCTTCTCTGTTCTTTCCTTAGTTGACTGTCAAAATCTTCCTGCAATTCTATTCTTTTAATTAAACAACTTCTACAAAAAGAATTTGCAGATGGCGATTGATATCCTAGGATATCATGTGCAGCCAACGTATCACCTGCAAAAGCAATAATTGTTCCTTGCAATTTAAATTCTTCACCACCTTCTAGTTTTACAACAATGCCTCGTTCCAAAGCTTTGACATCTTCAATTAGGGGTTCTAAAATTTTTGCAATCCCATATTTTTTAAGGTCTAAATAATATGAAATTGCTAACGTGTATATGTTTTCTAATTTATGGCTGTTAGGATATCCAAAATTTTCAATAGCAAAGTAAAACACGCTTAATTTGTTGAATCCTGATTTTGATCCTATCGGATTACAAACCTCAATATCATCATAATATAAAATTATTTTAATAAAACTCGGGTTTGTTTCCGCTTAATTTACAGTGGAAAAATGTTCTCCTGATGCGTATTGATCATAATCTCCATTATCTTTAGTACCGATTTTAAAAATATTAAGCGCCTCGTCATTTTGAATAATTTTTGTCAATGTTTCAATCAGTGAAATATATTGAAAACTTTCCGGAATTTGGGTTTGCTTTTCTTCATTGCCTACTCTTCTTGATTCAGTTCGATACCCTAAAATAACTTCAGAAGATTTAAGTACTTGAATTTTATGATCCATTGCTTTATCAACTTTGTAGAGAGTGTTGATATTTTTTAGAATTCCTTCTAGACATACAATTTTATCTGCATAATGAACTGTAGCACTTGATTTATCGTTATTTGAAGTAATGTACTGAATTATATCTTTTATTACACAATTAAAGATTGTTAAGGACATTTGAAAATTTTTTTGTGTCATGTCCGTACATGCGCGCAGTAAAAATAAATTATCTTCGATCATTTTCTTTATATCAAAATTGGTGATCAAATTACAATTAGTTTCCTCTGATAATTCGTTATGTTGATTTAACTTTAAACTTTCATCTATAAATTCATGTGGCTCGGTTAAGTCATTTGATTGTTCGATAACGTCCGCAAATTGTTTTTTGTTTTCAATGCGAAAATGACAATTTATTATGTGACTGCGAAAACTTCTGTAGCGAGAAAAAATATTACCACAATTGGTTTGTAAACATATGAAATCATGAATACAGTCACATTTGGAAAAGTGTAATTTATGATACATTGAAAAGTGGCAAATTAATTTTCCCAAATGAAAATAATCTCCACACATATAACATTTTATCTTATCCATTATAAGGATAAGAATTTTTTTATATATCTAGTTTAGATAGATTTGGGAGACTCTAAAATCAAATATAAAAATGTATAATGTATACGTTCATTTCCACTTATTAAAAGTAAAAGTTCAGTTAAAATAAAAATTAATGATTGCTTATTAATCAAATTATAAGAATACTGAAATGCAAAAATATATATAACGTGATTCTCAATAAAAGGTTCATTTTAATTGATTTCGAAAAAACGTACTAAAAAGTAACAAATCGAGAAATGTTAAGCGACTTACTTAAAATTATTTCTGCCACTTCTGGGCTTATATCATTTTGTAATAAATATTGCTTTAATCCTTCGGGATCCATATTCTGCACGCTAAAAAAATAAAAATATTACAATACAATTTTATTACCGATCTTAAGTATCAATTACCCACCTTCCAATTTTAAGGCCAATTTGATCCGTTGCGTAGTTTGATCGTCTTAAATAAGTAGTTTTTGCACAGATTGCGTCTTATTGTTGAACAGCTATTTTATCAAAAAACTAAGTTTTCTATAATTAATGTGACATAAATTAGGCATTTAGCCGCAGACAAAACCGTAGTACATGATTATAACAAGCAAGAACTTAGAAATCAGCCACATACATTTTTTTATTGATATTGGAAGTGTAAAATTTCATAATTTGTATTCATTCCAGAATACTAATGCATCACATAGTACATTATCTCAAAATCGAACAGAAATACTTAAGTACCAGATAGTACACAACTATCTATTAAGAAAATTTACCGTTACAATAAAAAAAATTCTTAATTTTTAATAATACTAAAAATTTAACACACTTTATAGAAATATAATTCACATACTATTAAGAAAACATGTGTGCTTTAAATAAGCTCAATGCACATTATGTTTTTCTAAGGTACTATCACAAAACTTCAAAAACACGATATTTTTACCCGGAATGCACACAAAATAATTCCTTTTGCAATTATGTATAGTTATTGTGTTTTTTAACCAACACAATTTATTAAATCTTACACTCGTTATATTATTCTTTATATATTTATAATAAAAAAACACTACATTTAATTAATTAGTTTACAATACACGAACCTTTCGACGCACTTATTATTGAACACGAATGATCAAAAAACATAATAAAAGTTAATGCGAACGTTTTGCATCAGTTTATGCAACGCACAAAAAATAAATGTGTTTTAGAAAAATAGTATATTTCACCGTTTAGAAATTTACCGTCGTTATGTTTTTGTACTATTCAACTATTTATGTCCTTTTTTCTGCTTACCATCACAATTGTGTGGGTAACGAAAAAGAATCATGTGGACAAATATTTTTTGTATGTATTTTGGACCAACATACACATTTGTGCAATCCTTTTACATCGTTTTGGTCCGAAAAATAACACTATAGCTATAATAATTCTAAAATAATTAATATGTTATTAAATACAAATATTTAATATTTTATATAATTTATTTGTTATGAAATCATAATATTAACTAGGATCCGATATATTCCGCAAGACATTACAACCTGTCATTTTTTACACACACATTTATTTGAGTTGGACTTAAACTAAAGCAAAATTAAAAGATTTGTTTGACAGGAAAAGGCATATATGTATAGTATATCATTTTTCCTACCAGATTTTTTTTTTTTTTTTCTTAAGTTCACCGTACACAAATGCGTATCTAAATAGTTCGTTAGTTAAATAAAAATTCTTTTTGAACAAAGCATAATAATTTGATTACATATGAATTGTATAACATTTTAATTATTTGTTTTTGATTAATTATTTTATTATTATTAGAGTTATAGTGTTATTTTTTTGGACGAAAACGATTTAAGTGGTATGCACAAATAGAGGGTGTAATTTTTTTTGGCAGATTTTGGGTCATTTGGAAGTTTTCATCCCATTGAACTGATGTCGTATGTGCCACGGTAATTGAGATATGATATTTTTAAGCTATTTTTTTACCCAAAATGTCACCTTTAAATGATCATAACTTTTTTATTTGTAGTCAAAGACACAAAATTACTTGTATTCTAATCTGCAATGTGCTTTTAATCTTAATAAATCTTTGCGTAATACAATTGGTTTAAAAAATGAGTTATGGACTTCCAAATCCTAAAAAATGTGTAAAAGTATAAAACATTGTTTATACATGTTACATCCTAAATGCATTAAAAAAAATACTAGAGGTTATTTTGTTTTAAAAACTTCTCTAGTTTTTGCTCTTTGCAACGGCATGCTACACGTCATTCGATATCATTCATTTTGTGGTCAAAACAAGAGGTTATATTTTACCGGAGTCAGGTTTAAGAATATACCTTTTAAGTTATTGCTAAATTTTTAATCCACTTCATTTATTAGGTTTTATTCAGAACGACCCTTCCACTCCGTATGCATGCAAGGCATCATTTTCTTATCTCCACGGTTGTTGTGCAAAGTTGCATTTCATTTTTGATTTTTTCAAATGCAGCGCTTATCATTTCAATTAAAATTTCCATTATGAGTATCTTTGTTGCGTACACCAATTCCTTAACACGTCCCTAGACGTAGAAATCCAAGGATGTGAGGCCTGGGGACTGTGCGGGCCAAATAATAGGACCACCTCTACCAATTTCATCAGTTTGGGAATGAATCATCCAAGTATTCTCTTACCGTTCGTTGGTTATGTGCCGAACAGGATCATCAATTGCTTGTATTATTCTTTTCTCGACTTACATGCATACGGAGTAGAGAAGGTCATTCTGAACAAAATCTAATAAATGAAGTGGATTACAAATTTATCAGTAACTTAAAAGGTATATTTTTAAACCTGACCCCGTCAAAATAGTATCTCTTATTTTGACCACAAAAAGAATGATTTCTATGACATGTAGCATACCGTTGCGATGGGCATAAACTACAGAAGTTTTTAAATGAAGTATTTTCAAAATAACCTCTAATATTATTTTAATGCATGCGGGAAGTAGACATTTTTTTATACTTTTACACATTTTTTAGGATTTGGAAGTCAATTACTCATTTTTCTTAAACCAATTGTATTAAATAATGATTTATTTAGATTAAAACCACATTGCAGATTGCAATAAAAGTTATTTTGTGTCTTTAAAACTACAAACAAAAAAGTTATGATTATTTCAAGGTGCGATTTTGGGTAATTAAAAAAAACTTAAAAAAATCATATCTCAGGTACCGTGACACATTCGACCGACATCATTTCCATGGGATGAAAGATTCCAAATGACCCACAAATCTGCCAAAAAAATTTGTCTGTCCACCTGCAAAACATTCTGTATACTTGTACTTTAATAGTATGTTTATTAACTTTAATTAGATATCGAGTATGTGTTCTCGTAAGTAAAATTTCTTTTTCGCATTATTAGCACTATGAATAATTTTCAGATATAAAGAAAAATTACTTACCAAAGTTAAAAATTAGATCAGCGAAAAATATTGGAAACAAAAATATCCTATCTGGATCAGTTTTTTCTCCTAAATTAAATAATATTTTAGATAATTTCAAATATTAGTCTTAAGTTACTTACCCTATTAGTATACTAAACAATGCACTAATTTCTAGTGTCTAGTTCAAAATTAGCAACAAAAAAAAACTTGAAATGAGCGCAAACTGCAAACAAGAAGCATTTTATTTATTTGATAATAAGGAGAGTACTTTTTATAATTATTATGGTTTTGCTATCTTAGTACGAAATATAATTTCAATGATATATATTTGTTACCAATCAAAATTCAAATTTGTCAGTATGATTTTTTCGCCTCATCATTATTAATATGATATAATTTAAGAACAGGGTACTCAGGTATTTGGTCTGGTTAAAATTACTACAATGTTTTAGTTATAAACTTACATTATTTACTGTAGTTTAATAATATTGTAATTGTATTGTAAATTTTTGCATCAGAAAATAATCACCAAATTATCATGTTAGAATTATAGTAAAAAACGTAAAATTTACAATAATTCGGTAAGAAAAATAAATTTAACGTAAAATTTACAAGTTTATATGCTATTTTTACAAGTTTTATTGTGTTTTTAAACAATACAAGTTAATCTTGCAACTTTTTACAAGTCTTTTTTTTCCGTGTAGGTCGGCGTCATTTTCCTAGACTTCTTTCATCGCTTCAATCAATTCTGATTGGGTGCGCGGGCATTTCTCTACTACTTTTTCTTTAAGAATATTAAAGATATTTTCGATGGGATTCATATCTGGCCTATTCGCTGGCCAACCAAGGATTTGGATGCCGTTAGTCTTTAAATATTCGATGACTTTTTTGCCGTATGGCTTGGAGCCTTGTTATGCATAAAAACTCCGTTCCCATTGAATTTTTCATTCGTGGTCGGCGCCAGTTGTGTTTGCATAACAGTTAAATATTGATTCGCGTTCAATATCCCGTTTACTACAAAAAGTGGGAAGAGTCTTTTGATGATATTGCTGGCCAAACCATGACTCTAACTGGTTATTTGATCTGCTGTTGGACAGAGGAAGGTAAATATTCTCCTCCTTTTGATCTACGAACGGTCCAGGACATTGCTAGTGTCAAAATCATCATAGTCTCGTCACTGAATACAACCTAATCAAGAAATAGAAAAAGATAAAGTTGAAAGAAACATTTTTTGAAAAATGTAACTTTAAATATTTTTTAAATAAGTTGTAAATGTTTTTCTTTGTTGTATAATCCTACCATTTAACCTTTGCATCTTGCTAGGTCGTCTTGCACATAGCCGATATTGAAAAAGTCTCCGTCTCACTGTTCTCTAAAATATTTCCGCACCAACGTTACGCATTGTTCCCTTCAGAGACTAACTGAATAACGCTCGAGCTTCTTTAGCTTTATGCATTAAAAATCTGTCCTGCCTGACTGTTGTTTTAGAATTGCCACCACATTTTCCTGTTCTTCTGAGACTTGTTGAAGACTAAGATGTTAATTTTGCGAAAATTTGCTGACGAATGATCGGCTAACTCCTGTTTTCTGCTATTTGCGCATGCGTATACTGGCCTACTTCCAAATACGTCATAATTTTGGCTCTGATTACATCACTGATGTCCTTTGCTTTACTCATAATGAATTTCACTAATATTACAAAAACCACTTTCACTTTCGCTTTTCAAAGTCATAAAAAAAAAATTCTTCAGTAAAATAGTAATTCTTAAATACTACCTAGTTGTCATAAAACCTAATAATTCGGAGGTCAAACTAATTAACAGGACAATAAATACTCGGAATTCATATTTTGTCGAAAACGGTTCACAGGTATTAATGACTAATAAAAGGCGTATTTTCTGGGTATATTAAATTTTTATTGCACGAATTCCTTGGATTGATCGATATCTACCATAATGACGTGCCAAATGTACAATATAGGTTGCAGTTCGGCCTTTGAAAATCACATTACCATGAATTTCGTATGAGGTGAAAATAATTTAGCCACATCTGTCAATTTATGTATATATACATAGTTTTGCCACATAAATGTTTCATACAATTTGCTCAATTCAAAATGAAGTTAGTTCAAATCTAGTATTGCCAGTAAAATGATGAATGAAAAATCTCCGCTGAAATAACTCCTCTTTCTGATTTTTTGTACTAGCTGCGGCTAGGCGTTGGCATCTATATACTACTGATCGCTTAGGAAAAAATCGGAGCTTTGTATTGCTTGATTAAAAGATATTTTGTTTTTACGAAAAAGTTGTGGAAGCTTGCTGGTATAAATCAAATTTTGTTCACGTTTTGAAGTAAATTGAGTAGCTTTTAACCAAGCAATTTAACCGAACTTCCTATATTTTTGTGAGGTGATATAAAAAATAGTCTGAACAATTGGATTTTTGTAAAATTCAAACTCTTAATGCAGGATATTTTTAGGAGTGCATGACCTGAACTGAAATAGCAGAACGTGAAATATCGTCTAGAACACTTATGCTATGAAAGCTGTAAATTTGGGAGTGAAAGCAATTATTTATGATATTTCTACTTTCACCAAGCTCAAATTGCATCAAATGCAAATGCTGATTTTATCAGACGTAGATAGTTGTTGCGTAATCAACATAAGAAGAGTAAAAAAACAGAATTTAAATGGCAACAGCCAATGTTAGTTGCTGTATAAGGTAGCTGAAATTTGACAGCGGAAAATAAGAGATTGCGCTATTCGCCGCAACTTGTTGCTGCAGCTTACTTAGCAAAAATCTGTGTATATAGCGCAACAATAATATGTCCACCGTGCAACAATCCTACTCAACAAAAAATTGATTTTATTGTTATTATGTTGCAATTATTGACCAACCTCAACAATTTTTATTATTTGTTTACGGAACTGACCATACCTACCAAACATTTATTGTTTCCTCGGTCATTGACTTCTATTAAAAACAAATAATATTTTATTTAAGATCTGGTGTTGTTGTTGCTCGAAGAACAAATTAAATGCGAAGTCTAACAGCACATACCCTATAGAATTCCTTTCACTTTTTCCTTACAGAAAAGTATGAAAAAAAAACCTGAGAAAACATTTTTTTTTCTCAAGTTTTTTTCATGCTTTTCTGTAAGGAAAAAGTTAAAGGAATTCTATTGGGTATACGATGTAAACCGTAAAATGCATCGTACGATCGCATAAATCAGCCTAGAAAAAAAAAATCTTTGCATAAGCTAAATCAGTTGATAAAATCTTGTTACTCTAATTCGATAATTTTTAGTAATATTCGATTAGCATTCAAATACATTTTGAGAGGCCAGCAAGTAACTATACCTCCTGGATTTAGTTAAAAATTCAATTGAGTGATTATGTTATGTACATAAAATAAATAAACAAAACAATTTAATTTTATTATATTTTTTGTACCACAAAATTATAATTTTGTGAAAAATTATAATTTGGGAATTGCTGCTATTGGCAAATTGGATTACGCGTGGACGATCGATAATCGGTAAGGGATACATTTTGAATCGGTTTTTTTAGTGTGAAGGGTAATAGTAAATATCATTTCATACGCTAGGTTCATTTGTTTCGAGGTATACGTTTGTCCAGATAGGTTATCGGACCTCGTTAAAAAAACTATCAGGATAAAAGAAAAAAAGCCGCTCCTCTTTGGGTATCGTGTAACAGTTAGACTGTGCAATTCCTGATTTATACTTAATATGGAATAATTTATCATTTTATTGATGATGTAGATGAATCAGTGAACCCATGTGAAATTTCATGAGTCTTGTAAATTAAAGTACGTACGGTTTGTTCGGCCTATTAATAATCTAGAAGCATGACCCTCCAAAGCCGTGAAACTACCCGAACGTTATTGAAAATACGTACGCTTTCTAGAAGGTCGGTGACAAACTGGCAGCACTGTCGAAGTTTTTTATTCATTATGTATCACTATTTTCTCTTAATTAAACATCTCAGCGGAACAAAATAATAAAATTGATCCTTAAAGAGGTAAATTGAATAATCTCCGAAGTAAAGGAACTCAGTATATGAAACCTTGAAAGTTAACAATAAGTAGGCTTTCCGGAATTTCCCCCACTAACCAATACGTTCGGTTATGTGTCTAATAGCTTAGGTCATACTGGGACTATATAGGAAATTTAGGAAAAAATCCAGGACTAGAATGTTCACTAGAATTTTTTGATTTTCTGGGGCGATATAAGTTATTTTCAGTTGTTGGCCAATATCTCAGAAACATCTACTAGTAACCAATAATTTCGGGTGTTTTTCTAACAGCTTAGGTCATGCTGAGACTATATAGGAAATTTGCGGACAATTCATGGTCTAGACTTTTCACTAGTATTTTCTGATTTTCTGCGGCCATACGAGTTTTTGAGATATTGGTTTTAAGCTTTACTCTTAAGCTACTTTCATTGGTTGAAAGTAACTTACATGGCCGGAGAAAGTAAAAAGTTCTAGTGAAAAATCTAGTCCATTAGTTTTGCCAAAATTTTCAATATGGTCTCAGTATGACCTAAGCTATTAGAAAAACAACCGAAAGTATTGGTTACTACTGGAAGATTTTGAGATATTGGTTAAAAACTAAAAATAACTAGAATTCTTGTGAAAATTATAGTCCATAAATTTTCCCCAATTTTTCAATATAGTCTCATTATGACCTCCCTCTCTCTCTCTCTGGCACTATATTCCATCAAGGGATTTGGCCGCCTCAAATGCGGTTTCATATTCATATTTTCATTTCGGGTAATGAGTGATTAATTCATTGATCCTTAATCAGCCGTGAAATTTTTTCCTGCTCACCACCGGGAATCCAACCCGGGACCTCCGGTCGCTGTAGCAAGCATGTTGACAACTTTGCCACCGGGGCGGCCTCAGTATGACCTAAGGTATTATAAAAACAACCGAAAGTGTTGGTTACTAGTGGAAGAAATGCCGGAAAGACAGAATATTGTTAAATTTCAAGTTTTCATATACCGAGTTCCTTTACAATTTGCCATTTTAAGAATAAATTTTACTATTTTATTCCGCTGAGATATTTAATTTAGTGAAATTAGTGATACCTAATGAATAAAAAATGTCTGCTTGTAATTACTTACCAAAATAAATTCTCTTTACTTATAGTGCTGCCACTTGCGATGAGTAGCGCAATTTCTTATTTTCCGCTGTCAAATTTTAGCTATCGTATACAGCATTAATGTCAGTCCGCAATAGTATTGTAAATCACCAAAAAAAAAATAACTTTTAACGTTTAAAAATTTGAAGTTAATCAAGTTTTTTGATTTTATTCCTTAATCGACGTGCAGATTATTAAAGGATTATTAATGGCCTAACTAAATGCTGCTTTACAAAAATTTATTAGTTTTCTTTTAACATCGGACACTTAATCATGTTTTGCGTGTCAAATTTTGGGTCTACTAAATATGGAAAAATTTAATTTTTTCTTATTTAAAATTATTAATTTTTATTGATGTTTAAAATCATTGGGGTTTTGCCAATAATTTTTAAAACGAGCTAAAAGTTACTAACTTTAAATAACAGAGTATTTGTAACGTTTGTATGCGGGGTTTGCTAACCTTAACAACAAATGTATTGCACCTTATTTATATTCAAGGATTAACTTAGTTCACAAACTATTTGACAATCAAGAAATATAAACGTCTATGTCACTGACTGATTCACTCGAGAACGCATAGCGTGACCAAAAAAAAATCGTCCGTGTAATTTTTTTTTTTCAAAATTTCGTCAACGAAATACACAAAATGCAACAACAATGCAATCGTAAAATTGAAAGAGTATGTGTTATTTTCGAAGTAGAAAACTCTAAATTAATATCTTACAATATCTGAGTTTGACAAGACGATTTTTTAAATTGATATTAAAAGTTAAAATTCTAAAAATGAGGCAAGCAGAGAAATTTAATTAATAAGACAGACAAATACAGTTTACTAATTAAAAAACAAAATTTTGCGAGCTTTCGGAATTTGTTGTGTTTTTTATTAATTGAAAAATACATAAATTGAATGTTAACAAATTCGATTGTGAGAGAGCAGTCGACAATTGAATTGACTAAAGTAAAACAATTTGCGTTTAACGCCTGTAGTTTAATTTTTAATAAATATTATTCGTACAAATAATTACAGTTTTTTTTTGATTTTGTAATCTTACATGCGATCTATTTAAAAAATATTTAACTAAACTTTGCTGGGAATAAACGGGTGCGAAGCCCCTCAGAACAACCTAGTCAAGACATACTGTATACCTATACCTATAATTTAGCTATGGTAATGTTAATTTTGTTAAGCGGTGAATTACACTTTTCTAGTATAGCATTTCAGCTTATACAAAATAAGTAAAAAATAAATAAATCAAGGTAGGTAGAATGGAAATAACCATTAAAATCTGCACCAAACATCTTAAAATACAATTCACAGTTCGACAATTTAAAATAATGTCGTTTATTTGTGGTTCGTGATTTATTCCACACCAATAACCGCTTCGCTTTTATAGTTTCACAAAAAGGATAAAAAAATTAGACGATGAACAATAAAAGTGAAAAACGTGACTCTAAAAGATTTTCATTTTATTAGATAACGTGACCGCTTCCTAAAACGAACCAAAAAAAATATATAATAAAAAATTACGATTAATCTAACACCAAATTTTTAGAAAAACATACTCCGCTCGAATTTAAACATTTAGATGTATGAGATGATAAATATAATTGTGTGCTTGAAAGGCCTAATATTAAATTTGAAATGATAATAACATATTAATCAGACTAAATTAATTAATATTTAAATGTGGATGTGCAATAGAAATGAAAGGTTTTTGTTACTTTTTAGACACACAACAGGTTATGTTTTCTTATACCGGAGGCATTATACGAACAAAATATTCAATATCCAATATATCTGAGTATAACATGGATAGTAACATGGACCGTTATAATATGTTTTATACGATATTTGAAAAAAAAAATGTATGCAAATAATTATTTATAGTTGTGTACAATATTGCATCCTTTGTATTTCTATTTAATTATTTAATTTAATTTATTTTTATATTTTTATTTATTTGAATATAATATGAATGATTCTGTCTGTTATGAGACGTTGGTATATTTTTTGCTAAAATGGGGAGGTACAAGATTGTGTATCTATGGCTTTTAGGAGGCGCAAGCCACAAATTTCGGAATAATTTTCACATTTTTCGTATAAATTTTGGAATTTGGCTATGATTTGGAAAAACTCAACATTTGCGTCGTTTTGTTATACAGTAATAATTATAGATTTTTCCTAATTGCAAAATAGTTATATTAAATCCGTTTCTGGTATTCAGCTGTTCCCTTTGGTGGAGGAGATGACAGGTTAGCGTCTTTCAGGAGTTTACGGAATAACGAAACAAATTTCAAAAAAGTCGGCGCTTAGGTTTTGCCCTTGTGCGGAGAACATAAATACTAACCGGATTAGATGAGTTCTCAATTTAAGTATACCATTTACCTACCTACATAGAAATATATAAAAATTTTGAAATTTTAACATTTACATTTTTAATTTGAAACATCCTTTTATGTATATGCAATGTAATTCAAATTTTTACGATTAAAATTTAGATTTGATAAACTAATTCTGGACATTTTATTTGGAATAACTGAAAATTTCCCTTGAATCGTGATTTTTCCAAAATTTTTGGCTTACACCTCCTAAAAACGATAAGTACACAATCCGAGAACGAATTATTTTTAAAACATTTTCATCTTATACCCAAGTCGTTTCTGAGATATCATCGGAACAGATATGGATGCCCAGATCTCTAGATATATGGTTCAGACGTCCAAACGAACCGATATTTGTTTCATTTTTTGGATCATGGACATTACAAACTTAGATTACCACTACCAGTTGATAGAGAGTTTTGAAATCTGGGTCTAGTTATTGAAAAAAATTATAGTCGGGTGAGTGCGAGCCACAAGTGAGAGTCTACCGCCGCGAAATCAACAAATTGATCCTAATTCATTGAAGAACTGAGAGCACCTTCCTCATTAATGTATAAATTTAAAATGCTAAAAACAAAATTTTAAAAATGATATTTATGACGGTTATACAATTTGGGCTCAACAATTTTTTAATCAGTAAGACAAAAAATAGACAAAATTTTTTATTAAAAAACAATTAAATGCCAAAAATTGGGTTATAAAACTGGCTGAATAATTTACTTGTGCGATTACAAAAATAACAATACTGGCAACTATACTTCACAGGAATGTAGTATCGTTATTAAAGGTATCATTTTGGCTGCTCAAAAATGTTCGTTCCAAATTCGAAGTTGATGTCGATTCCGGTACAAGAAGCTGATACTAATATAACCGTTAACCGTTTCACAACCTCTCTATCTCTATCTCTATCTCTCTCTCTATCTCTCTATCTCTCTCTCTGTCTGGTTCCACATCCCATGAAGGGATTTTGCCGCCTGCACTAAGGCCGTCCATCCATTTCGATCCATCGCTCTCATCCTCCAGTTTCGACATCCTAATGTTCGTAGATATTGGGAGATGTCATCACGCTAGAGTAGTCGAGGTCTGCCTCTACGACGCACTCCAGCTGGTTGGTGGTGAAACATTTTATTTAAAGCGTTGTCCGTGTACAATTTCCGAGGTGGAGTATAATGAATCCGATACGGTAATCCGAGGCTTTTGATTAGGATTCATAACTTAATTGTTTTTATGAGGGAAGATTATTGGCCTGCCGCTCAACCCGCTTGTTACGTGTATGGGTCTCGTACTGGTGAGAATCTTAAAGCAGCCAGTCCTACCTTGAAACACATTTATACAGACGCCCGCTTCAGCCGCTCCTAACCTGGAGAGCAGACGTTGGTTTTGTATTGATTTTAGGGTGCCAATAACCCGCCCTGACATGACAGGATTTCTTCTGCTCGTCTCTACTACACGGTCTGATTCATTTAGAGTTACTCAGGGGGCACAGGCGAGGAGGTATGAATCTAGCACTTCGCCCCGTTTCACAACCGTTCTGTGACTAATTTTGAATGCCAAGCTGTATGTCCTGTACTCGTTATCATATGGCGATCAATTAACCCAAAAAGTTTTTCAGTTACTTTATCGTTACATAGCTGTGAAACACATATTGGATGTTCAAGGTCATAAATAAGCAACTGATAGTTACAAAGAATGTATACATTTGGTTAATGACACCAGTGTTATAATGGAATTTAACCTAGGAAATTTAACCAATGCTTTTCGGCTGATGTGAATCACTTATTAATTCCCTTTTCATTTTGGATTTACGTTCAATTTATAATCCAAATGCTACTCCAGCTCTTGTAAGCACACACCAATGAAAACGGTACTAAACTTTTTTATAAAATAATTACAAAACTGTTACATAGTTATAAAAAAAATTTGTGTTTGTGTGAATATTTTTTATATTGTACTGGTAGTGGCACTGGAATATTTTACAAATTAAATACAATAAATGTATTGGCATATAGTTTAATTCCCAGAAAACTATCTCAAAGAAGCAACCATTTAAAATCATTTAATCGTACTGGGGGCGATGCTAGAAGTTTTTACACATTATTAGGAAAATACTATATATTGGAATAGTTCACGCACTTAAACAACATCTACGGAGAAAAATACTTTTAAAATCACAATATGTCTCTGTTTGGGTTATTTACTTGGTAAAAATGTAACAAACTATCCGCAAATTTGATGAAACAGACTCGCTTTATGTACCAGTTATGTATACACATGAATTTGTTGCACGAGCCTAGATTTATAAAAATCGATCATATAATGCATCGAATTACCTCCCTATACAAGAAATAGGTGATAAAGGATTTATTATGAGCTCACACACCCACTAAAACCTATCACAAAACATTAGATTGCCATACTATAAGAAATTAGTACCCCTGAATTTATTACAATAGTCCCGTTGATCATGATGTGTTGAATTTCCTTCCTGAGCGAATGGGTACTTCTGAAATAATAACATTATTGTACAAAACAAGTGTCATTTTGGACTTATTTCGGTAGCCCACACCCAGAAAATCGATACAAGAACAAGAAATACCTTCGAATTTGTTGCAATAGCACCAACGTACAAATATCGATGATAAAGCATCGAATTGCCTTTTTATACAAGGAATACTCACCGATGAAGTTATTGCAACAGTCCACATCAACAATAATCGACTAAAGTTCATGGAATTGCTTATACCTATACAAGAAAATGTTTTTCCAAGAATTCAAATTAAAAAAAAGTCAATCATAATACATCGAATTATCTTGTAATTTATTACAAAAGCCCACACAAACAAAAATAGACTAGAATGTATCGAATTACCTATCCGTACAAGAAATTTGTACCATACAATTTATTACAAGCTTACAACATAATGGATTGACTTTTTACCTTCCTGTACAAGAAATGAGCGCACTGAGTTTATGGGCTGTTGTCCACATCCATAAAACTCAATGATGTTGCATCGAATTATCTTAACACCTACAGAAATCGATAATAATGCATCGAATTATCTTCTTGTGGAAGAAATATGAACCCTTGATTTTATTTGAACAACCCATACCCAGGCGAATATAGAGATGTAACTCGATACATTATGATTCATTTTTAATGATGTGAGCAGAGTTTATAAATTCTATACGATACCAATGTATTGTACAGTTAGTTAACTCGATGATCTTGGGCTGTTGAGATAAATTTTGGGGAATCTGTTCTTGTACAGATAGGTAATTCGATGCTTTATGGTCGTCTTTTGTGGGTGTGGGCTGTTGAAATAAATTTAATGTTATCTATATATAGGGTGGGTTTGTACAATTATAGCAGGTCTGTAACTTATACAGAGAAATATGGTGTTTAAAGAGCTCCACTCCTTAGGGTTAGTTTTTGAATAATTGAACTATTATACTTCTTAACCTCTAGGATGCCGGACAGTGTGATTCAAAGATTTTAAATAGTTGCTTCTCTTTGGGATAGTAGAAAAAACTGTGTCAATATATAGTGATTAGTTTGTGTATTACATTTAAGTGCACCCTCCCCAATCTAAAATAATCTTGTAAACCTACTTTAGGGGACGTTTTTTAGGGTTTAACTATATCAGTATGTAGTAAATAATTTGTACCACGCCCAGTACAATCCAATAAATATTAACAGTCGAAGTGCACAACTCATTGGCCGACCCATCTTCCATGCTAAGAAAAGCGAAACTCGAAAAGGTGGGTACTGGTCCCAGAACAGATTGTAAAGATTCAATTATAAAAAATAAATAAATTATAACACAAATATGAAAAGTGGAGTGTAGCTTTGTCTAATGCCAGCCTTCACACGACTTGCAGCTTGTAATTGTAAAAATCTAGTACCATTTGGATAGTGCTGGTTTAATTTAATTTAATTTATTGTTCTAGTTTTACTATCTTATTGCTAAATTTGTAATTTATGGATTATGATCGATTATGCTGAAAAAGCTACTTTTGTTTATTCGATTTTATTTTATTTTTTTATGTCTTCCGCTTCATCGGTCAGCATGATAATGTTTTTTTTATGTGTGATTGCAAATATATATAATGAAATTTAATTAGTTGGAAGTGCTTTTTATTTCGCATATGGAAGATTATTTTCTGTTTTGTTTAATTATTATGCTCGCTTAAGTTCAATAATTTGTTACAGGGCAGCTGGTTAATGTAATAAACAGAACCACCAATTTCCCGTTTAACAGCTATATAAAAAAATGAACACTGTTTCGAAAACTAATGAAGAAGGTGGACTAAACATGCGCATTATACCTTCATCGTATCTGGCGACCACTTTCAAATTCTGCCAGTGACCGAAAACTAGGTCTTCAACCAACCATTACAAATTCTGCCACCTACCAATCTGCGTAAAGAAAACGGGCTAGAAAACTTGACGAAACAAATGCGCAAATAGAAAGAAACATCGTTTGTTGAATTCGATCAGTTTATAGACATGTGTGCGTATCGAAAAAATGAAAACGCAAGATTGAGTGCCAATCAAAATCTCAATAACATTGGCATCAACAACGAATCGTGAGGCGTTTACAAGGAGTTGGAGATCTCCGTCGGTCCGAAGGATATATTGGAAGCCATGAATATAAACCTTCAGAGAGCACTACAGAGCGGGGCTAACAAATTGTAGATCATTTGGCCTTACTTCAGTTGCGTTCAGATGTACGATAGTTATCAAATAAATAAAACGAGAAAACAAACGTGGCATCGAGCCGAGATTGTTGAGTTTACCGTTCTCCGTAACTTCGCAATAATCTAAAGGAGAATATTGCCAAAGATTTTATGCTAGCTTGAACGTGCAAAGTGCACACATGGAAGAATTGCGAATTGAGGACTTATATTATGCATGTAAAAAAGACGGAGCCTTTCAACGATGTTTCTTTTCGTGCAGGTTAGGTTTAAGCAGCACGCTGGTTTGATTGGAGTAGGTTGCGATTTAAGCCGCACGCTGGTTTGATTGGAGTAGGTTGCGATTTAAGCACAGCACACCGGATTTCACTTCACTGGATTTGAATTATTTTAATTATAAAGAAAAGCCACTTCACAAACGTTATAATTTATTACTATACAACTAAGATGTTAGTCAGCCACTCGTTTTTCCCAACTAACAAATTAAAATTTTGTATTTTTTAAAATATATATAATAATTTGGTACTGAGAGCAAGAGAATTATTGCATTTTTTTTTTTATATAAATGCATTACAAAGAATAAGTACATAAGTGAGAGATATTAATTGCATTCGTATATAAATGCATTACAAAATTTAAGTACAGAAGTAACATGAAAATATATATAAGTAAATAAAGCACAGAAAGAGTGGCTCACTTAAATGATATACATATAATAATTTTAATGCGGCGTATCAACATCCCGGCCCCCTTGAATCGCTTGATTCAATTTATAGGTAATAATACAAGCTTGTGAATTGGTCGCTTGAATTCTCCGGATATCGTTCGTACCGTGGCAACTCTTACAAAGCCATCTCTTCCCGGTT
Organism: Nephrotoma appendiculata; assembly: GCA_947310385.1. NCBI lineage: Eukaryota > Metazoa > Arthropoda > Insecta > Diptera > Tipulidae > Nephrotoma > Nephrotoma appendiculata. The sequence goes on along the minus strand of OX371224.1, from coordinate 119,744,896 downwards.
ATACGTTGGTTATCCTTCCTAACATCCATTTGGCTGGAGGCATTTGATCGTCTCGCACAACGACTACATCGTCTATTTTTAAATTTGGCATCTTAATAGTCCATTTCGACCTTTGTTGCAAAGTGGTTAGATATTCCGAATGCCAACGTAACCAGAAGTGTTATAACATTTTCTGAACCATAGACCATCGGGCTGACAAGGTCAATTTTATATCGGTTAAGTTATATTCCGGAACTAGTGTAAGCGGTTGACCTATGATGAAGTGTGCGGGTGTCAATGCATCTATTTCTCCACTACTTGGCTTGCAGATCGGTCTTGAATTCAAAACCGCTTCAATTTGAATGATGAGTGTTAACATTTCCTCCAGAGTTAAAATAGTGTTACCAACCACTCGCCAAAGATGGTACTTCATAGATTTAACTGCGGCCTCCCAGAGACCACCAAAGTGTGGAGATGCTGGCGGAATTAAATGCCAAGTTATTTTGTTTTCTAAAAGTAAATTGGAAATGGCATTAGAATTTTTTGATAAAAATAAAAAAGGTCAGATAATAAATTTTTTGTGCCAACAAAATTGGTGCCGTTGTCACTGTATACATCCGAACATAAACCGCGACGCGACACAAAACGCTTTATGGCTGCTACAAAGGCTTCTGTGGTAAGGTCGCTCACTAATTCAAAGTGTACTGCCTTTGTACTTAAGCACACAAATACGGCAACGTAGATTTTTTGAGACCTTTGACCCCTTCCTTTGCGTAAGCAAACTTGCAGTGGTCCCGCGTAATCGACCCCTATTTTTAGAAAAGGTCTTTCAAAGGTAACTCGTGGTTGAGGAAGCGAACCCATTAACTGTTTTTGTGACAACTTCATTCTTCTAAAACAAGGCAGGCAATGAAATATGATTTGCCTTATCATATTTTTAGCTCCAATTATCCAATACGTTTGTCTCAAAATAGTCATTAGTAATGATGGCCCTGCATGATGATGTTTCAGATGTGTGTCTCGGATGATAAGTCTTGTAAGAATGTGGTCTGGAGGTAATATTACGGGGTGTTTTGTTTCAAATGAAGCCATTGAATTTTCTATTCGGCCACCCACTCGTAATAATCCGTCATCGTGTATAAATGGTGTCAGCGAAGAAAGCTTATTATTTTTATCTAACTGCAATTCGGAACTTAGTTTAAGAATTTCCGTCGGAAAGGATACCTTTTGAAGCCATCGAATCAGGGTAGCAGCGGCTTGGTTTAATTCATCAGCTGTCAGGTTTTGGGTGAAGGCTGGTAGACAATTTTTTCGTGACCGTTGAAATATTTTACTACATCGTATGACAGAGGCTAGTATTTTACTACACTTATAAAACGAGGAATACAATATAGTAAAGCGATCAAGTAAGCTAGACGTTTTCGTACTAACGTGCGCTAGAACTGATTTAGGACGAATCTCTTGGTTGATGTCTTGAGTATCTTTCGTAACCGTAATTTGTTTAGGCCATGCAGACTCTGATTTTTTAAGCCAAGTTGGCCCGTACCACCATAAATGAAATTGAACAATGTCGCGAGGATTTAAGCCTCGAGAAGTGCAATCTGCTGGGTTGCATTGTGAAGTGACATGTCGCCATTGAAGTCTAGAAGTTGTATTTAGTATTTCGGAGGTTCTATTGGCTATAAACGTTTTCCATTTGCTTGGATGCTCCGAAAGCCAGGCCCACACAATTGTTGAATCGGTCCACGCATATATGGTGGTATCTTCAAATTCTAATGATTCTTTTATCAGTTTTAGTAATCTTGTCAATAGTACTGCTGCACAGAGTTCCAACCTAGGCAGCGAGATTGTTTTTATGGGTGCAACCTTCGTTTTTGCTGCAACGATAGTGTTTATAATTCCATCTTCAGTTTTCACACGGCTGTAAACTACCGCAACATACGCACTTTCGGAGGCGTCAGCGAATCCGTGCAGCTCAACCGCATTACTGCGAGTAAACAACCATCTGGGGATCTTAATATCCCTAATCCGGGACATTTCATTTCGAATTGTGGTCCATTTCGATGAAATTTCTGCAGGCAACTCATCATCCCATTCTAGCTGATGTAACCATAGACGTTGAAAAAGGATTTTGACGCTCACAATGACTGGTGAAAGCCAACCGAGTGGGTCAAAAATCTGCGACATTTCTGATAGTAAATTTCTTTTGGTTAATTTTGGATTTTTAGCAAAATTAGTTCTGAAGGTAAAATGATCATTCTTTGGGTTCCATTCGACACCCAGAAGTTTTGCGGATTTTGATTCTTCCGTAATTTCTAGCGCTTTTAATTCTTGGTCCTCTTCAGGAATGGTTTTTAATAACCTTAAATCATTTGAAGCACATTTACGCAGCCTAAAACCAGCAGAGCTTAAAACATAAGTTATATTAATTTGGATTTTGCGTGCTTCGTCGAGCGTTTGTGCTCCGGTCATTAGATCATCCACATAGAAATCAAGCAAAATAGTTTTGGATACTTCCGGATACTGTTCTCTGTTGTCAACTGCTACCTGATGGAGCCCTGGTAGCCAAAAATGCGGCTGAAGAATTGCCATACGTGACTGTGAGAAGCCTGTAATGCTTGACTGGTTCAGATTCAGTCGATCGCCAAACGATTCGTTGATAATTTGTATCAGACCTTTCAACCAAGACTTGCCGGTACATTTTTTCTACATCGGCTGATAACACGAATTTATGGAATCTGAACCGAAGTAGAATGGATACCAAACTTGATTGAATATTTGGGCCAACCATCAAGCAACCATTCAATGAATTGCCCAAAGCTAATTTACAAGAGGCGTCGAAGACCACGCGTAATTTAGTCGTTGAGCTGCTCTGCTTTATTACGCCATGATGTGGAAGGTAATACCCGGATTTGACATTTACTTCACTATCAGGAATTAGTTCCATGTGTCGTAGGTTTTCGTATTCGTTCATAAATTCAACGTAAGTTTCTCGAAAATGTTCATCATTTCTAAATTTGCGTTCCATGGCGTGGAGTCGTTTGATAGCGCTCGTTTTCGTATTTCCTATGCTTGAAGTTGGGATTTTAAACGGAAGTTTTACTACGATTCTTCCATCGGAATTACGCATAAAATTTCTTTCGAAATGATGTTGGCAATTTTGTTCTTCTTCGGTGAGGATTTTAGGTGCAATTATTTCTTCAGACTCCCAAAATCTCTTTAAGGTTCGATCAATATCTACTTCAGCGAATAGACTAGTTATTTGATCATGAGGATTTGAGTTTTGCTGGGTATGTGTCTGACCGGCTACTATCCATCCCAAAATTGTTCGTTGAGCAATAGGCATTCCCTTTTCTCCAGATATACGGCCTTCGGTGATTATATTAAAAAATTGATCTGCGCCAATTAGAAGATCGATAGGGTTCGAAAGATGGAATAACGGATCGGCCATTTCAATACCATTTAGGTGGATCCATTCTGAGCGAGCTATATTGGTAATCGGTAAATTGGATGTCAGTTTGGGTAAAATTAAGGCATTGACGATTATTTTAATGGATGGATCGATACGAGAATGTATTTCTACAAATGTTCTTCCTCTCGACGTACCAGCTCCAGCTGAGCTAAGGCCGATAACGGATATGCGGGCGTTCTGCCTTGGAATTTGCAATTTCTGCAGTAGAGACTCAGTAACGAAGGAGCTCTGGGATCCAGAGTCCAGCAATGCACGACATGCTTGTAGACAACCATATTTATCTTTCACATAAACGAGAGCTGTTGGTAATAGTGTTTGTGAATATACATTTAAAGTTTGTAACGCCTTAACTTGTGGATTACTTAAATGATCTGGACTTAGGCTAATATTTGAGTGTTGAGTGCTTAAGTGATTTTTAGTGTCTGGATTGTGTGTTACTAATGAACATTCGTTGATTGAAGTGGTGTATGTTGATGTGATTTCTTTATTATAATCGTTGGTTGCAGTGCTAGTAGATGCCATGTTGATTGCTGGGGCCTTGTGGACTAGAGTGTGGTGCTTAGAATGACATTCATGACATCTCTTCTTTGATCGGCAATCGTAAACGGAGTGACTCCTTCCGAAACAGTTAAAACAGCGAATAGAGGTTTTAATAAATTCTCTACGTGCATCGACGCCCATACTTTTAATCTTGGAACATTCAACAATCAAATGGTGATCGGTATTTTGGCAAACTGGACAAACTGAGTCGAATGTTTCTGCTACAAAACCTTCTGGGGCTTCTAACTGTTTTAGGGGCACGCTTCTTGTACTTGATAAATGATTCCCTTCTAAAGAATCTGCTCGTACGTTTAGAAATTCTATTAGCTGGTTGAGTGTACGGAAGTCATTTTCTGCTGATTCTCGTAACCATAGTTCACGGCTTTCTTCATCGAGCTTGTTGACCATTATGTATATTAGCCAAGGATCACGGGCTTCAGCACTTGTACCAAGTGCTCTAAGTTCCCTCGTAACTTCGTCACATGAATCAGTGACCTTTCGAATATTGGCGGCGTTAGGTTGACGTATGACTCCCTGTTCCATAAAAGTTTGAATGAAGGAATTCACTATATGTTTTTTCCTGTCATATCGTTTACAGAGCTTTTTAAGAGCTTCCAAATAATTTCGCTCAGTAACTGCATAATGCCTTACCAACGATGCAGCTTCATCTTTGAGAAGCCCTTTCAGATACTGAAACTTTTGTGCAAGCATTTTCATGAACCATGGCGTTGTATAAATCAAAGAATGATTGTAATTCTCTGTAATCGCCTGTGAAGGTAGGTATATTGATTCGAGGTAATTTAAAACTGTTGGAATTCCCGAAGGCTACGGATGCGTCCATATCCAATGATGCATCCTTTGGAGTGGCATTATGTATATTATGGTGTCTAAGCCATTCGTTTAACATTGATATTGCGCGATAATAATTTTCATCAAAATCAAATTGCTCGGATTCTTCTTCAATAGAAATAGCAAACATTTTATCTTCCGTTTCTATAAACAAATTTAACAACTCTGTTGCCTTTGCAAGTCGTGCTTTAATCTCATCATAACTGTTTCCGCCCGTTAGAGCTTCGGCATATGATACAAGCTTTGTTAATTGTCCCTTGATGATACCTCTACGTTTTATTAGTGCATTCATTTTAAGTTAATTCGACAATTTTTAAGAACACAATCAATCCTTTATTAGGCCAATTTTAAGTAGAGAATGTTACGTTAAATAATATATGATTTGAAATTATGAATGAACAATAAAATGTAATAATTAGATAATAAAAAATGTGCTTCAATTATTTTAACAATAACTTGTTATGACGGATTTAGCGTTATTTTGAACGACCTTTAAAATGCACAGCGGGGAAATTTCTAGAATATTGACGATGCGGTTTACGAACACTTCAGGAAAAAAATTTTATTCAAAGTTAATCTAGTTATGTTTCACTAAAATGTCTTATCACAATCACTTATACTAAATTATTACTCGCTTTTAATAAATAGCAACTAAATTATTTAATTTTGTTGTAATCCCAAGAATTAATATAATTGTATATATAAGTGATACTTATCGGTTTTTGTTGAGAGTTGAATGATGACACGTCTCCAACTGTCTGGCTTATCTGGTTCGAAGGACCATGTTTGTTTTCGTGCAGGTTAGGTTTAAGCAGCACTCTTGGCTTTATTGGAGTAGGCTAGGTTTAAGTCGCACGCTGGTTTGATTGGAGTAGGTTGCGATTTAAGCACAGCACACCGGATTTCACTTCACTGGATTTGAATTATTTTAATTATAAAGAAAAGCCACTTCACAAACGTTATAATTTATTACTATATACAACTAAGATGTTAGTCAGCCACTCGTTTTTCCCAACTAACAAATTAAAATTTTGTAATTTTAAAAATATATAATAATTTGGTACTGAGAGCAAGAGAATTATTGCATTTTTTTTTTTATATAAATGCATTACAAAGAATAAGTACATAAGTGAGAGATATTAATTGCATTCGTATATAAATGCATTACAAAATTTAAGTACAGAAGTAACATGAAAATATATATAAGTAAATAAAGCACAGAAACAGTGGCTCACTTAAATGATATACATATAATAATTTTAATGCGGCGTATCAACAGAGATTGATAGAATACGACGACTGGCTGAAGCCTTGAAATTTTGAAATTAAAACTTCTCTAATTATATGTGTTGCACCTCATCGAGACATTGACCTGTTAAGCTATATGTCTGACACTATGGCTTTTCAGTAAATTCGGGCGTGTTTTGCTCCATATTTCGATGTCACATAATAAATTGAAATAACGTGTTAACGTTAAACGTAGCGTTATTAAACATTTCGTGAAATATGATTCCAATAATATTTTATGTAAGAATATATTTTAAAAAATAAAAAACACTTTTTAAAATATACATAATAAAAAACCAAAAAAATAATTATCTCCGAGACCCTATCAGTGGTCAAAATTAGAATTTTGAAATTCTTCAGAAATATTGTGATTTAATGAAACTGGAACCTATAAACGCAAAAAAAACATTTTACTATTTACTGTAATTTTGAACTGTATTTCTGTATGTAATAAACTCCTTTACTATTTAACCTTTCGTTTGAAGCTACACCAACTAAACTTATATTTAATCAGTTTATTTTATCAGTTTTACGATTCCATGTTCCAATCAACCGATCCCGTCTCTAAAGAATCAGAAGCTGGAAGAAATACTTCACAAAATAAATTTGTACATTAAATAAATTTATTGCATTACTTTATTCATCATATTTTCGCTAAACATATTTTAAATTCAATAAATTGACCATCAGCCTCGAGTGGTAATTTCTTCATTCGGACATTATTATTGTAAATTAATTGCGCCACAAATCACAAAAACTTTAATGAAGTCCTTCTAAAAACTAGCGCTAAACCCTATTATTATATTTGGTCAAAACAATGATGTAAGCATTTGCAGCAACTACAATTATTTTTATACCGAAAACACTTTTACTTGTACTTTAAGTGTGCTTGCAGCCGGTGCAAGCTGGAAGGGAGATACTGGTTCAAACCATTGAGAGAACCCAAAATCAAGTTCTTCATCTTATTTCGAAAGACGATTTTATGTTCCGAATTACGATCCTCTGCTTACATCTTCCAAGCCAGGGTAGCAGTAGAAATAAAGCTTGGGCAAACTGTAATTGTGCTAGTAAATGAATGCTTGTACAATAAAAAACCGAAAATGCTTTTTAAAAATTAAATTCAATGAACTACTTGTTAGAATAGAAATCTTTAACAATAAGAACATTTATATAGAACATTGCCCTAATAAATATGAAAATATGAGAAATCTAATAACAAAATTTTGTCAAAATTTAATTAAATTCATTTCTCGACATGCAATTTCATAATCATGTGGTAATTAAAACGATAACTGTTATTAATATAAGAACGTCATATAATGTTATGAAAATGTAACAACACCCTCATTCTTATGAATTTAACAATCATTAAAATCCATTAAATTGTAACTCAAATATTATTTTCTAAAATTAAATACTGCAAATGGCGTGAATAGTCGTATAATTTTTTACGTGACTTTCAGTTAAATTTAATGTTTCTTCCAACACCGCTGAAGCAGTACCAGTTCTACTAATTTACGAAACAACACAATAGCACAAAGAAAAACTTTGTTTACATTTTTCATGCGATTACTGTGTACGAGTGTACACAAAGTTTTTCAATTACATGTTTTTTGTAGTCTTTCCATTTTTCGGTTGTTTGTCGTTTTTTTTATGAAAAATTGTAACTGAAAACAGTAAATACCGTACAATGAAAAGTTTTTGGTAATTTTCAGTTTTTTTTTCGTCATGTAAATTTTTTTATGAATTATAAAAAATTGTGCAGCATCTGTTAAGACTAGACAAATGGTGATTTAAATATCATTCATATGAATTTACTCAGAGGAGCATTACAAGTTTTAAACAAATTAATAACATATGAAATATGGTAACACCATGATTATGCAGTTTGGTCGTACAAGGAGACGACAAACCAACAAAACTAACCATAATTGTAGTAATTTAAGCTGGATACAGGTTTGTAGAGAAATAAAAATCGGTTTGTATGTTAAATGAAAAAGTTTTAAATAGAGCAAGAGTCCTGGAGGAGTTTAGTATCATTACAATTTTAACATGAAAATTATTTTAGTGCTAACTATTCTTAAAAAAAATTCGTAGACACGATGAAAATTAAATTTTTAGTCAAATTTAGCTATATAACTTTATAAAATCACACAACAAGGAAACTACGAAAACGAGATTTTACTAAGGCCTCACAAAGAAAAGGAGGACGCCTTTGGTGGAATATAATTAAATGCAAAATGCCAAACTATAAAACCAATCTCTTTTAATGTAACTATTTCGGTGTTAACTAGGATTAAAGTTTTTCGCCAAAAATACGTTCCAATCAAGATTATTGTACTAGCAAAGTTAATAGAACTAAAATATTTAATAAACTTTTCAATATAACTTTATTTTTTCACAACAACCCAGATATAGAGCATTAATAGCACATCTCAGTATTATGTGAATTATGAAGAAATTATTATTTAAAAAATTTAAATTAACTAAATAAATAAAAAAATATAAGAGAAAAATTATTATTTTAAACAAATTTACTCAATAAAACAAAATCAATAAATTAAGTATACATTAAATAAATTTAATACACTTATTAAATTAAATAAATTAGTTTTGTAGACGTGCTTTAGAAGGGTGAAAAATATATCGCACATCGGTTACAGCCGGCGCCTTGTAACAGTCCTCATCATACGCGAGTCTAAACTTTAATACTATGTAAGTGGTTTGTGGTCGGTGTAAATGATAAATTCACGACCTTCCATAAAGTAACGGAAATGCTTGACTGCTTGATAAAATGCAAGTAACTCACGATCGAATGCAGAATATTTCCTTTCCGCATCTGTGAGTTTCTTGGAGAAAAACCCAAGAGGTTCCCAGGTCTTGCCGTTAAGTTGCTGCAAGACCGCACCTGTTGCTGTACCAGACGCATCCGTGGTAATGCTATATATTGCATTAGCTAACGGATGCACTAGTAGTATTAGTAAAACTAGTAGTATTAATAATATTAGTATTTGTAACTTATTTTTGAGCTGAAGGAATGCCGTTTGACATTCTTCAGTCCAAGAAAAATGTTGAGGGGTTTTTGGTATTTTAAGGAGCTCTCCCAAATGCGTGTGGATTGGGGCAAGAGTCTCCGCTAGCTTTGGAATAAATCGGTGATAGTAATTAATCATGCCGATAAATTGATGTATTTGCTAGATAGTTTGCGGTACTTGGAAATCGCTAATGACCTTAATACGTTCTTGAGACGCACTGAGAAAAATTTTGGTTTGTAAAATTAACAAACGAAGTTTGTAATTTCTCAAAGTTACAAATTTTTTTGAATTTCAAAAGTATTTTTTTGAAATTAAATGAAATTTTCGCAAACTAATAAAAAGCTTTTTTTATTTTAAAAACATATTTTGCAAAATGATTTATAAAATACTTTTTAAATTTAAAAAGTTTATTTATTTAAACATAATAATTTATTTCAAAAGAAGAGTTTTAGCATTTAAAAACATTTTTTTTTTTGATAATAATGACAACTTATGAAAATATTTATATTTATTATTTTGCCAGAAATCCCGTTGTATTATTTTTCAATTCGTCTATATTTTATTTTTTATTGTAAGGTTTTTTCGGCTATTTATATAATTCGCCTAATCGATGTGTTCTTGTGTTATACTAAAGGTATGAAGGTTTGAATTTTTGCAGCTTGGTCTTTGCAATCTAATGAGTACTGACTGAGTAGAGCAACTTTTTATCAGTACGAAACGAAACCAAACTGCCAAAAAAGAATTTGAGGTGGTTCTCATTAAATTTTTTTAAGGGTTGTGTGTATTTTTACACAATGGCCATGGGGGTTAAAAATTGGGGAGAGGGAGTAAATTTTCTACTTTTCGTGGTAGATATGTTATGAGTAGATGACCCTTTGGTTTTGCTGACTTGAACCGCTAGTGTTTGCTGCTGACAATACTAAATCGGAACTCCGATTTGTATTGTAGCAGAAGTATTTTGTGTGGGGAATGACACTAACATCCGCGCCAGTGTCAATCAAAAAATCTAGCTTGTTGACTGGATCGCGGATGAATAAGCGGCTTGGTGCTGTTTTTCTTAAGGTCGCTGCTAAGACCTTAAGATTTAGTAGTTTGGGGAACTAGTATGTGCAATTCCGCCATGTGAAGCGTTGAATCCATATGGTTTAGAGCATTTTGTTGCTCTAGGGCCAAACCTGTTGTGATACCAACACCAATTTTGTGAATGTCGGTACGATGTATTTGCTTGTTGCGTTGTTGCTGCTTGCTGCTGGTAGTAATTAGTACTCTGAATGTTTGTTGTCGGGCGATAATGTTGTTGTCTACCTGGAGAAAATGTTTTTCTCCTAGGAGACTTGCTGTGTGTATTTTGCGTGCCACGAAATTGTGTACTATGTTCCAGTTTGTCCAGTCTGTCAATTACTTAACTAAGGGTTTGTTCCAAATTTGTGCTATTGGAATAATGTTTGTCCGTTGCTTGCTGAAAAGTATTTTGCTGTAATGCATTTACACGATTTTGTTTACTGCAAACTAATTCGTGTAATTTATCTGCTATGCAACCAAGAGCTTCCTCTTGCTTATCTTGCTGTGGAACTAGTGCTGCTTGTATGAAATCAAGTGATTGCCCGATCCATAGCTGTTTAATGATTTTGGGCGAAAATTCCCGTTCTGCCAGCGATTGAATTTGGTGTAGGAAATCGGAAGGACGCTGATCACCAATCTCCATTTTGCTGAGGATAGTCTCCAATTTGCGCTCCTCGGATATGGCGTAACGCTCCGTAAGAACTCGTTTAACCGCCTCGTAATTATTTTCTACCGGCGGATCATGCAAAATAAAATTTATTTTGTCTACTTGCGTTTCCGAGAGTGATGCGACTACGTAAGCAAACTTTCTTTTATCACTTGTGATGCGGTTTGCGTCAAACGTGATCTCTGCTGACAAAAACCAGCATTTGGGACTCGTCTCCCAAAATGCTGGTAGTTTAATGCTGTGGCCTGTTGTTGCTGCCACTTGTCCTTGTGCCGTAGTCTTGCTTAAATGCTAAGGTTGCTGCGTGGTGCCGCTGGGACCGGGTTCGAACTCGTTCTCCGACATATTTCACTTTTATTTTCGCCCCAAAATCACTAAACTATGTGTGTGCTGTTTGCTTGTGTGTCTTATAGATACGCGGACACAAATATTACTGCATTTACAAATGCTGAAACGCTTTAAAAAAAAAATAACGCAAAACGCAAATACGAAACGCCCGAAAGAAAAATAAAAATAGAAATAAAAATAATTCACAGCGCGTTTTTGACTGGTGCAGACTGGCCGCTGTTCGGAGGAATTTTATATGTACTACTAATTACATATGCTACGGGAAATAAATTAAAATGAAACGCTGCCTCTTTATATTGCGGATTTTAAACACACTAATTTATTTTTGTATAAATAAAATTGGTAAAAACTTACGATTTTAAATATCCTAATTCCTAAAAAGGAGCGTCGGGGTCACCAATATTGGGTTTTCCGAAGATCCCCAATTACGTATGTAAATAATGAAACACAACTTCTGTTGATTTGGTATATAGGTTTATTTTCCCGTTTAACACACACACATTTATTGATTTGATAAAAATTTGGAACCTTGCCCTTTAATTGTTTTTAAGCTTTCTGGTTTTGCTTGATGTTACCTCGTTGAGTTTAATTTCTATTCTGTTGTAAAGCAAAAAAATATCATTTATTTGAAACAATAATCCAAACGAATTACTTTGATCAGCGTGTCGCTGGGAATTCGTTTGTGGAATGTATTGCAAGGTATTTTCCTAAACACAGAAAATAAACTTTATCAACTTTATCATCTTTATCAACTTTATCCTAAACTTTATCAAGTACGATTTTTCCACATCAGAGAATCCAGAAAGTAACTTAGAGATCGAGTGATAGATCACGTCATGGTATATAAAAGACACTCCAGCATATGCGACATTAGATCTTACAGAAGTGCAGACATGGACAGCGACCTTGTGCTTGTCAAAACTGCCATTAACGTTCAACACACAAGCACAAAAGACTGTCCGATGGAATATCAGCTGTAACTAACTATTTAGGTCAACGCAGTAACAACGAAAACGCTCCTCCTCTATTCTCCTCCATCCCAAAACCTCAAATGTTCCGCGATGATTGGTTCGGTGATCAATGCTACTAACCCTAAAAGCACTCTAGTCAAATATTTCTTTTGTTGTCAAAATAAACAAGGCCGGTTATAGTCCAAAATTTCTAGGCTGAATATGTGTAGAAAATAAATTAAATAAATTATTATAGTATCTAATATATTAAAATGGTGTCTGTAATGTTTGTAATAGCCTTTCTTAGGAACCAGATATCGCAGGAAGCTGAAAGTTTCACCATTGATTAGGATTTTAGCAGTTTGGGATTTTGTTTTGGTTTGTTTTGCTTGGTTGTCAAAATTTAACGGTTTTTTCTCAGCAACGAAGCATCTTAGGAACTTCAGATTTTAATCATAGGTATGTTTCATTGCTATTTGGGTTTTTGTGAAATTTGGACTCGATAGGTGGTATTGTTGCAAAAATAAACAAAAACTTTATGAAAAATATAACTTGAAATTCAACTTTCCTTGGCAAAATTGATTGAGTAGCCAGGATTTCGGATTGCAAATTGCTTGCTTGGTAGCCGATCGATTATCTACCCCTACGATTAAAAATAAAAATTTTACAAAAATAAATGAGTACGCGAAATCATTGATCGCAGGACGCTTAAACGTGCATACATTTTTAATTATTGATTGTGTTACCAACAACACAAAATGACAGTTAAAGATAATTCCATTGTATTGTAAAATTAAGATTTTCTTTCTTAAAAATGTGACGCGAAAATATTGGTCGTAAAACACGAAGAAGCGAAGTGATTAGCCGAAATATAGAGAAAATATTAATGCTGACCAACAATAATCAGAATTAAAGACACAAAGGCAGCGCAACTTACAACGTGATTCAACAAGAAAGTATAACCGAAATTCGAAGAGTTACTACTCGAAGAGCAAATAGAAATGTTCGAGCTGCGGCAAGAGCATCGAACGAAGAACATTATAATTGCTCTATTGCGTAGTACTACCTTTTATTATGAAGCAGACATTGATTATTACGTCCATCCTAAAATTATTATCGGTGAAATGGATAAAGAATGCAATTATTGTCATGTATTAAAATTTAAAAATGTAACTCCTGAGATGTGTTGCTCAGGTAAGTTTAAAATCCACCACCTGAACCTTTAAAATCCTTGATGACAGGATAATCAAGTGACTCAAAGCTATTTTTGTCAAAAATAAGAAAATTTCATCAATAATTCCAAATGACATCTTTTGGCGCAAAACAAGTTACCAATATTGATTCTCTTGGTCGTAATTTGGCATCAACTTTTAAAATTCAAGGCAAAGTTTATCATCACATTGGATCAATGTATCCAATGCCAAATGAAAATGCAAAATTTTTGCAAATATATTTTATTGGATCAAATGAACAGCAAGTTCAAGAACGTTGCGAAATACATCGCATATCCGTAATTCGAGAGCATGAAATCATTAATACAATTCAACAAATTTTAATGAAAAAAATAATTAATTAATACAATTGTTCCAAAAAATTACACCACAATTGTAAAATGATAATTACATGATCGTCATTAAAGCAGATAAGACACCAACAGGTGCCCACATCCGTAGATATAATGCACCAACTGTTGATGAAGATGTCTGTGAAGTTAGCACGTAAAGTTAGCACGATATTTGCGATGGCAACACTCTTGGGTTTGAATCTTGAATATTGGATTTTTAGTACAAGATAGCTCGAAAAAATGTGAAATATGATATAAATTTATAAAAGTTAGCACGAAAAAAATTTCAATACTTAAATGATCAAAAAAAATTAAGTTAAAAATTTATCAATATAAAATATGTATACATGCTAAAATTTAGAACGAAAAACGCAACGACTGATAAAAATATTTAAAATAAAACATTTGATCAAACTTCATATAATAGTCCCTTTCAAGCATTTATGAGAAAGGAAATTTATTTTTTATTGTAGAAGATTACTTAATAAACTTCTTAGACTCATTTCAAAACAATCGTATGGGTCAGCGGCAGCACTAATGGTTCGAGCTGTCCTCTTCTAAGTATTTGTCGGACATGGAATTAATTTTTTATTGTAGAAAAATCCTTAATGAACTTCTTAGACAAATTTCAAAATAATCGGATGGGTCAGTCGGCAACAGTAATGGTTCGAGCTGGCCTCTTCTAAACATTTGTCAGACATAAAATTAATTTTTTATTGTAGAAGAATCCTTAATGAACTTCTTAGACAAATTTCAAAGCAATCGTATAGGTCGGACGGCAGTACTAATGGTTCGAGCTGGCCTCTTCTAAACGTTTGTCGGACATGGAATTAATTTTTTATTGTAGAAGAATCCTTAATGAACTTTTTAGACAAATTTCAAAGCAATCGTATAGGTCAGACGGCAGTACTAATGGTTCGAGCTGGCCTCTTCTAAGTATTTGTCGGACATGGAATTAATTTTTTATTGTAGAAGAATTAGGCAAATTAAGGATTCTTCTACAATAAAAAATTAATTCCTTGTCCGACAAATACTTAGAAGAGGCCAGCTCGAACCGTTAGTACTGCCGTCTGACCCATACGATTGCTTTGAAATTGGTCTAAGAAGTTCATTAAGGATTCTTCTACAATAAAAAATTAATTTTATGTCTGACAAATGTTTAGAAGAGGCCAGCTCGAACCATTACTGTTGCCGACTGACCCATCCGATTATTTTGAAATTTGTCTAAGAAGTTCATTAACGATTTTTCTACAATAAAAAAATAATTTTATGTCCGACAAATACTTGGAAGAGGAACCTTGGAAGGTGCTAACTCTATCGAAAAAAAAAAAAATACTCAAACCACTTTTAGAACACAAATCAATTAAACATTTTTAAAGTAATAATATAAATGTATGATTAAATTTGGCGGTAGGCTATCTTTAATTTATTTAATTCTTTTCTATAAATTACTTAAATAATATACTTAATTTTCAAAACATGAAAACTATGACATTTTTTTATTTTAGTACTATTTGATATAAAATAATTGGTTAAAATCTGTGATAAAAGTTATTGCCATACGTACAATTTTAAAAAAATCGTGTCAACTCTACGTGTTAATTTCACATCGGTTTGATGAAGTTGCTATTGTAATGGTTGGGGAAGCTTTCAAATCACGTGACATAGTTATTAAGCGTAGAGATACCGCAATTCAGAAATTTGAATACACTCATCGCTCTTACGATGCATTACAAACCCCTTTAATTTTTTGGGAAGGTGATGATGGATATTAAATCAACATGTGTGTGCTATGAATTATTACGCTTATCGACTAATGATTAGATCTATTGAAAACAATCACATTCTAAACTGTAGATATTTATACCATCAGTATGTTGTCAATATGTATACCAAAATCGAGAGTGAACGTCTACGATACATTAGTTTTAAAAAGCCAAAATTACAAAGCGACGAATACATCCACCTGCGTGATGCAATAAATAGAAATGTAGACAGAAGTATATTAATGCTAATGGCATCGGTAATACTGTTATTCTTCCTTCATCATACATCAGCGGTCCGCGTCATATGTATGAATATATTCAAGACGCTATAACTTTGGTTCATCATTACGGAACACCCGATTTATTTATAATATTCACATGCAATTCAAAATGGAACGATATTGTAGAATTATTAAAGCATAGTCAACAATCGCATGATCGACTTGCCATTATAGCACGAGTTTTTAAACAAAAGCTAAATCCTTAATGGATCTCATTACAAAGTATCATGTGTATGGGCAAACGAATTGTTGGATGTATTCGATCAAATGGCAGAAACGAGAACTTCCTCAAAATCATATATTAATTTGGCTGACAAATAAAATAAGATCAATCGATATCGACAACGTACTAAGCGCTGAAATTCCTGATGAAGACACGGATCCAGAATTGTTTGAAATTTTTAAATTAAATATGATTCATGGTCCATGTGGAGCATTTAATATGAATTCACCATGTATGATTAATGGTAAATGTTCCAAAAGTTTTCCTAAAAATTTTACAATGCATACGATTACTGGAATTAATGGCTATCCATTATATCGTAGACGATTCTCTAAGAATTCTGGAATGTCATTCAAGATAAATATTCACAGAAAAGAATTTGATGTTGACAATAGATGAATTGTGGTTTATTTGCCATTTTTTATCAAAAACATTTAAGGCACACGTTAATGTAAACTATATGCTCATCCGTAAAATCCATAAAAAAATATATTTGCAAATATATCAACAAAGGGACTGACATGGCAGTTTTCAATATTGAGCGACAAGACAATTTAAATGACGAAATTTCAAGATATCAAACAGGAAGATTCAAAAAAATTCAAAATTCATCTAGCGGTACATCTTCAAAATGGACAACATGTCTATTTTTCAGACCAAAATATTGCACAGCGAGCTGCTTTTCCGCAAAAACTCATTTACACGTAATTTGCTGTATTCCTACTATACGTGAGATAAAAAAATGAGAACTTCGAAAACGAGGTACACCTGTCGATGGACATCCTGGCATTTTTAAGTTAAATGTTTTAGGCAGATTTTACACTATTCATCCAAATAAAACAGAATGTTTCTATTTACGTTTATTATTAACTAATGTTCGAGGACCTCATTTAATAATTTAAAAACAGTTAATGAACACCAACATGAAATTGTTCACGCAGCATGTTTGGTTTTGAATTTATTAAAAGCAGATTTACGTTAGGATTCCACATTAAACGATGCAGTCATTACCTCATCTCTAAATCAAATATGCCAATTATTCGTCATTATCATTACAAGTTGCAGTCCTTCCAATCCAAATGAACTATGGGAAAAATTCAAAAATGCAATGACTTCGGATTTTCTTCACACATGTTGCAGTATCCACAACGACAACACAATTGATTTCTTACCAATCATGTTCAATGACTGTTTAATTCGAATTGAGGATATCTGTATGACTATTTCAACTCAAAATCTTCAAACTTTAGGATTGCCATAACCTTCAAGATTAGCAAATTATCTAATTATATATGATCTTTCACGAGAACAATTATACAATACGCTTGATTTACTTGAATTTGTTCAAATTAATAAGCCAAAATTGATAGATGAACAAAAAATTATTTACGACAGAATTTTACATGCAGTTCAAGCCTAAACTGAGGGTTTCTTTTGTTTGGATGCTCCAAGCGGAACTGGAAAAACTTTCATGATTTCACTTTTACTAGCAGAAATTCGTTCCCAAGGTAATATTGCATTAGCCGTTGCTTCGTCAGGAATTGTTGCAACTTTATTAGATGGAGGGAAAATAGCGCATTTAGAATTACTGCCATTAAATATTCAAACTAATGAAAAGCAACATGTAATTTAAAAAAAGAATCAAACATGGCCAAAGTACTGCAAAAATGTCGCATTATAATTTGGAATGAATGCACAATGGCTCAAAAACATTCATTGGAGGCATTTGACCGAACATGAAAAGATTTCAAGAACAACACAAATATTTTTGGTGGAATCATATTTTTATTTTCTGGGGATTTCAGACAAACACTATCTGTTATGCCACGATCAACATATGCTGATGAAATAAACACATGCCTTAAATCTTCATCTTGATGACAACCAGTAATACCAATGAAGTAAACCACAAATATGCTTATCCAAAACGATCCATCAGCTGTATTTTTTTCTAAACAATTTCTTGACATTGGAAATGGAATAATTGCTGCTGATCAAATAACCAAAGAAATCGAATTTCCAGAAAACTTCTGTACAATTGTTAATTCTGGGGAACGACTTATAACAAACATGTTCATTCAAACATTCTACAAAACTATAAGCAAACTTAATGGTTACAAAATCGTGCAATTTTAGCGCCCAAAAATATTGAAGTAGAATTTCTGAATCTAAAAAATCAAGATATGTTGGATACAGAAACAATGTTTTTTAAATCAATCGATACTGTCACTGAAGAAAGTGAAGCAGTTAATTATCCAACGCAACCAGGTTTGGCACTACATCATTTGCAATTAAAAATTGGTTCTTCAATTATTTTATTGCGCAATATTCAATCGCCCAAATTGTGTAACGGAACTCGCGACAATTATAACAGGAAAATTCGTAGGAGAACGTGTACACGTTTGTTACTTCTATTACTATATTTTCTTATTTTAAAAATTTAACACTATTTCACAAAAAGCTTTAAATAACTACAAATTGATGTTAAATTTTAACAACCATATTAACTTCGCGTAATTTTAAGTCACCGTTTGGGAAGAACGACCGATTTCTTACTGTGATGCCACGTATTCCTATGATACCAACAGATTCGCCAATTCCATTCAAGCGACTCCAATTCCCAATTCGATTGGCATTTTCAATAACAATAAATAAGTCACAAGGCCAAACATTCAACATATGTGCTATTGATTTGGAATCACCATGCTTCTCCATGGCCAACTTTATGTCGGCTATAACCTTGTACCAAATATAAATTTTGGGTGGATGAAAAATAATAAAAACTAATTTTATTTAGGCAGCAAAATACAATTTAATACAAATACAAATCTTTATAAAATACGATAACTCAAACAATAACAATTAAAATTTCTACATCTAAAACACAATAATTATTTTTTAACTTAATAGTTTCCACTGCTTCCCTTCCCAATTTTTCTCCATTTTTATAACAAAGAACACTAGCAAAATTTTAAATCATGTTCAAAAAAACTAGCTTCCCAACGAAGTGGGACGGGTTCCGCTATCTATATTAATAAAAATCAATTGGCGCATGTATAACTGATCATCACTTGAGAACGGCTCGACGGACGGTGTTTGTAATTATCAGGACAAGGTTTGTATGAAAGACAAATTTGGGAAAATCCACTGAAAAAGTCGGAAAATTTGAAATATCGAAATATGATGTTTTGTACAAGATGTTGCACGTATCTAATTCAGACGGTCTTTTAGAAGAGACAAATTAGAAATCGTAGTGAAAACTACGAAACTTTCGGAAAAATTCGAAGACATTTGATTTTTTTTTGAGAACGGCTCAACCGATTGGTCTCAATCTTTTTTTTGCTGTATTCTCAATTTCCAGGAGATGGTTCTTACGGAAGAATATTTTTGGAAAATCCATCGAAAAAGTCGAAACATATGAAAAATAGGAAAACCGAAAAATGATGTTTTGTTCAAGATTTCGCACGTATCCGATTCAGATGGTCTTTTAGAAGAGAAACATTTGAGAATCGGAGTGGAAAAATCAAGAACTTCCGGAAAAACCCAAACAAAATAGAATTTTTTTCTAGCGCATCAGTTAACTACGGCTGAAACGATTTGGCTTAATTTTTTGTGTTGTATTCAAAATTGCCAGTAGATGGTTCTCACGAAAGAAAATTTTGGGAAAATCCACCGTATACCAATACAGT
The DNA here is from genome assembly GCA_947310385.1 of Nephrotoma appendiculata. NCBI lineage: Eukaryota > Metazoa > Arthropoda > Insecta > Diptera > Tipulidae > Nephrotoma > Nephrotoma appendiculata. The sequence continues at coordinate 119,725,184 of OX371224.1, read as the reverse complement.
TCGAAAAACTTGGAAAGTAGAAAAATGATGTTTTTGTACGGGATTTTGCACGTATCAGATCCAGATGGAGAAATATGGGAAAATCTGATTGGAAAACTTGAAAACTTCTGGAAAAATCCGAAGAAAATTGAATTTCTTTCCAGCGCATCAGTTGAGAACGGCTGAACAGATTCGGCTCAATCTTTAATTGCTGTGTTCCCAAGTTCCAGGAGAAACTCGGAAATTTTCTGAAAAACCCGAACAAAATTGATTTCTTTTTGTAGCGCATAAATTGAGAACGCTTGAACTGATTTGGCTCAATGTTTTAGTTGTTGTAATTGCAATTTCCAGAAGATGGTTGATATGAGAGTTTGCGTTAATATGTATGTCAAGATCGAAAAATCACGTTTAAATTTCATCCGCTTCAATCAATCAAATCTACGTTCCACGCTTTATGCGCAGCACAAAACAATATCCGCGTCCGTTACTGACATACACAATTAGTGGAAACGATGGTTATCTACTATATCGGCGTCGTTCACACGAAGATGGTGGCAGAACAGTCACGATGATGGTGAATGGAAAAGATGTTGTGGTCGATAATCGCTGGATCGTTCCGTATTGCATGTTTATAATGCAATATTGCAAATACTTGAACAAAGGTGTTCGGAATTGCTGCTCCGGATGTAATGACGAAGTGTCAATATTCCAGATTCCAATCGGGCCGTTATGTCAGTTGCAATGAGGCGATTAGCACATTTTCTCATTTACTTTACACGAAAGTCATCCCACTATTCAATATTTGTGTGTACACTTGGAGAATGGACAACGTGTCTATTTCACGGAAGCTCATGCAACACAACTAGCAGAATGATCACCAGCTACAACATTCGAAATTTTATTTATATCTGAATATAGTACTGAATTTATAATATGAACGATCAGTGATAGTTGCTGTTGCAGTATAAATAGTTAATTTATTTATCATTTATCCTTATAGAGGAAATTAATAAAATCGATCTGAATTATTATAAAAATAATTTTAGAACCATGTAACGGCGACTAAAATTTCACTTAATAAACCCAAACTGACAGTTTGTGTGGTTACCAGAATTTAGTACGATTCCATAGAACAATCAGAAGTATTAGAACGAGTATAAACTTTTATTTATGGCAATTTCATTAGACTAGGTTTAGGACAACCACCACCACGACCCATCCATTTTTCCGAATAAAACTTTTAAGATCTTTAACATGTCCGTTTTCTCAAATGTTTTATCAATTGAACAAGCTTATGTATATGTGTTAAGCAGATTGGTTCAGCACAAAATGGGATAAAAACTGTTTTGCCGACCCTTGTTCTTTTATTTTTTAATTTTCTAAATTCTATTAATCACAACTATACAATTCAATAGAATTGATAAAAAATAAAAATGGAAAAATTGTTCCATTAATACGGACTAAAATGTAATAACAATACAAACCATATTGACTGGAAATTTATGGTTGGTGTAGCATGTATACTTTAATCGTAATGACAAAGAATCGAAACATAAAATCTAATTCAATATTTTGATATGTTTATCATCGCATATACAACAATCCATGGCATCCAAATAAATATGTTTTTGTGACCGCACATTTCCCAATGGAAATAAAATAATTGACACACATTTTCCATCACTTTTCAAAATTTCTTTGCGACACGTGCTACGGAAAATGGAAAACAACGGGTGTATAGTAAGTAATAAAAGGGTCGATTATTCATACTATACTATTTTCCGTATTGAAAATCGCATTATCATAATAGTAGAGTTTATCTTTATGTTTGTGTCTGTGGATTGAATTTTCAGTTGTTTCAATAAGAGATAGTGTAGTAGTAGATAATTCTCGATGTTTTTCCAGAGATAGGCATTTACGTGGCATCTAGTAAACCTCAAATACTCGAAGACAACATCGACTACTCGTAGATAGCGTCGACAAATGCTTTCTCAGATTTTACGAGCTTAGCTAGAATGACTTACCTAGTTTGCCGACAGATTATACTAGTGAATTTATCACTGTATCCAAAAAGCATAGTCTGCCTGTTGCTTAATCATAAATTCCGAATTAAATTGATAGCGAGCAACAAAAGAAATTCGAAAGTCGATACCACCGGCTAAAAGAATTTAAGTGTACTTGATTTCAACTTCGGGCAACTTTCTGTTGTTATACAAATATAAAACATACAAACTGTCAGCAACTAACTTCATATTATTGAATAAAATCGAATGAAGAACGTCTCTGGAGGTTTACTTGGAGGTTCACTTGGTTTACTACTATTGAGATCCGGTTATCAAAAATAAGAGAATTTTGTTTTAATTTTACCATTTTTTTTTTATTTTTATTTTTTTGTTTTTTTTTGATTCCTAAACATAAATAAATTTTTAATAATCTTCTCGAATCAATGAAATTCAAATTATAGAAATGTAAAATTTTTTAGGTTGTCCGTTGCGCAGGGTCAACTTTTTTCTATATCCTCCATTAATTTGATCAAGAATTAATAATTTTTTCCCAAAACTTAATTTCTTTTGTTCTTGTTAGAAGATACTTCTTGTTATCATGCCACCTCAAACCCATGTTGTAACCTAGAAACATGGCAAACCTAGAGTACTTTTTGACTTATTCATGAAAATGCCAAACTCACCCGATTTACAACCGGTCTTTTTCTGGGAAAATTATTGTCCGATAGAGAAAAATTTAGAATATATAAAAAAATTACGATGGACTTCTGATAGCAAAACTTTAACCATATTGTGAAGGGAACTTTTTCAAACAAACCTTAATAATTACGACAACAAAATATTTACTTAAACTTTCGGACGCAGTAATGACTCAAGTCAACTTTTACGGAAATAAAACATGATTTTAACTTTACGAATCTATAGAAATTTGTCATAAATTCAAAAAAAAAAAAAAAAAACTTGTATATATAACGAAACATTGCTCATTTTTCAGATAAATCCATAACAAAATGATTTACTCTTAATGCCGAAATTTAAAAAATGAAAAGATTTATTACAAACGATATATGGGTAACTTATTTTGAAGGCAAATTAATTAAAGGCAACGGTAATTGAGACTAGGGAAAGTTTAAAAAGCGCCACTAGTAGCAAAAAAACAAAGCTCCTTTCAGATACAACCAAAAATTGTGTTTTGACGTTTCCTATGTGTTTACATAGATTTACACAGAAATATTTCTCAGGTAATTATTGTTTTAAACAGCAAAGTTTAAAATTATTTAATAAACAATTAATTTGATTCAGTAATTTAATGTGTTACTTTCGATATTTTATTTTTGTTTTGTTTATTTGTATTATTTAGAAAGGTTATTAAATTAATCTAAAAAAAAATAAGATTGATACCTATTGATATGGCGGGCAAAAAAATAAGTCTAAACGGAGATGTAAATAATAATGTGGATGATGGGCACACGTTTAATATATCATTATGTGATATAATAGATTATTTTAATGGATCGAAAAGACCTTTACGTGAAGAGGAAAACATATTAAAGGCCGGCTGGGTGTATGCAATCGGAGTCGTACCGGGCCATCTAAAAAACCGAGTTGTGGGGCTAGTTATACAAACCTCAGCAATGACAGATAGCCCACATGAAGTCAGATTGGACCAGTTGGAGAAATCGAGCAAAAACTGGAAATTGTATTTGTACGTATAAGGCCGGCCAAGGCGAAAAATGTGAACACGTAGCGGCTTGCTTACTAAAAATTTGTCGGTAATTATTAATAACATGAAAATTGTGCGTTTCTACATGGGTTTTAGTATTTTTTAGAAAACCACACCACGAAGTCAAAAGCTGTACCGAGCTCAAGCAACAATGGGGTAAAACTGGAAAAATTATTTCATCAGAGTACAGTTCAGTGATTGTTCAAGATTTGTGCCATGTACACACAAAAATTAAATCACAATACGATGATATTATATCGACAGAACAGGAACTTGCATTTAAATCAATGTTTATTAATGGTAAGTAAATTAAAACTAAAAATGTAAAACTAGAAATGCAAAATTAAAAATTTATTTTTTTCTAGCCGCCCCGGAATCGGAGTTGGCCAAAATGATTGCGGGTAACCGATCAAATGATCAGGAGCGAAATTTCCAAACGGACGAAACAAGCGAAGACGATTTTTATAATTTTGTTATTTGTCATGATGGCCTTAAAAAATTTGTTCCATTTTTAAATAAGTATATTAATTCCGCTACACCAATTCAATATAATTGTAAAGTGGTCAAAACAAACAGCGAGGCAATTCTTATATGTAAATCGACAATAAGACAAGCTAGTGCGCAATGGTTAGTAGAGCAAAAACTGCGAATAACCGGTAGTATAGCGTACAACCTTTATAAAAAAAATATAAAAAAAAACCTTTATACTTATGCTGTAAATAAAAACCAAAACTGGGTAAAAAAATATAAGTCGATTTATGAATATAATTTCATGGGTAATAAAGCTACAAAATACGGCCAGTTCGCTGAAAAGTTGGCAAAAGTGAAAATTGGGCAATACTGCTTACTTTTTCAAACAGGACTAATCATATCACCCGATTTGCCATTTCTTGGAGCTAGTCCGGATGCAATTATTTTTAATGGTGATCAGTGGAAGCTCCTCGAAATAAAATGTCCAATTAACGGAAAATTGTTTACGGTTACGGATTTACTGCCATCTTTACCATATCTATTTGTAAACAGTCAACAAAATTATGAGTTGAACAAAAAACACCAATATTACGGGCAAATCCAATTGGGTCTTGGCATTACAACTTTAGATTTCTGTGATTTATGCATATATTCTTCGTTTGATAACACCTTTGAAGTTGTAATTGTACCAAAAGATTTCCTTTTTTTAGATACATTTATTAAAACTTTATGTGCAATTTATTTTGAAACTTTGGTTTTGCATATGTTTAAACAATAACTTTTATTTTTAAGAAAACTGTGATTTGTTTATATAAGACTGAAGGCAATATTCTTATTTTATTTTGTTTTTAATTTTATTTGTTATTTTTCAATGAATTGTTTTTGTACCACTATTGTTAAATTTAATATAACTTACCTGAATAATGTAAGACTGATATAAAATGATATTTTTAGGGACAATATAAACGGAAACTTTATAACCGAGTATGAACTTAAGAATATATTTGTTTTCGAAAAATTAAAATGTTCTAAAACGTAATTATGATAATAAATGTATTATTTTTATTCTATCTATATATTTATATAAATATAATTTTAATATTTCAAATCAAATAAATTTGTCATCCTTTAATATAGGAGTATCTAAATTAGAAATGGCACATATGACCGTCATAATGTCATCTATATAAGGCAAGACAGATAAAGCAACTTTATTTGATAATATTCCGAAGACCTTAAGTCTGGCAATTCGACGTTCAACATGAACACGAGCACTGGCAATCTGGGTATTTCTTCGTACTTCGGATTTAGATTGAATATAGTATAAAAAGTCAGGTCTTATCATTTCGATGCCAGCATTTAATAATTCGTTCCCAATCATAAATCCCTTATCAACCATAACCGCATCATCGGGTTTTAATTTTTCTATCAAATTAGTTAGGTTGAATATGGCCTTATCTGAAGTTTTCCCAGCTACAAACGGACTGATAAAATTTATTATTCCTGAAGGGGCTACACCTATTAAAACCTTTAATGTATGACCTCCTTTATAATGGGAATAAGTCGAAGTGCGACATTTTAAGCAACTAAACTTAATTGTTTTTATTTCCGTACAATCCAAAACGGTCATTACAATTTGTAATTTTTTAAAGTAATACGGAAGACTTTTAACATTTTCCTCCCTTGTCTGCCAGTGAATAGTCGATTTCATTGCTTTTGCTAATAATTGTATTGTATCTACAAAATAATGCTAAGCACTTTTGTGAGAAATTTGAAAATCGATCGTTATTTCAGCGAAAGAGCAGTTGCTTTTAAGTCTAAACATGGTAAGTAAAATCCGATTTCTCAACGACATTGTACAATTTTCGTATGGTCTTATAATTTTACAAGCTGCTACCATGGCATTTAATATGGCAAGTGTGGGAATTCCAGTTTTTGTGTTTAGTTTGGTGTCGGTGTCCCATAAAGACGTCACAAAAACTGTGTTTTCTAAATTTGCTTGAACTTCTTTATCTTTCATTATTATTGAGCATTGAACTGCAACTGAAATTGGATTGGTTCCCATTATATCTTCTTCATCATGCGCAACACAAACATCGCAAATCGCAATTCTCCGATTCAACGGGCGTTTCTACGCAAGCACTAAAAGTATAAAACAAAATATTACAAATATAAACATAAAAAGAATAACTAAATGAAAAGTACGTATTATCACTTACAAATTTTGACGAGATTTAAAGCGATCCGACCTTTCTTTTCCTTTATCTCCTTGTAGTTTCGATAAAATAGACGATGTTGGTAAATTTTTAGAAGGAAAAGCTCCTTTTTTTAACCCCACTTTCTTATTTACATTCAGCCGACCTACGGGGCCCCGCAACTCATAAGTTTTAAAATGATCACTACATATTAAAAAATACTTTGGAAATGGTTTACCCATTTTAAGTGCGATCGTCCATCTACGAAGTTCATTTTTGTTTGCCAAAACCTCTTTCGGAAGTGAATGCATCGACACATCGTCTGATTTATAATTATTGCATTGAGGAACACCACAATGCGATTTACTGACTCGTTTATTTCTGATTTTAACTGCATCCATATTAACCAAAGTTCTCTAGCAAAAATATATAATGAATATAAGTATGTGGTAGTACAAAAACCAAAGTATAGCACAACAAAACTCACTTATTTTCTTAGTGGTAGTGGTATTTTTCGAGAGCAACAAATTCGATTTATTTATTAAATTAGTTTTAATTATTATTTTTAACAATTTACGTGTTTTAAACTCACAAACTTTAATATCATTCAACTTGTGTACTGAAATTAAAATAATATGTCAAATTTGTATCTTTTTCGTAGTGACAAATTTTCCCGGTAGATCACAGGGGTACAAGTCTCAATAATGAAATGGTTTTCCTATAAAGTTTTAAGATTGAACCAACGATAATATTTCGGAAACCAATTGACCGTTCACAAAATGAAAAACATTTTTTAAATTTTCTTATAGAATAGACGAGTAAGTCTTAGGGCCTATTTTTTAATTCAACCTGAGCAAGCAGTGCGCTGTCAAAAAATACTCTGTGTTTTTTTTATTCAACCTGAGTAATTTTACTCTGCACACTTTTTATTTGTGAACTGTGCTTACACCGAGCTTACTCGGTTCTTCAAATTTTACTCTGAAATTAATGTCAGTGTACGAAGAGTGTGCAAAGTAAAAAACAATTTTTTACTCTATGCGCACCAGAAAATTTTACCCAGTACAACCTTTGCTCGGTGTACACTACCCGGGGTAAGCCTGCTTGCTCGGGTTGAATTAAAAAATAGACCCTTAGACGACATAGAAATTAGCAAAATTACAAATGGCGCTAAATTACAAAGAAATTCAAATGATCATGTAAAATGATTAATTATGAGTGATCTGAGAGTAATAAACAGTAAATAATATGTATCGATGCAACACTATACATCTAGTAAAACATTTCCGTGTATGTATACGAGTTGAGGGTGCCTCTTATGTTATAGGTCGATGTTTTTTCTAATAACTTTTAAACGAAACATAATTTAATAAATACTGTTAAAGTTAGCCGAAAATTTCCAGCCGAAAGATAATGCAGATAGTGTCTTGAATACACCAAAAATCAGTCATGAATTCGAATTTAGGATATTATTATATCATTCGGGTAAAGGGGAAATTATTTCAGTTTATAAGAATTTAAAAACCGATAAGAGCGAGAGTATAAAGAGAGTTTAACTGTCGGTTGAAATAGCCAAGACACTATCTGCATTATCTTTCGGCTGGTAACTTTCGGCTAACTTTAAGAAGGTATTTAATAATTTGTGTTTTATTAAACGGTGATGAAGAATTTCCTAAAACTTTCCTAAATTTAAATTCGTTTGATAGTATTAGTGAATCTTTCAATTATTGCTTATAATAAAGCATTCAAGCATTACTCTTAGATCAATTGAATAGATCAGAACTCATGATTTTGCTTCCACAAACTATCTTAGGAATGGAAGGCATCAATAAGCGAATATTTGTTCAGTTTAAAATATGCAAAAAGTTTCAAAAAATTCACTTGGTGATTTGGGGGTACGATTTAATTAAAACTCCAATAATTTAATTATCCTTACAATTTGAATTGGTTTCCAATCATAATTTTGCTTGCTCAATAATATTAGGATCATGTTTAGTCCATTCAAGATGCACTTATCCGTTCCACAAACCACTGTAAGCTCTTGGCCATGAATGAGACTAATATTTTGAAATCTGGTTTGGCCCATTCGAGATGCACACAGAGTTTGAGGAAATTCGCTCTTCTCAATAAAAGGGTGAAATGTATCAAAAACCGTCCCATGTCATATGTTGAATGGAAAAAATTCAATATATCCGTTCCACAAACCACTATAAGCTCTTGGCCATGAATGAGACTAATATTTGTAGATCCTGTTTGGTCCATTCGAGACGCACGCACAGTTTGAGGAAATTCTCTTAGCAACAACAGGGTCAAATGTGTCGAAAACCACCCCATGTCATATGTTGAATGTACCTGTTAAGGCCAAGATTTGACCCTGTTATTGCCAAGAGAATTTTCTCAAACTCTGTGTGCATCTTAAATGAACCAAACAGAATCTAAAAATATTAGTCTCATTTATGGCCAAGAGCTTACAGTGGTTTGTGGAATGGATATATAGAAATTTTTCCGTTCAACATATGACATGGGGTGCTTTTCGATACATTTGACCCTTTTATTGAGAAGAGAATTTCCTCAAACTTTGTGTGCATCTCGAATGGAGTTATGGTTTTACTTTATTTTTCTTGTATTTTTTGTTCTATTAACGTCATAAAATGAAGTACTAAATTTTTCTGTTCGGTGTAATGAGAGGGGAATTCTCCTTCTGTGACGGTTCCACATGTACAGGCTGGGCTTGCCACACTCACTTTCATCTCCTTGGCAGGATATCCACAGGGTCGGAGAGGTGAGTCCAGCATAAGTGTTGTCCATTCGTCGGGAGCCACCGTAAAATCCACGCGGTATCTCCTTGGCATTGCGGCGGGCTCATGCTGTCGAAGTGTGAATTGTGGGAGATTGTTTAGGGGTCTCTTCGGGTGAAGAGAGTGTGCGACGAGTTCGATAGCTAGTTACTTCAAGCAAGCTAAGCTGGTCGTGTTTGTTTTTTGCACATGCAAATTATTTTATTATATGAATTCTCATTTTATTAATATTTAATTGTTTAGTTATAATTAATTCTATTGCTTATTACCAATTTGTGTTATATAGTGTTAATAATTGTATATAACTGTAAATAATTGTATATAGTGAATTATTGGTTGTTCCACTAAATTTATGATCTTTTTGGGTGTTTACAGTTCAGGTAATGAATAATAAGGTAACCGCTATTTCAGCTGTCGTAAATTATAGTAAGAAAGATGCATCGTCGTCCTCGTATGCTGATATCTTAAAAGTACCGGTTCATGTTAAACCGAAGAATGTTTCAGCAAATACGGTTTCTAAGGTCTCTCATCAAGAAATAAAACAAATTGTAAATCCTGCTAATCTAGATGTGGAGTTGAACAGTGTGCATAAGTTAAAAAATTATTGTGTTACGAAGTTGGGTAACTTGTCCTTATCTTTGCCTTTCTCTTTGAATTCATCATCTGCTGCGTCTACGTCTGTCAATCATTTATCTATATAGTTGCTGATACATCTGATCGTCCTAGTTATGTTACGCCTGTTATTAAACCTGCAAGTCTTGGATTTAGTTCCACGTCTGGTGTATTAAACAAATCATTTTGTGGGACTAAGTGCGCTATTCTGAAAATTTTGGCATTTAAACGATTATGCCGATGCTCTGGTTGCATGTATCAAAATTTAATTCCGATACATCTGAAGATGATATTTTGTCGATGGTGAAAGCATGTTTGGATACTAATTTTTGTAGGGTGTTTAAATTGGTGCCTAAAGGAACAGATCTTGGTTCCTTGCAATATTCATGTTTTAAATTGGGCTTACCTGCGGAATTACGAGATAAGGCTCTTGATCCTGAAATTTGGCCTATTAGAGTTAATATTCGGGAACTGATTAATGTGAATTTTCGTATACAAGGTTGCCTCATCATGTTAATTGTTTAAATTTCCTTTCATGTAACGTATGCAGTGCTATTGCTGTTCCAAGTGACAATCTGCAGGTAAATATTGGTTCTTGTTTAAAGTTCGGCCACTTAAATTTTCGAAGTCTAGTAAAGCATTTTGATGACGTTACTGTTTTATTAAATAAGTACAATACAAATTTGACTTCCTTGCGTTAACTGAAACCCATCTTAGCTGTAAAATTTTAAACAAGTTACTTCGTATCAATAATTATAATATTATTCGTTTTGACCGAATTAATAATATGCGATGGGTTGGTGTTGCTATTTATTATCGATCTGCATTAAATATTAAAAAATATTCTGCGGTGCCTTTGCTAAAGTAGAAATTTTAGTGTTGGAGCTTACGGAATGTATTGATTAAATCCTTATTATTATTATTTATAATCCTCCACACATGCTTGTGCTGATGATGTTAATAATATTGCATTAATTTTTTTTAGAATAGCTATCACTCTATGAGAAAGTTATTTGTTCTGGGGATTTTAATTTTAACCGCATGTTAATAAATAATAAATTAAGTGATTGCTTGAGGTTACATAACTTGTGCTACTTACCTTTTAATCCAACTAAATTAGATAGCACTTTATTAGATTTAATAATTTTATATGTGCCCGATAAATGCAATATAATTTATTTTGGTCAATTAGTAGTTCCTGCCATATCGGATCATGATTTGATTTATGCTTGCTTTATTATTCCATAGTTCGTGATTATAACGCTGTTAGCTATGAACATTTTATAGATCAGTTATTTTCTTTAGATTGGAGTGGAATCTACTTTTTAATGACATCAACGATATTGTTCATGTATTTAATTCAGATGTGTTACAGTTAGATTCTGCTTGTGTTCCTCGGAAACGAGGAATTAAAAAATGTCCTACTGCTTCTTGGTTAAATGTAAAGATTTTGGACTTAATGGCGCGTAGAGCTTCTGCTCACAAGAAATATAAAAGTTCCAAATTAGTGATTGATTGGGAGTCTTTCAAATTTTTTAGAAACAAAACTAATGCTTGCGTCAATCAAGCGAAAAATAAGTTTTACTTTGGGAATATGCATAATCCTAAGCTTATACATGGAAGTAATTTTAGTGAATCTTTGGGTGTTTTGTCTTTGCCGAATTCTAATTATTGTAGTTCTGATGGTTATACATTTTCTTTTGATTGTGTTGATGAGCTTATGGTACTGAATGCTATTAAAGCTATTCAATCAGACTCAATGGCATATGATATGGTAGACTTCAAAATATGGTTTTTGCCACATATCACATTCATTGTGAACCAGTGTTTAACAAAATCGGTATTTCCTGAGTTATGCAAAGTAGCTTCAATTTTTCCTCTTCCTAAGAAGAATGTTATTTCTACTGTTTCAGACATTCATCCGATAAGCATTTTGCCTGTCCTAAAATTATGCAAATACAAATGCACCTTAATTGTTTTCATTTTCATTGCAAATTCCAATCGGGTTTCAAATCAGGTCATAGTACTACAACCGCACTTATTCATATAGTTGATGATATTTCTGCTAGTTGATATGACTGTGTCAATCATAGGTACACAGTTGCTTCAAACGCTCAAGTTGTATTATATGTTCTCTAATTCTGCTATTTTATTGTTACATTCATATTTTGATATAATCGTTAACAATTTGTAAAGCACGGTGATTATATTTCCGTCCTACGGCATGTTTTTGTTGGTGTTCCCCAAGGTTCAATTTTAGGTCCTTAACTTTTTTCTAAATGTAATTAATGATCTACCCTGATTTATTTTAAATTGTCGTTATCATTTTTATGCTGATGATTTGTAATTGTATATTGGTGGGGACCTGTCGAATTTAGATGAAATTGTGAAATTTGTGAATTATGATCTTAACAGTGTTTCGCTATGGTCCAAGAATAATGTACTTACCATAAATCCTTCTAAAAGTAAAGCAATATTTTATTCCAAAAATAGCTCCCATGGTATTGTACCTGAACTCTTCTTAAATAATGACTCTATTTTATTTGTTCCAATTATTAATAATCTAGGGCTAATCATGAATTCTAAGCTGGGATGGCGTGGTCATGTAAGTTTATTGTGTCAGCGAGTTAATTATAGTTTGCACTCGTTGAGGCTAATAAAAAAAATTTGTCCAGTTGGCTTACGGATATATACTTGATGAAAAGTTTGGTGATACCAATTTTCTCATATTGTGATGTGATATTTTCAAATTGTGATAGTTCGTCAAAATGTTTGCTTCAGATTACTTTTAATAATTGTGGACGTTATGTTTACGACCTAAAGAAATTTGATCACGTTTCTGATTTTAAACATGCGGTTCTTGGTTGTGACTTACTTGAGTTTTATCGTTATAGGATTGCTCAGCTAAATCATCTCGTCCTTTGTATTTGTATGATACATTGGATTTCTCCAAATCACTACGAACAAAAAGTATTTACTTACCCGTCAACAGGGGACTAATATTTATAATAATTCGGGGTTAACAAATGCTATTGTCACTTGGAACAGCTTGCCACCTGCGGTAAAAAATTTAACCTCTGTTGATAATTTTAAAAACGTTATATTTAATTTAATTATGAATAATTAAGTTTAGTCTTATTGCACATATTTGTAAAAATTTCATATCATTTTTTGTTGTTTTTATTTCTGTATGTATTATTTTCATAGTTTTTAAGATGTTGCATAATAATTTTTGTTATTATTGTAAATGTTCATGTACAAAAGCTAAGGCTTATGCATTAAAATAAAACATTATTATTATTATTATAGCTACTACCGGGTGGTAACAGAATTTGTTACCCATTTAGAGGCTTCGAGGTGGTCATCTTGGCTCCGGCTAGGGCTCAGGATAATGGTGGTGGGGTTTCTCGAAGCATAAGCTGGTCTTGTTAGACCGTAAGGGACAGATAGAAAATGTATGAAGTTATAAAAAGAAACGAGGGCAGGAAAATATACCAGGCAATGATATACCCACCAACATCTACTTACGTGCTTCCGTCACATCTTCCAGGCGAAAGTACCGATTTATTCTATTGTATAATTCATGATAAACCTTTTCACTAAACAATCACTTTAAACGAGAGAGAACGAGCAAAAACGATGAATACTAATACTAATACAACAAGATTTGGCGGACCTAATCCTTCGTTGGCGTAAACATTATTATGTAATGGCGGCCAATATAGAAAAAAAGTGTCTGCAGGTGTGGATGCACGAGCAAGATAAGGATTATCAAATCATTCTATGGACGACGGAACCAACAAATCAAATAGACACTTATAGGTTAAAAACGGTCACATGTGGCACCACAGCTGCCAGATTTTTGGCCGTGCGCGCCTTAAGGCAATTTGCTAGAAGTCATATGAAAACATATTGTTTGATGTCTACGTAGTTGATTTGCTGCCAGGAAACGAGAGCATACAACAGCCAATGGGGCCAATGAAAGCATGCAAAAAGGTAGACAACGAAAAGTTTGAATTTTGAACAATCAAATAAACTAAATTTTTATTAAACATCGAGCGAAAAAGAAATATGTATAATAAAAATATATAGAAATATAGTAAATGGGTTAGTAATACCAGAGAGAACCTAAAAATGATATGTCATCCTATATAAAACGTAAAAAATTTAAACTGCGATTTCATTTTCTGTAAATAACCGCATACAATCAAAAATATTGTGTTTTTTGCGTATACGAATACGCAGTTTAATGAAAAATCACACATCGTCACAACGATGACATTGGAATTATCAGAAATATATTTTGTTTCCATTTTCTAGTTCAAATGAAAAATCTAATTTGATTGCCTGTGGTACTACTAAGCTAAACGATATAAGATAAAAGAAAATTTGAAAAGTTTCTCGACATAAAAACCACCATGACCAGTGGCTGTGTTTCTTACCATTAACTAAACAAATAATATTATTTTCACTTGACTTGAGATTAAATCCTTTCGTGCAGTTATTATTTTTTCACCAATTAAAATTGGAAAATCAAAAGTAGTAATGCATGTTTTTTGTGGTAATTAGAATCGGGCTTTAGAAAAAATTGCAGTTGATTATATGCAATAGTTTTATTTTATATATAATAAAATAAAACTATTGAATATAATCAAATGCGATTTTTTCTGTCATCAATCACAATATTTTTATCATACGATGATCATATTCGCGTACAGATACTGATAATTTATTTTATCTATTTGTGTAAATCATATACAGAAATTTCTGTCAATCTGCATATATTTTTTTATCTATATGAGATAAAGCAAATATTTTGCTTAATTATGTTTTAGCTTTTGGCGATATTTTATTCAATTTATTTTAAAAATCACAAACCCAACACAAACAGACTACATCAAATAAAGTCGTTCATATTTTTTGTGACAGAAACAGAACAGTGAAATAAATTGATAAAAACGACAAATCATTTTCAAAATTAATATTTGTGAACTTATTTTATAAATCGAATATCAAATATATGGATGGAAAATATATTTTTTTCCATTTTAAGTGAACACAAATGGGGTGTAGTTGTTGTGGTCATCACCCAAGTTTCTTTTATAGATTTCGAATACACCACATTAAAAAATTAAAATAATGGTTTTTTAGCTCTTTTAAAAATTTATTTATTATTACTTAAGCTTTCGGAACCATTTCGGTTCCATTCTCAACAGTATGTAAATCAATTTAACAAAAAAATATTTTCTATACAAAATAAAATAAAATCGAAATCAAGGCTATTAATCAATAGCTAAACGTAGCTATTTTCCTGTAGATATCGCTCGCTACTAGAAAAAATATGTTCTTTATTTTAGCAAAGCAACAAAAAATTGATATCTACAGAAAAAAACACTTTACAAAATAAAATTTGACTAAAAACATAAATTGAAAACAATTTTATCCATCTTAAATAATATTTAAATTGTGTAAAAGCAGAAAATCAAATTATAAAAATAGATCATATGAATTGCCAATGTACGCGAAATCGTTTATTTTGTTAAGAGAATTTGAACTAGATTTTATATGTAACATTTCCAAAATAGATCGTTTTCTGTAATTAGATTGTTTTTCCAAAATGTTTACATCTTCAAAAATAATATTATGGTTGGTATCTCTAATATGTTCCGAAAGTGCACTTATTTGATTTGAATTTGAATTTCCCGAAGCACCACGTAAATGTTGAAAGAACCGCTCCCGCAAAAACTGTTTAGTTTGCCCCGTTTAAATTAGGTTACAATCATTACATTTAATCCTATAGACAAGATTAGATTCTTTCTTTAATGGTATCGGATCTTTTAATTTTGAAAACAAAATATCATTTAAATTGATAGCTGAACGACCAATAATTTTGAAATTATAATTTTTAAATAAATGTTTTAATTTTTCGAAAAGATTTTTTATGTAAGGTAAAGATAAATAATTTGTACTTTCAATTTCAGGATTTAATGTACAATTTTGATAACTTCTTTGTTTCCAAATCACTTCATTTATTAATTTTTTAGGATACTGATTATTTACCGAAGTGTTTTCCAAAAGTTTGAAATTATTGGAATGAAATTTAGTATCGGACAATTTTAGAACTTTTTGAGTTAAAATTTTGATTGTATTAATTTTGTAAGAAATAGGAAGCCAAGAATTAAAATTTAGATAACGACCGGACCAAGTATTTTTATGGTACCAGTCAAAAGAAATTTTACCATCCGGTTCATGAATTAAAAGTAAATCTAAAAATGAAATTTTGTGGTCAATTTCTTTTTCAACAGTAAATTTTATTCTATTATCCAAAGAGTTAAATACATCCAGAAAAATTTCAATTTTGTCTTCAGGGATTGCCGTTATAATGTCATCTACATAACGAAAGTAAAATAACGGTTGAAAATCCAAAGAGTTTAATCCCATTTTTTCCAAAAATTCCATCATTAAATTTGCTATTATGGGACTAGTAGGAGAACCCATTGGAGAACCAAAAGTTTGTTTATAAATTTTATTGCCAAAAGAAAAATCAGAATTATTCAAAACTATTTGCAATGCCGACATAAATTGAACTTTAGTCAGTTTAGTTTTTGAATTTTGTTTAATACTCCTCCAGTTATCTTTAATAATGTTAGTAACACGTCTATTATCAACATTTGTGAACAAAGACGTAACATCTAAAGACACTAAAAGGTAATTTTGAGGAAGAGTAACATTTTGAATTTTTTGTTTAAAATCTTCCGAATTTAGAATATTTGAATTTGTATTACCAACACTAAATTTTAAAATATTACCCAAAAAAGACGATAAACTATGTGTTGGACCATTAATTGAACTGATAATTGGTCTATATGGAAACACCACATTAATTTTCTAAACAAATGAAGGTCCTACTCCTGCTATACAAATCTCTACTACAATTGTCATAGCTCTCCAAATTTATAGAAAAAGCTTTAGTATGACGTTTCTTCTGAATAGTTATTTCGCCAAGTCTGTAGAGATACCAAATTTAAGTGACATAATTTTTTTTTCATCAAAACTTGATATTTCCGATAAAATTTATAAAATGATCTGAACTAATTTTGTTTGAAATTCAATTGACAATCTTTTTATTTTACCTGTATTTTTGTAAATGAAATAATTTTTCCAAAATATTTTCATATAACTGGCCGACAAACAATTTCTCGCCGTATACGCCACATCGGTCCCATTTTACCCGACACTCGGATAAAATTTAAAAAAAAATAATGCACGAGTTTCTAAACGAAAACAAGACGAGACAAAAAAAAGAAAAATCAAAATTATTATTGTTGCAATGTGAACACCTGCACAAAAAGTATGCACGAGTTTCTAAACGAAACGTGACGAGACAAAATCGATGAGATCGATTGAGATTTCTTAATAACATAAAACAAAAGAACCTACAAATCTCACCTAAATTTTGATTATTTATAAATGTATGTGTGTGTTGCCGTTTGAATTATGTAATACAATTTTTTTATTAATTAGATGCGCTTCAAAATATTTTCTAAGCGGACGTGTTTAAAAAAGTGTTCAAAAATTAAAGTGTAATTTGTTGTTAAATTGTGGTTAAGCGGTTTAAATATTTTTGGAGTGTTTTAAACCAAGGTGAGTTTTCGTTTTTTATAATTTAAGAAAATAACTAAATGTGAGAATAGTTTTGGTTATATTTTTAGATCCCATAAGGAAAATATCGGATATTTCTCCATAGATTTATCTGACGCGTGAAAATTATTATTAGCAGTGACCGATTATTTACCGTTATCACTTTCAATCGTTTGTTGAAAATTTAGGACTAGTATAATTGGTTTCTTGTTGGTAAGGATTTAAAATTATATCTAAAGTCACGTGTTTTCTTTAAAAAAAATAATAATAAAATAATAATTATTGAGAAAATAGCTTTTATAGTGTATTTAGAGCATAGTGAAAACATCGGATGATTTTCCTTTGTTTTACCTGACGCGTGAAAATTATTATTAACAGTGAATTATTTAGTTATGTTTGTCGGGATGTAAAGTTATTATAAATAAAATACATAATTATAATTTAAGAAAATTAAGAGTACTCATACATACTAGATATTGTTGTGAAATCCTTTCCAAATATCCAACATGAGTATTTGGGTATTTGTCGGTAAATTTTATTTACTTTTACCCGAACGAATGAGATCGTCGAACGAATGCGATTTTATTAAATATCTAATTTATTTAATGTCACACGGTTGATTGTCACGTATTTGTATGTCGAATGTGTCTAGCCTCAACTACTTTGCGAATAATTGAGTTGCTACAAATTCTTACGTGTTAATGCTTTATCTTATAGACTAACTAAGTATGCGCTTGTTAGGAGCATATATTATATATAGATGGGAGCATATATTATATATAGATGGGAGCATATATTATTTATAGATATAACATGCTTTGAACGAAATATTTGGGTAGATACTCGATCGGCTAGCAAGCAAGAAATATGCTGTTTGAAATTCTGGCTACTCAGCCCATTTTACCAAAAAAATTTGAATTTCAAATTATATTTTTTTTTTCATAAAATTTTTGTTTATTTTTGAAATTGCACAGTAAAACAACACAAAAATTTGCTGTTTATTTTTTGAAGCCGCAAATTTACGGCAGAAGCAATCGCAAAAATAAACAAAAATTTTATGAAAAATATAATTTGAAATTCAATTTTTTTTGGTAAAATGGGCTGAGTAGCCAGAATTTCAAACAGCATATTTCTTGCTTGCTAGCCGATCGAGTATCTAGCCCTTTAGCTTGAAATAATAATTATAAATTCTTTTTTACAGGTTGTAAGACTTTAAATGTAAGTCGCCATCCTTGAATAAAACGGTAAAATATATTTTTGAGCATCTATTTGATGCAAGTTTGCTCAAAAAATATTCATGGTCAGGTCAAGCAGGGCTCGAAAAAAGTAAGACGTTTTATTATTTATTAACATATACTAATACAATACATATATATTTATATTTCAGAAATATCAAAACTGAATTTTGCACATCATTCTCTATTGTTAAATTTGATAGAGCTCGTGGTCAACTACATGGCAAGGGATGTGCAAATTAGCCATGTATAAATTAAAATGGCCATACAGGAATACCTCAAAAGATCAGCGGTGAACAAATCCCGTATATAGCAAATTAAACAAATTTTAAATTAATGTCAATATAATATTAAATTGTAACTCACATATACTATTTTACGTAATAAATACCTGAATTAATAATTGAATTAAAATATTTTGTCTAGTTTTGCTCACAAGAAGTGCTCACTCAAATTTACCGAATATTTTGAAAAATAATCTCGATATTAGTCATGATAAATCCCTCAATTAAGACCGATATATCTCTTCAATATTGACCAATTATTTATTGATGGATTCGTCCAGCAAATAACCGAAAAATACGCTAATATAATGCTTAACATAACACGGGATAAAATACTCCAAAATACCCACATCGGACTTCTTTCGAATATTTTACCTGACTAACGTGTTCCAGAAATCAGGTAATTCATGGTACCTGAAATCTTCTTAATAATAATATCCACAATTTCACACTTAAATTAACCTATTTTTGACGAGTATATCTCTTCAACATTGACCAATTATTTGTTGATGGATTCGTCCAGCAAATAACCGAAACATGCGCTAATATAAGGCGTAACACAATACGGGATAAAACACTGTAAAATACCCACATCAGACTTCGTTTGGATATTTTGCCTGACTAAGGTGTTCCGGAAATCAGGTATTTTATGGTACCATTGTCATACAATCACCGACTCGGTCGTCAGTCCATGTTTGGGTAATTTTTGGACTCAATTATTAAAATTGTTTGTCGGGAGGTACCAAATTAATGGACAAATCTTAAGTATGGAATAAAATTCCGATCAATAAATCCGTATGGGCTGCATAGGGGTCAAATTTTTGTACTTGACTTTCAAAATATTTTAAACACGGAGAAGTCAAAAGTCTTACACCTGATTTTATGGTAGAAATTATTTTTGATTATAGTAGTTATTTGAGCGAGTTGATAACAGGTTGAGTATCCCAGTCGGAAACCAAGTTATTCGTTCGGAATTCAAGAGTTTTGGTTGATTTGAGAGTGTAGTAGTTAAAAAAAATAGAATACTTAACTTAACAAGCTTATAGTAAATAAATCAAGCGATTAAAGTTGGAACTAGATTGTGGCTTTTCAGATAGCTTGCTTTCATTGATCAGAAAAATATTGTATTCTAAAACAGCCATTGAAAATGGAGAGGTAGAGTTTTCAAGGGATCTTAGTCTAACGAACAAGAAGAAGGTAGTCTGCCCATGTATTATTGACAGTTTCGAGATCTAATTATTAGTAGCTTATATGCCATGGGATAGCTGCAACCTTGCCGTTTTTGATCGTAAATTAATTCGTAGTATGCTAATTAAAATTAAATAAGTTTAAATTCCAATAATCCAATAACTTTAAAAATAATTTAATTTAATCAAACTTTTCATCAGTTTATAATTTTATAAAAATATGTTGAGAAAATTTTATATTTGAAGCTTTTTCATAAAATCAATTTTCGCAGTTTACCACAATATAAAATTACAAGATTGGAAACCACCTGCTAATAATAATGAATTTTTTTTTTGTTCTTACAGCTATATTTCGTGACTTCATTCCTTCCTTATATTAATCATAAAGAATTCCAAGTATGAATTGTGGATTTCTAATTGAAACATCGAGTAAACAACACCACAAAATATGCACGCTTGAAAATAGACGACTTCTCTTGGGCGCTGCTTTTATTGGTAAAGTTTTGCCTAGTCACGTTGATTCACCTGCATCTTGGAAAACATGTCAATTTACGTGCCATGCAGAACATTTTTAAACTATGCATTTTTAGCACTTGACCACAATTCTACCTACCATGGAAAACAACCCCATTAATATATACTATTAAAGTTAGCCGAAAGTTTCTAGCCGAAAAATCAAAGAACCGATAATGAAGATAGTGTCCTCCCTTTCACAGCCGAAAGTAGAAAAATACATCACCGTTGATCAACATTCTTCAGCCGTAAGTTATCAACCGAAAAATTATTTCAACAATACATCAACAGAAACCAATTTTAATGTTTTAGTAGGCGTAGGTTGTTGTAAAATCTAATAAACTTGAGAAATACAAATGTTAAAATCAATCAAACATAATTTCAAAAGCAATATTTTTTACCATGCTACAAATGAACATCAAGTATGGTGGGAATACCACTATGGCCATTTAATATATCATAATGTTGTGTAGATATGTCCTTACCTTTTCATGAACTATTGGTAACTTAACATGATTTGGAAGATTTTGGACGTGGGGGTCGGACAACCATTTGGCTTCTTTCAATAGGTTATACTGGTCTCCATGATAAATCCTATGGTATCCAAACATTAGATAGTGGGGATTATTTTTGGTAGATTGGTGAATAAAACTTCTAAGGGCGGCAGCTATTTCCAAAATATGCACATCCCACTTCCGATGATTTTCTTTTAGGTAAGAACGGATAGCGGCAATTATTGAATCGTTTACCCTCTTCGAAGCGTTAGCCTGAGGAGAGCATAATGCGGTATATATGGGTCTAATTCCATGTGTTTTAAGAAAGTTAGTGTATAAATGACTTTTAAATTGCACGCCGTTGTCGGAATGAAGATTCTCCGGTACTCCAAAAATATCAAATGTATCTTTAAGGTATTCTATAATTTTTTCGGTTGAAGCTTTTGCCAATGCTTTCAGTAATACGAATTTTGTTAGCTGATCGAGAATGATTAATATCATAGTTTGGCCATTAGTTGATCTAGGGTATACCCCAGTAAGTGTATGCCTGGGGTTGTTATCGAGTTCCATTAGTAATTCATTAATTTGGATTGAAGTGAAGGTACAATAAATATACGAAGGATTTTTTCTTTATTTTGATATTTGACTGGTGCGTTGATATATCCAATGATATTATTGGGTGTCCCGTCAGCCGTTCGCACAACCGAGTTTATTTTATGTACTTTCAATTGGGTATTTTCTAAAAATTTCAATGATTTATTGCCTAATATACTAATTGTCGCGCCACTGTCCATTAAATCTCGTTTAGTGATACCACCAACTTCAACATCCGTATATGGTCTTGGATCGGGATTGCTCATCTCTATCTCATTTATCACGACTGTTGCACACTCTCTTCGAATTCCACGTTTTATCTTGAAGTACATTATATTACGGGCGAGAATATGACTCCCCCTTTTAACTAACGAAGATATTTCGGCTTTAAATGGGAAATAATTCTTACACGGTTGTTTAATAAGGTAATACGATTGGCGTGGTAAGGTAGCATGAGTCTTATTATGCCGGATATCTACATTTACCTTTCTTTCGTCTTCTGATAGATCTTGATTGGTCTGGGTGGTTGGTCTGATTTCTCCGAACGCATTGTCCCAGAATTCAATACGTTCACCTGCTTGTTTCCCCGTATATGCTTATTTTTACATTGTAGACAAAATGGCTTAATCACCCCCTTTTTACCACATCCGAAACAAAATACACTGGTAATTACTTCACGGCAATCCTTATAAAAATGGCCAATATCTTTACAATTCCAACATATGTTGAAATCGGGATCCTTCCGCATCGGCCTTCCTGATGAGATGTTGATAGCTGATATATCAGGGACATATTCGGGCTGCCTGAATTCTACTGAATCATCGTCCGGGTATTCATCCAGGTTATTTTAAACAGGATGAGTTTTTTCAAGAGCAGATACTATCCGGCGGCGATTGGTATCAAAAAGCTTTCGAAGGTCATGGCCCGTTTCGGCCCAGTGACACTCAAACCGTTTGCACGAATTTCGTAAATGTTCAACACTATTGTAATTATGTAGTAACTTGTGTCTTTAATTCTGGGTGTAAATTCGTCTGGACAATTTTTAATAACTGGAAGTCCAAAAATGGTTGTTTTAATCTATAATTCCGCGATTCCATCTCAATAACGTAATCATCTATGGATTGATTGCTTTGTCTTCGTTGTTGTAAAGCGAAACGTTCTTGGTCATCGCCACCCGGATCCGAGAAACGCAAAATAAAAGCATTTCTTATTTCATCCCAAGTTGAATTGGCATTCTTCCGCATAAAAAGCAGCATCCAAGTCTGAGCTTAACCTTCCAGTTAATTGCAAATAATACGATGAAGCTGATAAGCAGAATAACAACTAAGGAAAGCTTGGTTTTCCAGCTGAAATACAAAGTCGCTTACATGAATGTTTTTATGGCTCAGGTGAGTATGTTGTTCAGAAAATTTTGGTACATTCCAATTCGGCAATTTTAACATACAATTAAAAGGGGATCTCAAAACGTTTGCTCTTTCGTTAGTGGCCGGAGGGATACGTCCGCTAACTTGGGCGTCAACCAAAGTAGGCCTAAATGTATTTTGGTTAGCAATTTCAACATTACCACCTTCATCGAATCTTTCGGGTCTAACTTGTGACAAACATAAAGGATTTGGTAACAAATAACGCTTCCTATTCTCGATAATCGACGACGATGACATACTATACTATACTATATTTTAGTAGCTCCAAGTGAGTTATTGTTAGCTTCTTCGAGATATTGATCCGGCTGAATCAGCTGATTAGAAATTGATAAACGATCTTTAAAGTTACTAGCGATCAGTGCACCTTCCACCCAACTTAAATCAGCAAAGGACCTAGAACCATCTTGATACTCATCACCCGAAACCACTTTTGCAGTATGTGAACCACCCCTTGGTCCGTTTGAACCAAATAAGTTTCGGGTGGTGCTCTTATGGAGGCTTGCACTTTCTGCACTTTACTAGCCTCCACATGCATCTGCAATTCTAGGTAGTTTTTTAACATTTGACATGTACGTCTGAATTTAACGATAGTCTTGTTAAGCTCGGGAATATCACCAAATAAATTCTTGGCTCTGGTAGCCCTTTGAAACCAATGGGTAATTCGAGTTATGGCTTCGATTAACAGAGGTAAAGCAGTTTCTGCAGTGTATTTATCAGTTATCTGAAACCATGATCTAGTAGTTTTAATACACAAATCCACTTCCTGTTTACCCTCAGGAGGGCTAACATGTGAATCAATTAATTGTTTGGATTGGTCTTTCTCTTCTTCCGACCAACATTTAATAAGCTTAAATTCAGCTTCACTATCATCTGGAGAAATTTGTCGTAACGCATATTCAACTAACAATTCTTCTTTCGCGAGATATCTTATTCGATCCGACGACATGATTCAAGACATTAATCGTAAATAAATTATACCGAATGAAATAATTTTAAACAAGATAAACAAAACAAAAAAAATAATTATAATATAAAAAATAAGTTTATGAATATATCATATAAATAATAACAATGTATCGCGCGAATAGCAAGAAAAACACAATATATAATAGGAATGGAGATGAGATCAAATCAGGTGATGGATACACTTATAATACCCACTGAATCGAGCACAATATTACACATTTATTTATTTCTGTCTTATCACCGTGCATGAGTTTGAGTTTATCTGATAAAGCAACTGTATAATATAATAATAAAGTCAGTCAAGTAGCAAGGAATAAAGAAACTATATGATATGTCTTTTAAAGAGGAACGAACTATGACATTCAAATCTACCCAAAAACAATAATACAAAATTTGAATTCATTCCCTGTAACCAAACCAACAAAATGTCTAACGCAACTACAAGTGTTGGCTGATCTAATTTACTAGATTACAAAAACCGTAGGTAAAGCGAAGCAATTATATTTATTGAAGTCGAGCCTATCCACCGTTCAGCATTCAACAGCAAATCAATTCAAAGTAAACAGCTCGCAATTATCATTAGAAAATTAGGAGTAAAAAAAAAATTGTAACGTTAACTGTATTTAATTACCATGTACATTTGTTGTAATTCTTCTTCTAATTTGGACCTGGATAACAGTACATCGGTTTGGGGCAAGGTTAAGCAACAGAAAACTACATAACAAAACGGACTTTATCAGATATCCATACACCAGTGACCACCATGACCTTCATTGGTCTCATATCCAAATCAAAGAAAAAAACTTAATGTTTCATAACAAACGGTCCTATAAGCATTATATTTCTTAATTACGCTTTAACATTATGCTTACACGGTACCACTAATACTACACTATCCTACGAAGTTTTGAGGGTCTAATTTTCATCGAAATTTATTATGATGTTTTTTTTTGTCTTTTTTTTTTTAGAAAAAAATGGCGTAAATATATATAATTTTTAATTTATTTATCGAGCGCTCAAGGTTCCCTCCAAAAGAATGGACACCCTCACATACAGGTGCACTGACCTTTGTTTTAACACACGTTAATTATATTTATTCACAAAATCAAACAAGATCACTCAAACAAAAAAAAAACCTCGAAAAAAACCACTTCATAAAAAAATGTGAATTATTTATAAGAAAACACTAAACACTACTTAACTAATTAAAGAATGACTTAAAATTAATATAAGAAATAAATTTGAATGAACTGATTAATATAATAATGACGAATAAGCGAACGTTTATTTCACTCCAGGCAGGTGCGTGGCCGCTATGTTGAGCTGAATGTATGCCAGCGGAATTGTACCGTATTGATATTTTTTGGGTACGGGATTAAACATGCGGGCCGTGATTATACACCCACGTTTAAATAAATTTCCAGTGACTGATGACGGTGATCACTGGCCCACCGAATTCACCGGAAGAACACGAAATTTCGTCTGTACTCTATTAAAAAAAAATATTCAAAAAATGCGGCTCGTTAGAAATCTACCGAGATTTACTGGTATAAATTCTACATCATTTCTACATCTACCTGGATCAATGTTATTAACTTTTTATTTCAACGCACTCACTACTAGGATGTCACCAATAATTTAATAGGGACCAAAACACATATTTATTTGTTTTTTACTTTGTGAAAATTGATTTTTAAGTTATATTATAAACTTAATTATCTTAACTTCTTGATTTGTGCACTCGATATGATGATAATCGCGGCTCCAAGCACAAAAATCGATCGATCGGTAGCAACTTAACTGAATACCAAAACATTGGTTGTTGGTTTGGTTAATACCGTTCTTAAAGTGAACAGGTAGAGTCTAACTTGCGTTTGTTCTAACATATCAAAATTTGAACTCATCAACAATGCAAGCTAGAAGTTCAAAACAAAAACGCTTTACGGATGTTACCCATATAAGCACAACAATAACAATCACACTATTTACTCCACAAATTTTATTTTATATTTTTGTTGTTGTTGTTGTGGTATCTGTTTTGATTGTTATTTGGTTATTATCGTTTACTCAACGGGTAATATTGAATATACGTATCCGTGGTTTAGAGACATTGATTACCCAAAATTTGGTAGAGGTGTAATTTATCAAAATTGTCAATTTCGGCCTAACTTTGGAAACATATTGAATTAGCGAAATTACACCCCGTTTGCGAAACGAAACTAACCGGTTAAAGAAACCGGTTAACGAAATTCTTATGGGGATAAGGGTGTGCAATTTGGCAAGATTTCACTAGTCCAATTTCCGAAAAATACATTGAATGGCCCGGCGCTCTTGTTTCACCTGAATTCCGTAATATACCGTAATATCTCTTAACGACAGTTCAATTTTGAGAAAATTTATATGGGGATACGGGGGTGCAATTTTACAAAATTTTCATAGTTCAATTTCTGAAAAATTCATTGAATGGTCCGGCGCTCTTGCTTAACCTTAATTCGCATTGATTCCACTATGGCCATTTAATAGGCTCTAATGTCTGTTAACAACAGTCCAATTTTTAGGAGATTTTGATGGGGATACGGAGGTATAATTTGACAAAATTTCCATAATTGAATTTCTGAAAATAGACCAATATACGGAACAATCACAATACACCATTACAACTGAAAAACCAAAGTAAAAAACATTCAATGAATTTGGCAGAAATTAATTATGGATTTTTTTTTTCAAATTACACCCCTGTATTCCCATCAGAGTTTTCTCAAAATTGAACTGTCGTTAACAGGCAATAAGGCCTATCAAATGACTATACTGGCATCAATGCGAATTTAGGTTAAATAAGACCGCCAGACCATTCAATGAATTTTTCAGAAATTGAACTATTGAAATCTTGTCAAATTTCACCCCTGTATCTCCATCAAAATTTTTTCAAATTTAAACTGTTGTTAACAGACATTAGGGCATATCAAATAGTTATAGTGGCATCAATGCGAACTAAGGTTAAAGAAGGGCGCCACGTCCTTCAATGAATTTGTCAGAAATTGAACTATGAATTTTTGTTTTTCAAATTACTCCCCTGTATTCGAATCAGCGATTTCTAAAAATTGAACTGTTGTTAACAGGCATTAGGGCCTATCAAATGGAACATAGTGGCATCAATTCGAATTTAGGTTAAAAAAGACCGCCAGGCCGTTCAATAAATTTTTCAGAAATTTAACTATGGATTTTTTTTCTAATTACACCTCTGTTTCCCAATCAGAATTTCTTCAAAATTAAATTGTTGTTAAGAGGACATAGCACCTTCAAATTTTCAAAAAATCGAAATTTTTATTTTATGATAGATTCTGTTAGAATGAACGTTTAAAAACATGATTTTAATGATAAGAACATGAAAATCTCAAAAAAAAATTATTTTATTTATTTCGAAGCGCGCCCAATTCGTTTTTTTACGCGGTTATATCGAAATGACGAACTTTATACGCGGTTATCTCGAAATGACGTTTTTCAAGTTGGCGTCCAAGATTGAGAAAACACTACTTATCCAATCGTTCTAAAATTTTAGCACGTTGATCTACATATATTTCTGCTCAGAATGAACTACGGAAGGAAAAATCGGCTTTCAATTTTTTGAGTTACAACTAATTGAGGGGAACAAAAAAGCTGCATTTTCGAAAAAATGCCGCCATTTTTTTATTTTTCAACCAATTTTTTCCTTTTAGTTCATTCCAAGGGCGATTTAATGCTGAATAAAACCCCGTTTTTTAGACGTTTCTGAGAGTCGTTATGATGCACGCCGCGAATTTTCAGTGTTTTTGGAAAACCCTTGTAGCAGATGACCTTGGGCTAAAAAAATCAAAAAAAAAATTTTTTTGTATACTTTCAGTTAAATTTAATGTCAATGGAAAGTTTCATTAAAAGATATTTCTTTTTATTCCATTAAAAAAATCTTTGAAAACTTTGATTTTTTTTCAATTTTGAAGGTGCTATGTCGCCTTAACAGGCCTTAGGGCCTATCAAATGGCCATAGTGGCATTAATCCGAATTTAGGTCAAACAAGAGCGCCAGACCATTCAATGATTTTTTCAGAAATTGAACTATTGAAGTCTTGTCAAATCAAAATTAAAATTATTCCATCAAAAATATTTCACAATTGGTCTGGAGTAGACATAACATATCATAAACAAAAACTTTAATTTTAATATCAACCTGTTTAAAGGGCACTGCTTCGGCCGTAGCAAAGTGCTACCGGGGACTAAATGCCAGTGGTATAAATTGGCTAAAACAAACAATTAGTACAACAAATACGGATAGTAATACCTCAGGTAGTACAGCAGCAGTTATGCTGAGGCAGGCACAACCCATTTGGACGAAGTTCCAAATTACCAAGATCACCAAGATCTTCAACTGAAAATATATTTCAGTATGAGAAGGAAAATGCCGAACTCCGTGAACAACTAAGAGAAATAAAGGAATTTACAACTAAATTGAAAGAAGAATTCACAATTTTAAAGAAAGAGAATGAAGAACTCAAAAAAGCAATTGAAACATGTGCAGAACTTGGGATGACACCCAGCCCTGCAATCGATGATGACATTAATCCATTCCATACGGATGAAGAAGAATTAGAAAGAGAAACAAATTGGATGTTGAAACGGAGTAAAAGACCAAATAAGAAAAGGAAAGCTCAACACTCACCAGAAACGGCACAAACTTTACCATCACCTTTAAAAGAGTTTTCTTGAAAACAATTAATCATCAAGAAACAACTACCTCTAGAACAACAAAAAACCAGCTAAATCAAAAGAGAAATCACCTCCACCAATAAATGTCGTTGAGTCCACACCAGAAGTAGAAAATTCACTCGAACAGCAACCAGCTCAACAAAATGAAACAAAGCCAAAGGTTAAAGCCTCACCACCGATTTTTATAGTAGGGGTAACCAACTACTCAGAAATCCAAAGTGTATAATGAGTAATGTTACGGAACAAGAGTATAAAATTTCTGCTAATTAACACTTGAAATCCAAACGCATACAGAAACTTGTCAATGAAGCGAAATACGGAAAAAATATCAGTGGTACACGTACGAAAATAAAAACGTTCGTCCCATAAAGGTCATGGCAAGAGGGCTACATCCAACTGGTAAAATTAATTCAAAAATGAAGGATCTAGAAAATAAAGGATTTAAAATCCTTGATGCAGTGAACATTATTAAAAAAGAGAGACGTAGCGGGGAGAACTGACTAGAACCTGTTTCAAAAAGAGGGCTTCCCCTGTTCATGCTGACGTCTGATAAATCAGAGCAAATAGAAACAATTTACAATATAACTGGCATACTCAACATGCGAGTAAAGATCGAAGCTATTAAAAGAGGCAGTACAAGAATAGTACATTTTAAAAAATGCCAAGGCTATAACCATATGCAACGATATTGCATGCGCGATCCTAGATGTGTGAAATGTGCTGAAAAGCACCCAACACAAACTTGCAAACTGTCTAAAGAAGAACCAGCAAAATGTATAAATTGTTATGGGCAACATCCAGCAAGCTACCGAGGATGTGAGGTTGCCAAGCAGCTACAAAAAATGAGGGATCAGGCACGCAAACTCCCTCTAAGTCATCCAAGCAAGGATCAAGCAAAAAATGAAGAATCTATGCGTAGGGAGAATTACACATATGCTCAAGCCGCTTCAAATTCGAAAGAAAATGAGACCAACGGTACCGAAAATTTCAAAAACACTGTCCAAGCAATTTTAAAGAGCCTTGAGGAACAGAATAAGCTAAATAAGTTAATTCTGGGTCGACTTAATCTGCTGGAAATACCAAGCTCCAAAATAGTTAAACATAAATAATGTTTGCAATACATATTTCAATTCATAATTGCGGAGCAGAAACCAGACATCAAAACTACTCATTAAAAATAGCCATATGGAATGCAAACGGATTAACACAACACCTAGAAGACCAGCAGCTCCTATGTATCAATCGGGAGATATACTTGTTACCATACCACTCATCCTGCAACACGAGCAAGAGGAGGGTCAGCTATATTTATTAGAGATAATATCAAACATCATGAAGAATTAAAAATAAAAAAAGAATCTGTAACGGGACCAACGGAATGATTGGTTCGTTAACAGAATTTTTTTTATCCATACAGAGGTTTCGGGGCGGTCATCAAAGGCCGGCTAAAGCTCAGGGGATTGGCGTGGGGTTTTCCGAAACATGAATGAATCGTGCTAGACCGCAGGATACGGAACAAAAAAAAATAAAAGAAGGAATGAAGTATGGTTGGGATAGGAAACAAGGCTTGGAACAACTTACCAAAACATGTGATCGGAAACTTACTACCTCATCCAAACATAACAGCTTTTAGCTTCTCATATCTGTAAAGAAACTACTAACCATGGCGAAACAAAGTGAATTTGGTGAAACCCAATAAAAATATAATAATCATCAAAAGGCAAATTATTTAAAGTTCAAATTCATTGTAAACATATTTATTTTATAACCGAATTAATAAAAAAAAATTTTAATTTAGGAAATTTTCGAAAAGATAGATATTCTATAAAATAATAAATGTTGGTTTCTTAACTAAACTTATTTATAATTACTGACGTCATCGTAATAGTAATTATTTCTGTTCTTCCCGAAAGAAAATAATAATATGGAAAATCAAACTTAACGAACGTTAACAAAAATATTTACTATCACCAACTAAATTAAAGGTAAAAGAATATTTTGATTAATCCTAATAGAAATTATATAAAGATGATATAAGTAATCAAATAAATGTAAACTAAATTATATAATATTAAAATTAAAGATAAATAAAAAAAACGCTTACAATAACTAATGGCCGCGGCCGTTATCCTCGAAGTGTGGCCAGAATAACAGTATGCATAATCCGTAGAATTATATTTTCTTTTAAAATTTTTATCTTTTTTTTTAATTTTTGTTTTTTCACGTATGTTTTTATACCGGTTTTTTTTCTGTTGCACTAATAGTCCATTTATAGTTTCGTTTTCACTTTTTATAATTTTCACACACGTACAGTCTATACAGCCAACAACATAAAAAAATAAAGTTGTTGTTTTATGTTACTGTATTTAATTGCACCGCACACAAAAAAAATTAACCATCACATGTGGTCACCTTATTTTCATATTAATGAAATAGATTAATAACTTTCTCGGTTTATTTTTTTGTTATTATGTTTATTGGTTATTCGTTTTTCTTTTATTTTTTTACTATGTATTATTTGTGTATTACCATCGAATTATTATCAAATTTGTAATTTGTGTTTATACGTCAGCGACCTTATTCACACCCACAGTTTTGCATTATGCGTACAGTATTTTCTTTGCGCGTATCACCAAACAACTTTATTATGACGTTGTTTTTTTTTTATTAATTATGATTTTATTTTTGTAACATTTTAAAGTTTATAATTTTGGTTTTATTTTTTTTTTTTTTTATAATTTCAAACGTACATTTTTTTTTGCACTATTGATATTTACTATTAATTAATTCAAAATTTAAAGATTTACAATTTGTTACACAAACGAAAATTGTTTTTACAATATAATTTATAGTCACTATTTGACTGCACTATATACTATATAATTAGTCAGAACTAATATAATTAATTTATAATTTTTGCACAGTAACAAAAAAAATTTTTAAAACCACTTATGCAAAACAAAAGGAAAAAAAATTACTAATAAAAATTTCGCCATGCAAACTAATTTATAAGCATGATCTTTCCAAGAAAAAAAACCGAATAATCAAAAATTTACTGCCCCGCATCCAAATTTATTTTGCCTTTTATAGAAAAGAAATGTTAACATTGATCACCCCCACCTAATAATTATTAGAGTGAGACAACTCATTTAACATGCCCCTTTTACAACCTTTGTGTCTCTCGTTCATTTCCCGTGATTTAAATAATTAATAATTGTGTTTGTATATGTATATTTTGAAAGGCCGTACATGCAGGGTAGTAAAACCTTGAAACGATGAATTCAGGGGGGCTAAACCTTGCAACTAATTCATCGTTTCAAATCCATGCAAGTAACCACCGTGACGATTAAATTTGGCTATCACAACACCTGTAATATATCTGCGATATATTGCCCCCACGGTATAACCTAAAGAAAGAAAACTACATTAACTTGTTCCAGAAATTAGGAAGTAACTTCATTATTGAAGGTGACTTTAATGCAAAAAATACCTTCTGGGGTTCAAGATTAACCTCTCCAAAAGGCAAAGAGTTTCTTGCAGCTGGCCAATACTCAAACTGTGAATTTTACTCAGGAGGGAAACCAACGTACTGGCCAACTGATCATATAACAAAATCTCTGATCTAATAGATTTCTACATCAATGATGGCATATCGGAACACTTCATTTTCTTAGAAAATGATGAAAGTCTAACATCTGATCATTCTCTTGTTATTATGACGGATAGTGATAATGTAATAGAAAAAACAAATTCACCACAGCTCACAAACAACAAAACAAATTGGGAACTGTTTAAGTAGTTGGTAGAGGAAAAAATAGAACTTCAATTGCCAATCAAAAGTGAAAATGAAATAAAAGAAGAACTAGACAAGCTCCTTGATGTCATACAATGGTCAGCTTGGGAATGCACCCCCAAATTATCATCCAGGAAAGAAAACTCCGTTATTTACCCAATAAAATTAAGAGAACTAATGCAGGAAAAACGAAAAACCCGAAAGAAATGGCAGACTATGAGTGCGCCGCAAGATAAAACCACCTTAAACTACTCGTGCATCAAACTTAAGGCACTCATAAAAAAGTGAAAAATGAAACAATTGGAAAATACTTTTGTTTCCTAGCTCCAACTAAAGATACCCACTATTCCCTCTGGGATGGGCTAGAAGTGCGAAAGATAAAGCTGACCTGTTTGTTGAACATCTTGAAGAAACATTTCAACCTCTAGGTCAGCAGACCAACGACGAAAACATTGCTGTTACCAGAATATCTGCCCAGAATATCTGATTTCGAAGAGATCAGGCCTGTAACATCAAAAGAACTAAAATCTGAAATTAAGAACATAAAAGTAAAGAAAGCTCCCCTGGTTATGATCTAATAACAGGGCAAATAATAAATGAGCTGCCTGAAAAAGGTACCCGTAAATTACTGCACATAATCAATACGATTCTTAAGAAAAAGCATGTGCCAATGCAGTGGAAAGTAGCAGAAGTAATAATGATTCCGAAACCGGGCAAGCCACCGAATGATAGAAAATCCTACCGGCCAATTTAACTTCTACTAACACTAGCTAAATTGTTTGAGAGACTGTTGCTCAAACGATTGAAAAGAACCATAGAACAAAGAAACCTTATCCCAGAATATCAGTTTGGTTTCAGAGATAAACACTCAACTATTGAGGAGGTTCATAGGCTTACAGATGTCATTGAGAATATATTAGAAAGGAAAAAGGTTTGTTCTAGTACCTTCTTAGATGTAGCGCAGGCCTTCGATAAGGTGTGGCACAGAGGTTTACTCTTCAAACTACATAGAGATTAACCAAAACAATATTATATGATTTCAAAATCATACATAGAGAATCGCCACTTTAGGGTGAAATATGAAGATGAATATTCCGAGCTAAAAAAGATTTCGGCAGAAGTTCCGCAGGGTAGTGTTTTGGGACCTATTCTTTACCTGCTCTACACCAGAGGTTTACCTCAATTGAACGATGTTACCGTTACAACATTTGCTGATGACACTGCAGTTCTCTCAGTAGGAGACACTATCGAGGAATCGACAACGAAACTTCAAGAAGCATGTGACAAAATCATAAAATGGACATAAATGTGGCGTATCGGGCTCAATGAATCGAAATCCACGCATATGAATTTCACCAATCAAAAAGTCAGTTACAAACCTGAAATCATTAACGGCCAGCAGATTCCGTATGCAAATAATGCTAAATATCTATAGGGATGACCTTAGATACCAGGCTCAGATGAAAAGAGCACGTTAAAAAAAAAAGATAAGCTTAATATCAAATATCGCAAAATGTATTGGCTTCTCGGGAAAAATTCGGAATTGTCAACCAAAAATAAATTGCTATTGTATCAACAAGTGCTAAAGCCTGTATCGACTTACGGAATACAGCTCTGGGGCTGTACAAAGAAAACCAACACCAAAATAATACAAACTTTTCAAAAATAAGTGCTATGAGTGGTACAGTTAACGCTCCTTGGTACATTAGGAATGATGACCTTCATAGGGACCTAAATATCCCGACCGTTCAAGAAGAAATAAAAAAAATTGCAGTAATTCATGGCAACGTATCTATCAACACGTAAATGAAGAGCTTCGTGGTATGTTGGACACTTCGCATGCAGTAAAACGATTGCAGAGAATGAAACCAATTGATTTAATGGATTAAGGACACGAGAGCAAAGACTACTTCAGTAAATAACCTATAAATGGAGCTGGTCTCTTCTCATTCACAAGTGATTAACTGTATTCATGAACTGTATTCAGTTGTAATAATTTAAATAAAAAAAAAAAAAAATTAAAGAAGTAAATAAAACGATGGAAAAAATTATTATTCTCAAATATCGGCTTGTAACTTTCGGTTCATCATTGTTTTATTTTCGGCTGGCAACCTAACTTTAACAAGGCCCCGTTTATAGGATGTCTAAATCTTTCAACTTAATCGACGACTTATTTGACTTCAATTTATCAAAGGAAAACTTTAAAAATATCCTGGAGAACTATTTTTTAAATTTTCAATTGTTAAACCAAAATTTAGTTTAGATTTTTTTTTTAAGTTTTTTGTTTAAATTTTGTGTATCATTTTGGTATAAACTATTGTAAATAATATGAAATCATACATGTAAGTTACAAAATAGATTTCTTTAAATAAATAAACAATGCATATTTTATGTCGATTGTTGATTTTTGTGTTCAAAAGTAGAACAACAAGTTTTATACAGAATTTTGTTAAATTATTGAACCTACATACATATTTACAAATTTACAAATGGTGCATTATTATTGCTCAAAGAGATGACACAAATATTATGATATAAATTCTTCTGTCGTCTTATCTTATATTGATTATTATTATTTTATAGGTTTGGATGTATCGAGGAGACATAAAATAAAAAATTTATAAAGTATTGAAAATATTTTATTCAGTAGAAATAGCTTATTCGGGAAAATTGTTAACGTTAAAAATTATCAACAAAGAAATTGTCTTCAACATATAGAATGTTATATGACGGCATAACTATAATCTAAAACAGATAACTCATAAAACAACTTTTATATTGTCTTTTCATGTTCTTTACGGCGATATTGTCTCAAAGTGTTTATACTATGTCGTTAAAGCTAAATATTATAACCACTTGTTTGACTTTTATGGGGACATGTTTTCCTTTTGTTTTACCTCATGAACAGAAAGTTTTTCGTTTTATTACCAAGAGGCATACGAATTATGTTTGTCATATACAATGTATAATAGACGTCATAATGTTTGATATGAATTTTATTAAGGTGTCTTTAATAATTTCGCATATGAATTTCTAATGCTTGAATTTGAATTTATATCATTAGTATGATGTATTAAGGTTTATACATCTAAGGAATTTTAGAGCTCTTGTTGTTTAATGAATATTAAAATCAAATTGATTTCATATATTTTTCAAACCTTTGAACTCTTTGCGATAAAATATAAATCAAAAAGTGACATTTTAATGATTCAAAGAAGATGAGATAAAAGACGTAGAACTACATAATTTTTATATTACAGGGATATACGGTTTATTGATTGTGAAACATGTTACAAATAAAATATGTAACAATAGATTAGCATCAACAGTATTAGACTGCCATGTTTCATGAAGATGATTGACGTAATTCTTTACAAATAATACTCACTAATAATTTATAAATGCTTTCTACCACTGAACATGGCTGGCGCTGGAATTGCCAACAATAGTTATTAACAATTAACGTAAATAAGTATGGAATAGCTTGTTAATTTTTAAAAGCAGATGCTTTACATTTAAACTAACAAAATTTAACAATGTGAACCTTGTCCGAAACACAAATTTTATTAAAACCGAGAGTAAAGTAAAATTCTCGGCGGGAATCGAGAAACCTGGCGCATTCGAACACAATACTAACTTCAAAAAAATATTTTATTGAAATAGTTGTGATAATAAATTTAATCCACAGACAAGGACCTCACTAAATTTGTTTGGCATAATCAGGTGTTTAGGAATTTAAATAAATGTAGTGGGGGTAGGACAACGTTGACTTAGCACTTAAAACAATTTTGAATAACTTTTTATTGTAGGAAATACCTCTTAGCATGAATTCAACCCCAATTCAAAACCCCATTTTGTTCCAAGCAAAATGACATTTTCTTAAAAATGGTATGAACCGATTTATGAGCTGACGAAATAAGTGCAAATAGATTTTTAAGCTCTGCTAACTGTTAGAACGAACGCCTCCCCAAATATCTCTAGTGCAATGTCTCGCGTGAAAAAATAGTTTCAGTTTAATTTAGTACCGACTACAATCCCCATGTTTTCAATAATTGAAAATTAATTTTTTTTGTAAAATTTAAAAAATCAAATATTTCAAAGTCGAACGACTTACTTTGTTCTGGGTTAACTGTTGATCTTTCTCAACCTATTTCTTTATTATTTGAAATGCACGAAAAGTACCTTCTCTATCGAAAAAACCTAAGATGTTTGGTTACATATCTAACACTTCGTTAAAGCAGATTTAATCCACTGAAAAATGGGAATTCCCGATATTAATCTCTATTGAATTCTATTCTATTTTTTTCTATACTGAAGGATAACTTCATTATTAATCAAATGACTAAAATTGTTTTCTAGTTTGCTTTGGAAATGTTCCTCTTTCGTTTTCCATTAAGATAATATAGTAAACAAATTTCATTTTTATTGTTTAAGGTCGGTATCCAGCTCGCGCTAAGATAAATTTTACATACAAATTTGACGTAAAATTTAGCTAGCGAAATAACAAAAAAATATTTAGCTCGCGAATTCGCAGATGCGGTACGCAGCTGACGCGAAAATTTTGTAGTTATTTTATTCACATATAGAGTACGCTAGTGAAAACTCTACAAACGTTTTCGCAGCAATTTATCTGCCTAGAACGATAACTGAGATAAATTTTGACAGCCGACATGAAAACTATTTTTTTTAAATGGATGAATTAAATAATTCTGTAAATTTTGAAAATTTTGAATATGAAGAATAATACTCGATTGACGAAGAAGTGGATACGGAAAATTTTGAAAGTTTAAAAGGGAAGCTAAAACTAGCTAACATTAAAAATAAAAAAGCTAGAACAAGTGAATTAAAAAATGACGAAAAACAAACATTATGTTTGTTGGTAGAAAAAAATTCATGTATTTGGAATTTGGAGAATAAGTTACATAAAAATAACTATGCCACTGCAACTGTGCCACAAAACGAGGGCAAAAGAAAGCAAAAATCTGGAAGTGCAGCTCCAGATTTTGATGATAATAGTTGTACTCAGGGGTTTGAAGATGAAATCGAATGGGAGTTCGCCAAATACAAGTCTTTTATGTCACCTGCGTCATCAGAAAGCAGAATACGGTAATATAAATTTTGTCATACATTTATCACCACGGAAATTTATCTAAAACACTTGTTTGCTCTTTAGTACGTTTTCTACGAGTACAACTGCAGACGACTCTCAACCACCAGACAGTGCCTTTGAAGAAAATGCTTCAAACTATTCTTATGTAAGTTTGTTCAGATATATATGTACTTAATATTGATATCTAATCAGAAATAGTTGCTTGCAAATAGATGGGGACCCGGAATACAAAATCTACTCCAGTTGTGGAAAAATTATCTAATTCAATTAGCGAGTTGATCACATTAAAAAAAACTATTGCATCAACTTCTTCAGCTGCACCAAAATATGAGCAGACACATGCTATTATGCTCAATAACATTGATCGCATGTTACAGAAATTGCTAGATCATACTGTAAAGGAATTGAATTTAAAATTTCAATTTGACATTATGTAAGAGTTAAAAAAGTTGAACGTTTAAATTTTTTAAATGCCAATAAATAAGATTTAAATTAGAAATTCAATTTTTGTTCTTTTATTAACTAACTTCTATGAACAATTAGTATTTATTAAAAAATTGAAATAAAAAACGCTTTCAGTTCAAAAAGACAGATCTGCGCTGCCACTCTAATGCACCCGTTTCTGAATTAACATACTCTTTCAGGTGATCTCTAATTTTCTTGCCAGAATTATTTTGTCTCCCTGCATTCACAGAAAGATGGCTGGAAAACATTGATTCGTTATTTAAATTGTTTCTCCAACTTCCCTGGATTAATTTTCCATCATCATAAAAATCCCCTAAGTTTGCCGCTATATGACCATTCTTTACTTTTATTAAGTAAATATGCAAGAAGCAACACGCAGTTATTATTTTTTGTGCTCTGTCAGGCCCGCAAAACATAGTTCTTTTTAAACACAACCACTTAACACACAAAATGCCAAAAGCATTTTCGACTACTCGCCTTGCTCTGCTAAGTCGATAATTAAATATTCTTTCATCGTCTGACAATTGGTGTGTTTTTCGTGGTACATATGGTTTTATTATTCTTTTATGTAACGGGAATGCGTCGTCTTCCACAAGACTAAATAGCAATTTTCTGGAAAAGGCATTTCGTCCGCTAAAACAGCTTGTCCAAATTTCGATGCGCCAAACACACCTGCATCACCTTCGCTCCCATGCGCTCCAACATATAAATATATAAATTTATAATTGGCATTTGCAACAGCCATCAACACAATGCTGTGAAATTGCTGAAAACAAACATTTTACAATTTTTTAATAGTTATTTGACATATGTGTCATGACATGTAGTTACTTTATAATTATAGAAAAGGCTTCCAGAATTAATTGGGCATTTTAGGGCTACGTGCTTCCCATCAATAGCGCCAAGGCAATTGGGAAAATTCCAAATTGCGTTAAATTCGTTCGCTGTTGTTAAAAATGAGTCAGTCGTTATTTCCTGTTTTTCGTCCTTGAGTGTTATGCAAATTGCATTATATACTTGGTCAATAATCCTTCCAAAATGTTGCTTGCTAATGCGGTATACTGATGCAACATGTCTTTGTATTGATCCGGATGCAAAATATCTGCAAATAACAGGTTCATTTTCATTAAGAACCAACATGTCAATGTAGGTAAATCTATTTTATCATCCAAGCACGAGGACTGATATAAAGATGTAAACATTCTAGTACAATAGTAATATAATTTCTTACTCTAACACAATTGCAAGTTTTTCTTTTGGGCTTATTTTATCATTTGGGCGTGATCGGGTTTTTGGCTCCAAACAGGGCTTCAATATTTGAAATAATCCATCAAACTCCTCTGCCTCCATGTGAATTTTTTCATAAAAAAAATTTTCGTCTGCTATCATATCATTGAACTGCCAAAAGCAAACCATTAATTATGAAAATTATATATGATAATGTTATCATATGTTACAATCCAATTGATACACACATCAACCGCAAAGCGTCCTTTTGATTTCCTATTTTGTAAATATGGAGTTACACGGTATCTAGGTCTTCATTTTTCTGCTTCAGACTCCAACATTTGTACAACAATAGCTACAGCACCGATTGTGATATTATCCTCGTTACTTGAATCCATTAAAAAAAGTTACACGAAACACTTTATTAACTTTAAATAATTGTAACTACAGTTTTAATTTTAAATGTTTATAAAAATACTTATTAAATAGTCGATTGAACTATATTTTTGTTTATTGTAGGAGAAATAAAACAAACGTCAACATTTATCTCTACATAAACTTTTTAGCTTACTAATTTATCTGTAATTTAGTGCAGACTTGTGAAGACCGCGTTAAAATGTATCTTAGCGCGAGCTGGGTACCTAGCTTTAGACGTGAATATAAAATCTAATAATAATTTAGCGT
Source organism: Nephrotoma appendiculata (assembly GCA_947310385.1). Taxonomy (NCBI): domain Eukaryota; kingdom Metazoa; phylum Arthropoda; class Insecta; order Diptera; family Tipulidae; genus Nephrotoma; species Nephrotoma appendiculata. The sequence continues at coordinate 119,685,050 of OX371224.1, read as the reverse complement.
TGTCAATTGTTTTTTTTTAAATAGGAAAATAAAACCTTAAACGATGTTGAAAAAGAATAAATTTACGCTTACCACGGTCAAAGACAGTCGATTCAGTTCAAAGCCGAAAAACTAGGCCGAAGTCACACTGTTGTGCTTAATTTTTTGAGAAATCCTGAAAACTATGAAAAAAATATGAAAGGATGTATGTTCTGTTTCGAAATTAAAACCATATTGTCTCCAATTTCGCCATATCTGCTCGCACAATCAAGGAGCACGCCGGTTTTAATGTCTTTGTACAAACCGTTCAGCGCACGATACAGAAAGCTAAACGTCATCAAAAATGGATGAAAATTTAAAAAAAAATATCATTAAAGCTCGAGAAAACAATCGGCCTCGGAAAAAAATCAATTCACAGCAGAGAAGGAAAGGTTAAGGTCGGGGGAGCTGGTTTCAGAATAAAAAATGACAGAAAATTCGTATTTGTCTATTTTGGATTCAGCATTTCCAAAGTTTCAACATTTGTTCGGACCACTGAAATGGATTTATCAGCAAGATAACGCCCCTATCCATATATATTATTGTAAAATCTTGGATTTTCAAGAAGAACGTCGATTTACTTAAACGGTCCCCGTACTCTCCTTATTTTAATATTATGAAAAACTTTTCAGAATGGCTTCCTCTTAAGATTTTTGAAGAGGATCATCAGTATAAAGATAAGGAGTCGCTTATTGAAGCCATCAAAGCTGCTTGGTCCAACAATTCCTTGAATTATTTAAAGTAGCTATACGAATCAATGCCCAAAAGTATATTTGAGCTAATTTCAAAAAATGGAGGCAGCACTCATTATTAAAATAAATAAAAAAAGTATTGTTATAAATAAATAAATTTAAAAATTAGATAAAAAATATAATTTTAAAAAAATATTTTAAATTTAAAAAAAATAAATTCTGGCGTGGATTTATTCACGTGTAACTATGAAAATGATTTTTTTTACCATTCTTGATGGAAAACCAAAAAAAAAATATTTTCAAAGACAAAATAACATTTTTAGTCATTTGATTAATGATGAAATTATCTATCTTTCAGTATAGAAAAAAAATAGCGATAGAATTCAAAAGAGATGAATATTGGGAATTCCCATTTTTAAGTGTATCTGCTCTAATGAAGTGTATAATATATTTTCCAAAATATTTGCCAGAAAAGAAAAGCTCCTAGCGAAGTTGTCACTTCCAGTGGAAGGGTTCCAGCCAAAAATAATTGGGATCCTTCAATTTATGAGAAAAGCATAAGTATCAAGTTTAAGTCTGATGCGCAGAGACTTTTACTCTGCACCGAGCTACGCACTTATCGGAATGAAGCTTTTTACTTATGTTTTATTACAAAATAATTGAAAGATGTCCGTGATGTTTGGATGAATTTGGTAAAACAGTATAGTGGCAGTTGCTAAAGGAGCTTTTTCGTTTAAGGTAAATATTTTGAAAAGTATATCACTTTCGAGAAAAACGACTTAGAACGGAAAGAATGCCTTTTTCAGCCTAAACACAGGATGAAACTCGTATTTAAGCTTTCTGCATAAATTAGGTGATCCTTGCAAAATGTGAAGGAAATCTGTGTACAGTCGTGGCAGCTTCTGCAGGAGCTTTTTCAATTTTTACAATAATTTTGAAAAAAATTGCTTTACAAATAAACGGCAAAGAATTGGTAAACCCAAACAAATATCTAAACATTAAATTTTCAGCAATTGTTGAGCTTGTGAAGGTTTTTTGCACAAAAACATGCTGGCTCACGATAAATTTTATTCTTCATTGAAGTTTTTCACTCGAATATTTAGCATCATGCTACGGAACGTCAGCTTCGCGTCATCAATACTATCCCCATCCCGCAATTGGTCCTTGATGGCGATTTTGCAAACTCTCACAAACCTATTTGACTCCCCATTTGACCGTCGATGGAAAGGCGCAAAATAGAAGAAATCTGCGCTTAAAATGCTTTCTGACAACCCTTCCATATGGATCCAGCAAAGTCAACATGTAACCGTTTCCACGGGTTCGTTATAATTTTTGAACTTGTCACGACACCTTGAGGGTTCTAACAAAACATATAATTTATTATTTTTTTTAATTTTTCATTTAAAAGATAAAAAAAAATATAAATTTCGTTAAAATTGAATAGGTGCTGCAATTTGTGTTCTGTCAGTTCGTATATAAGTACATTATTTTGTGAATTGGGCATTAATGATTCGATTTATTTGGGTATTAATATTCGGTGTTACATAAACGTCTATTGATTTTTTGGAGCGAGACCAATGTATACCCTTCGTGCGTGTGTGCGGGCGGCTGGGATATATAAAAATATTTTTTGCTTGCGTTTTCTTATTTTGGTGCGTGCAGCTATTCGGGTGAGAGAGGGTGTGCAAGTAATTTTTATTTGACTTTATTTTCAAATTTCAATTTTAACGTTCAATCTCTAAATTTTCACATTTTATTTGGTAATTTTATTTCAATGTTTTTGTAATCACTTCATACCACAACAAAACATACTCGCAATATCATTGATTTTCCAACAATAATTTTTGGTTACGCTATAGTACTTCTATAATGCCTTCTTCCATTTTACAAGTCTTTCTCAACTTTATAATATATTGTAGAGTAATATATGGGGTAAATTACATATTTTTACCCCTTTGTGATCTCACTGGGAAGGAGATCCATGGCAACACCAATGGTTTCAATCTATATTACGCCGGTCATCAGAAAGGATTAAAATTTGGAATTGGCTTCCTCAACTTCAACGCGTGAAGCAACATTTTATCAACTTCCGCCCTATCAACATGCGAATATGCATGGTAAGTCACCTCACTAAGAAATTTAACATTGCGAACGTTACTGCACAAAAGCACCCACCACGATATCTGTTCTGTGTACCATGTTATTAAAAACATCGTGTGCGAACTGACGCTTTTAACAGCTGGCACCTCACTAATAATATCAACGGCCAACGCGTGCCAACCTGGGAATGTACAACTTAATTGTATCAAGTACGTTTTTTTTGACAAAGCCACAATCCAAAAGGTAACGTGGATATCGAATAAAAGAAGATTGGAAAACCAAATAGATCACGTAGTGGTGTCTAAGAGAAATTACTCCAGCATATCCGCAGTTTGACCTTCCAGTGATGCAGACATAGAACGCAACCTTGTGCTTGTCCAAACTGTCACCTACGTTGAATAGACAAGCAGAAAGTCCGTTTGATGAAATTCCGATGCTTTAAAAAACCAAACGTCACTGCAGAGTAACCAATCAGCTGTCTCTAGAACGGCACGCAGTAACAACGAAGAAGCTTGTTCGCCATCCTCCTCCATCCCAAGACCTCAGAGGCAGGGCCGGTACTAGGCTTTTTGGCGCCCCGTGCACTTTTCACAAATGCCGCCCTAAGGAAAGGTTTGCATGAAATAATCCGTTTCCACATCACCCGTGAGGTAGGACTTGCAATGCATTTTTAACGAGGTGTCCCACGTAGGTATAGTCCTCAAAAATACATATTTAAAAAATAAATAAAAAGGTTAAATATTACTATCGTACTAATTCAGCGTACGAATACACAACAAAATATATACAAAATATCTATAACAAAAAATAAACTAAAAATATTTGTACAAAAAGCACTAAAATTCACGGGTGCATTTAAATACATAAATAAAACAAATATTTTATAAAAATAGATTAGTTAATTAATTAAAGTTTACTTTCCGTGCTTTAAGTTTTGCAAAATCGTCTATCAAGTCAGTATAATCCAAGTGGCTCAGAAAATCACTTTCTATAGATATTCTAGCTAAATCTACAAGTCTTTCTTGTACACGTAAATAATTTTTAACTTGGAAAATCTACGTTATCCAGAAGCTACTGTAACTGGTATTGTCAATAAAATTCAAAGCGCTACTGCTAGATTTGGTAATATCGACTCTAATTTCATATTAAATATAAAATCTAACGATTCTATAGGGCTTAAAAAATTCCTGAAACTGTACTTTGAAATATTTTAATTTCGTCTAATAGTTCTAATCCTGCTATATCGGAATTTGAGTTGAAAAAATAAATGCTTTTCTAGGGAAAGGCATTTACGTAAAAGATCAGGATCATTTAATGAAACTACAGAAATATCATGCAATAATTTGAAAATATTATTGTGTTCCGAAATTTGTTCAAACCGTTCGTTAAGAGATTGAATAGCCCTATCAAAGATTTGGAAATAAAATTCAACTTTCAACTTCTGTTCAGGATTTGATATAGTTTCGTCTCTACCTTCGTATGAAAAAAGTTGAGGTTTTCGACTGGGGCGTCTTGGAGCATCAGGGAAATGTGGTGGAACATTTAATTTTAAAGCCATTTCTTTAGCTTGAAGGATAAACCCCTAAAATTTTTTCCTCATTTCCTAATTTTGTTTAAAACTGATTTGTATCCCGTAACATATTTACGGCCGTCGTTAAGCAAATAGCAGGTGATTGTAAATATTTGCGAAATATATTAATTTTTTCTAAAATACTATACCAAATAAATAGAGAACAAATAAATTCAAATTGAATAATTTTAAGAGACAAACTATTCGCGTTAGTTCTTGTTATTTTGTCCTTGTCCGTGTCGTTTCCTATTTCAAATAAAGCGTCATAAATATTATCTAAACTATATATTAAGGGTTTTAAAGCTTCTATGCCACTTTCCCATGTTGTCGTACATAATATGGCTTTAGAGTTAGTGTTTTGATATTTTTTTTTAAATTTCCCATCTTGAAACAGAACTAGAAAAAAACACATATAAACATTGGATAGTATCAAACAAAATTACAGCTTGAAGTGAACATTGAACTGAATCCAAAAGAACTAGGTTAGCTGAATTTGAAACACATGGCACAAAAAATGCTCTAGCCATTATCATAACCTTGCCCTCTGCAGTCACTAACTGAAAATCCTAGAGAAGTTAGTCGGTCTAAAACTAAATCAGTGAAGCGCTTACCCGTTGTGTCTATAGCTTCTAAAAAACCCATAAAAAACTCCATATTTTCAAAATTATTTTGATTTCTATGAACAAATCTAATAATGAGTGATAATTGTTCATTGCGACTCTGATCTGGAGTACAATCCACAATTATCGAAAAATATTTTGCTCCTTTTATGATGTTATTTTTTTTTTTTTTTGTTCAATAACATTAGAAACGATCGAAATAAGCTCATTCTGAATACTTTTATGCAAATATCTGTTTTGCGTCTCACCGTTAGTTATGCGCCGTAGGTGTTCTGAAAAAACAACGTTAAATTCAGCTATAGCTTCCACTAACTTTAGAAAATTACCATTATTTTTCTCGTATAATCTGTCTGACACACCCCTGAATGCCAAAGATTGCACTGAAAGGAATTTAACGAGAACAATAAGTCGTTTCAACACGTCTCTCCAATGTTGAACTTCTTTGGACATTGTATTTTGAAAAGTGCTATCAAGTGTGGAGTTTTTCGAAAGTCTTAGTTCAAATTCCTTCCATTTTTTTATAAATTCTCCATGTGAACGACCCCCCTGTTCATGTTCTTTAAGAACCGTAGCTATATGATTCCATTTGTTAAATCCTATACTACAAATTGGAATAAGAGAATTTTTCTTAAATAACCTACAACAAAAACAAAAAATGGAATCACTTGAAACTGAACACACTAACCACGATCGTACAACTGTTTCCCTATTTGTCAAAATCCTTGTAAAATGTTTGCTATTAAATTTCCTACCGGACGTCACAGGATAACAAATATTTTTGATTTGTTTGAGGCCATTTTCAACAAGGTAGGTTAAAATTTTATCATTTAAATCTGGCCAGACTGCCGGATCAGTTAAATCTAATTTTGAACTATTTGGCATTTTTTTTTAAATTTTTTCAGAAAATGAAACCTCACCAGCGTCTTCTGATCTACCTAATACAGATCTATCATCACAACTTGAATTAAATTGTGGTGGTGGATCATCAATAACATTGATACTTTCATTGTCATTTGCAGTGTTGATTTGGGTAGCTATTGTTTGTTGCTGTATGTTTGCATTTCCTGCTTTAAAAAAAATATTTAGAGCATTTTGTTGTTTTTTGATAGAAAACGACAATTGCTTTTTTTTTGTCTGTTAGCGTGACCAGACAATTTTCGTTTGGACAACATTATATTTAGATATAAAAATGCACCAAACACAACAAAAACACGAATAATTTCACAAATTCGATTAAATTTATTCAAATTGTTGGAATTTATTTAGTATTTGTGTATCACAGTAAAATTGTTGTATTTGTCAAAAATAATTGTTGTAATCAGAATTTGCTTAACAATAATATTGCCACTGCAATGTAACCATCTATTTCTCTATTTTCCTCCATCCCATGACCTCTGAGACTCCGCAATAATTGGTTTAGTGATCAATAACACTAGTGGTTCTATATCCTGGCTTTCTCAGGGAGTTGGGAAAATAGTTTGCTTGTAAATTGTACTAATTCATATATTTATTTCCCGTTCCCAAATGCAAATTCTGGCAAATAGGAAATATATTTTTTCGGAAATTTTTTTAGATATATTTTTATAAACGAAAACACGTATTGTGACCTTATTTCAAGTTTAATTTATTTTAAAATATATATATTTATTAGAAAAAATTATGTTTAGAAATTCCAAAGTGGACGATTCACAATTCCCAAAAAAATAATGAGGAAAAATTAACGTGAACACTGTTATAAAATGGAATTGATTTTTTCAAATTAAAAAATTCCCAATTGCTAGAAATACATTACTAATTTCCAATTACCTATTACCGGGGAAAACCAGAATAGCGTTACTGGTCGTCGAAAATAAACAAAAGCTTTTTGAATAATGATTGGTTTGCAACATTAATAGCACTCTAATATAATATTTCCATGGTACAAGAAAATTCTAAGATCAAACTTGCCATACTGAGATGGCAAACCGACTTTCAAACTCTGTTAATTTGGAATGTCGAAGTGACCTCTATTAGAGCAATAGCCCCTTCGGATGACGAGGTTTCTGCCGAATATGCCACATCGGAGGTAGTAAGCGATGGTGTACGTCAGATAGAAAAATGGAAATGCACCCGGACTCGATAAATTTTCGACAGAAATAATTAAGCTTGAAAGCAATATTTTTCATCATTGGGACCAGAAAGAGATGTCCGAGAATTTTTAGGAACGCGCTCGTTCGTTGCACAAAAATTGCGCCGCTTTTGTTCATTCGTCTTTTTAATACAAATCATTTTACATTCACTGCTTACATACTATATTTAAAATCATATTTTATTAGTTGTTGTTCATTATTGCCAGGTATAATTGACATGTTGGTCGTTCTTCTTGCCGGTGACCTGCAAGCTGTTACAACTGAAGTGCGAGGTATTTTCTGCACACCAACCGATTGAATGTCTATCACGAAAAATTGACTGCCGTTGTACGTTATGATTTAAACCTACCTCCAATTCGACAAAGGATATATATTTGAGATCCGATTTATCTTCGATGGGTGCGTTTACATTCAAGAATTCTAAATTATAAGTCTTACCGAGCATATTCTCATATTAATAAGGCGGAACTCATGTTGCTTTACGTGCCAATGAATACGAAAGGAAACTCTTTATTTTCCTTCATTCTGACATGGTCAGTGTAATGAAGAGTGTAACCGTTTATGCGGTGTCATGTGTCACGTATAATGTATAACTGTGTGCCTGGTTCGAAAGGTTTTGTAGATCTCTCGTGAATGATTTACAAGCTTATGTTGGTGTGACGGTGCTTTCGTAATTCAAGGTTTATATGTACAGTTCATAACTTCGCTGTTTTTATGAAAGAAGGTTGTTAGCCTTCCACTGAATGGGATGATAAAATTGACGATCTACAACTAAACTACTTTAATGTACTACCCACTCGGTAAATTTATTTTCCTGAACAAGCAGATTATGAATCTTTTTGTTCTGGTTTTAAATACTTATCTGTGCACGAGTAAAAATCAATACGATAACTTTGTAATACATGAGCCATCAAATAATTGGACTCTTATATCAATGAAAACACTTTGTTCATAAAGACTATTCAGAGAAATATCTTTGATTTTTATTTATCAAATAGATTACTAAATGGCTAATTCCATTAATTTGTATGTGGTTGTCCAACATAACTATAAGTAATTGCCAATTTATCAAAATATATATATATATATATATATATATATATATAGCAAAGAAAAATAGTCGAATTATATCTAATATCCAAAAATTTTTAAATTTGAATCTTGTTACCCTATCCCATTCCCTTCTATTAATTAAAATTAAATCAATAAGGAACAACATAAAGAATTTTTCCAATTATTCTTCTACCCAAAAAGTTTTTCTAGATAAATATACAAACACACACTCACATATTCAAATAAACATTCCCCAACATATTTTAGATTAATTTGATTAAATTTATCCCATTTTCGTATCAAACAAAATCAATACGTCTAAACAATAAATAAAAATCATTTAGATTTTCTTTGCATTGTTGTTGTACTTTTCTCTGGCATTTTGGTAAAACAATAATTGATTTTGCCTTCTTAGGGTATCCGTTTTGCTGTATCAATGAGAATTCATCAAAAATTCAATATTAAATGTTTGATGTCAAATTACTTGTTTCTTATTTTAAACAATTTGTGTAAGATGGAACGAGGGGTGAAATGTAAAATGGTGCGATTTAAAAATAAAATTGAATGTTTTTTGTTTAAAATTAAATTTTAATTTCAAAATTTTTTTGTCTTTCATTTGGCAGTGTTGCAAAAATTGTTGGAAGGCTACATTCATTCCACAAATTAAATAATACTTAATACTATTTTAAAACTACTCAATTCGAGTTGTATGTACATTAAATATCGAAAAAAGTAATGAAAAAATGAAAATGTGCAAAGAATATTAAAAACTAAACTAAAGAAATTGAAAAAGAAAAGTAATACTCGTTCAAACCTTTACAAATCCCAGCTATAGAAGAAACCACCAGCAATAAGCACATCCGCCACAGCACTATATACCAATACTATATGATGGGAACGAACGAATTTTTACATTTTTGTAACAACAATATTTGGGAGCTAACTGTTTAACTCAGCGTATAATTACAGTTTCGTTATAGGTAATAAAGCACATAACCACAAGAATACTATAACAAAATTTAATTAAATTAAATGAAGAAAGATTCTTGTATCCACAATAAATTTCCACTGATTGGCAAAATTACTGTCAAATATTGATGTACACTATTCTCAGGTGTGGTTACAACAATACAACAAAACAAAACATAAAATTCCTTGGCGATAGAATTATTTTAACAGTATAGATAAAAGAGAAACCGAGTTTGAAGATACCCGTCTACCTATATGCGAAATCGGTTATTGTGCCGTGGTATTTAAAATAAAAAAGAATTAATTTTAACTGCAGCGAACTAAGTTTTTCCCTAGGTAACATGATCCTACCTTATTCTCTAGTTACCATAAGGAGCCATCATGTGCCAAGAACGGTTGGGAAAATATTTAAATTTTGATAAATTGTAAATGAAAAATTCAAAACTTTATCGTTTGTTTAGTATTGCACAACACCAATGACCATTTCCAACTACTTCTGAATTATTTTTACAAATAATATTGAGACTAAACCGGTGCAAAAGCACGCTTTACAAATACTTCTTTCCAAAATACAGGTTTTGGTTAAGCTCATTAAAATCCTTTTCATATACATACAGCTTTTTGACTCATTATCGTCAAATCAGGCACAATCTTGAATTTTTGGATGTGATCTTAATTTAAGCTTGAATTTTATAAGTATTTTGGAATTTTGCCTTACTCTGTGGAACCTGACATTCCTCAACAATAATAATTGTGAAATTTGGTTGCAAAAATTTCTGGAACAACAAATGAAAATAAGCCATTTTTTAACAAATTAGGATTAAACTTTTTATGTACAAATGTACAGGAATTTTAATTTTATATGATATTCCGAAATAAGACCAGTCTTAAAAGAATTCGATCATTTCTTAACAAATTACGATTAAATTTAGCTTCTAGACCTGGATTGCGATTCTTACAACAATGTTAGCTGTAGTTGTGCATTTCAGCCCTATTAGATGAAACTTGGCTTTTTCTCAACCAATTACGGTGATATTTAATAAATTGATCCAGGGATTAAAAATCTAACATGATTTTTAACGCATTTCTGGACATTGGCATTGATTAGTGGAACTAAGCCATTTCTTATTCATGTTAAACGGAACTTCAAAATTGTTTAACTATTTATGGACTATTTTACTATATATATATATATATATATATATATATATATATATATATATATATATATATATATATATATATATATATATATATATATATATATATATATATATATATATATATATATATATATATAACTTGATAATAGAGGACAGGATTTTTCGTAATTCATTCAAAATGTTTAGTACTAGTCCATAAACCATCCACCAACACCTGAAATAATAATAAACTTTATTCGCTCCAATAACCTCTCTTAGGTTTCATTCATTCATGAAATTTATTCTTCTGCATTTTTCAAACGGATTTTACTCATCTTTTATGCCGATTTACTAAAATTTATTTTGGTTTATCAGAATTGAAACTTAAGTGACTGTATTGAAAATACGGTTTACGAAATATTGATGTCATATGTAAACAAAAGCAAAAGTTATGACCACCAGTGACATTATTCTGGTAATTCCCAGAGAATAGAAATTTAAAATTTTATGGCAGTTTTATTTTCTTTATTCCCTTTAAGTGTATTCTGGAATTTGGGAAAAATGCTTCTTATGAGAAAACATTATTCCCAATTATACCAGTTTTGACGTTTATTATTCCATGCCTATTTTACGAAAGCATTAACTGGAAATATAATTAAACGGAAAATATATCATTTATTATAGGATATATTTAATAGAATTTAATTTAATTTATTGTTGTATTTACTTATAGGTATGTTATGGTTAGAAATTTATATTGAAAATTGGTAATATAAATTAGAAATAGCAAAATTCTATTTTTCACTTTAACAAACAAAATTTACTGTTTAAGTAAAATTCAATTAAAATATCAACAAAAATCAATTAACAACGTCAATTATTTATAGATATTTTTTTCTTGTATTATTGAGATCGCGTATCAATCTCGAATAATTTAATTACTTTCCTGTAATTTCTTCCCCAAATAACAGAATTAACTTTTGAAAACAGGAAATTAGGAAAAAGGTCTGTGAATTAGCTGCTACAAAAAAAAATTATTTCCTATTCCCGGGGAATTACCCAAATAGTGCCACAGGTAAGTCGTAGTAGATCTTTGTGAGTTAAAGAAAACAACTAAAAAGCAAAAAAGTCTAGATAATAATTAAAGTCCGCTTTATAGTGAAGTGCTAACATGGGTATTAAATTTTGTATTTAGAATTTAAATTTTCAAAATAAAATTGGATTTAATTCTTCAACTTTTCAATTGTCCTTACTGTAGTAGACCTCACCAGAGGTAATCTACCATTTCCTTAAAAATACATATAAACATTCAAACATATTAGAATCGAGAAACAAAGTAGAGAATTTACAGTGAAACTCAGAAAATTACTACACTTAGTAAAATTTATTAAAATAACCACAAGTAAACAGAATATATACATTTATATATCACTGAATCAATAATAACAATATGTCGACAAATACAATTAAATCACACTTATTACATGCAGGGAACTTCTATTGTTATATATAATTATATAAGTTTTCAAGTTTCATTTCAAATACAAAATGATTTATTTTATAGATAAATTAAAATAGATGAATAGTTCATGGAATAGGTTGCACATTTGCTGCACATAAACCGCAAATTATTTTTTACCGGACAAGTGGTGCAGTGGTTAAAGCTTCAGCACTTGGACCGGGAGGTACTGGGTTCGAATCCCATCAGAGGCTGGATGCAAAGCAAATTTTCGTCATCGATTACGATCGGTAATGTTAATAAACACAACTAAGACCCTCTGTTGGAGTGCAGAATTCAGCGCCGATCCACCGTCCATGTCAGTTTACAGGTTGGCATGGAGCTTGCAATGTGCAGGTGGTATACTGTAATTGTGTGAATGAGTCGTCTGTGCGTGAATGAAAGGGGGGTATTAATTGACCTTCAAAGGACATTAAATCCACTGGACAATTAATACTTCCTTTATAAAAATAAAAAAAAAAATAAAAATTATAAAATAGATTATCACATGCGGTAAGTGAATATAAATAAGCATTTAGTTAAATTTATTAAAATAAACACTAATAATAATTTAACTCAAGCAATAAAGATAATATTTTCATAAATAAAATTATGTTACAATAATTACATGCAGGAAGTGAATGCTTTGATTGTTATGGATTTCAAGTTTTATTTTAAATACAAAAGGCATTTTTTTGATAGATAAATTCAAATGGATCAATAGTTCACGAAATATACTGCTCATTAACACATACACCGCAGATTAGTGAAACAGGTTATTACATGCGCGAAGTGAATATATATATTCATTTAGTAAAATTTATTATAATAACCACATGTTAACAGAATATATTACTTAAAATTCACCCAAGTAATAATAATAATAATAACAATTACACAAAAATAGATTACAGTTATTACGTTGTTAAAGTAATATATGTTTTCTGAAGATGAATAAAAGTGAAAATAGAGTGAAAAGAAATAAAAGTGAAAATAAATAAAATTAGATTATATACAATTATTACATGCAAGAATTGAATACTTCCGTTATTAGAATTATATATGTTTTAAATAAATTACAATACAAAATGCATTTATTCGATATCTGAATGAAAATGGATCAATAGTTAATAGAATATACTGCAAATTGCATTCAACTTAAATCAATTTACTAAACCAGACTATTACATAAGCGATGTCGACATAATATATATGTTTAAATTTCGCCCAAGCAATACTAATAATATATATACAAAAAAAAATTACAACTATTACATTGTAACGAACTCCCACTCTAAGTTAGGTTAGGCAAAAAGGTCACAAAAATAATGAAATTATTTTTGATCTCATGGATAGCCGAGATCGTTATCAGAATTAGAAATATTGAATCATATACTAAGGCAGTCATATTCTTGCGCGGCTGAGCTCAGGAGATGTGGGGTACGGTTTCTAAGGTATGATTTCAACCTTGCTATACCACATTTAAAAAAAATTGCAAACAAAAAATTAACATGGTTATTATTAGTGCACTTATTTTCACAAATTATACTTTTAAAAATAGCATTTAATAATTAAAATTTAATTACTTGAGATTATTGAACACGACCGTAACGAAAAAGAAAATTAGTTGTATCAAAAAGTTAGAAGGTGGATCGAAAATAGAAATGAATTACGACAGATTCTCTTCAACATTGTATAAGAACAGATTGATGTCTCTCTGTATCTGCACCTACCTGTTACCTACACATTTACTCCAATTTATTGCTTTATAGGAGAGTACTTTTTACATGCATTGACTTTGAACACTTTAAATAATTAACTAATTGATAGAACTTATTGTTTTTATACACAATATACATTAGGCTTAGTTTCTAACCTTATTTTTACTTAGATTTTTTTTTCTTAATGTTGAAATTTGCATGTGCTATATTTTTTAGCACGACATACCAAAATCTAATGGCAAAATACAAAAACTGACTGAGTTATGACAATATCAAACTGACTGATTGACCAATCAGTATAAAATTTCAAAATTAACTACTCGATTGGCAATTGCGTGAGCGTAAACTCCGTTTTTATACTACCTCAAACACCCGTTACTTAAAAACTATCACCAAATTTTCACATTTTCTTCCTGTCTCATTCGGTGTAAAATGTAATTCAGTTAATTACGATTACTCGGTAAATCGAAATTAAACTAAACAAAAAATTAAAAAATATAAACAGGGATTGCAAATCATGCGGGAACGACACAAGTTGGTGTTACAACAATCAGGAAGTCAACCCTTCTGTTGTTAGAGCCATAAATGTTTTCTAGTTTTAATTAAAATACAAAATGATTTATTTGATAGATTATTTCAAATGGATCGGTAGTTCACGAAGTATACTGCACATTTGCTGCACATGAACCACAAATAAATAAAACAGATTTTTACATGCACGAAGTGAATATTAATTATTCATTTAGTAAAATTTATTATAATAACCATATGTAAACAGAATATTTACATTTAAATTCCGCTCAAGCAATAATAATTATAATTCCACAAAAAGATTTAGATTACAATTATTACATGCAGGAAGTGAATACCTTTATTGTAAAAGTCATATATGTTTTCTACTTTTCATTAAAATATAAAATGAATTTATTTAAAAAATGCGATAATTAGATTAATATATAATTACATGCACGAAGTGAATATTAATATTCATTTAGTAAAATTTATAATAAGACCCACATGCTAACAGAATATTTACATTTAAATTCCGCTCAAGCAATAATTATAATATTTCCACAAATAAAATTAGATTACAATTATTACATGCAGGAAGTGAATACTTCTACTTTTACAGTCATATACGTTTTCTAGTTTTCATTAAAATATATAATGCATTTATTTAAAAATGCGATAATTAGTTTAATATATTATTACATGCACGAAGTGAATATTAATTATTCATTTAGTAAAATTTATTATAATAACCACATGTTAACAGAATATTTACATTTAAATTCCGCTCAAGCAATAATAATTATAATTCCACAAAAAGATTTAGATTACAATTATTACATGCAGGAAGTGAATACCTTTATTGTAAAAGTCATATATGTTTTCTACTTTTCATTAAAATATAAAATGAATTTATTTAAAAA